>ML677364.1:11780620-11844041 GCA_007922305.1 Dermatemys mawii
ACAGGTTTAAGGTTAGCAGTCATGTTAGTCTGTATTCGTAAAGAAAAGTTTGAGAGAGGCCATAGGCAGGTCCCTATACCTTTTGGTGAGGGCCTTGTCTAAGGGTCTTACAGGCCTATTGCACCTTGCCTCTCTCCACTGTGGAATGTCAGAGCTAATTTTCGATTCCATTAGGAGTCTAGATTCAGCCTGCTGAGCTGAATTCACTGTGGCTCCAGTGGTGCACCTGCACTAAAGCCCCTGCCCCCCCTACTAAAAGCTGACATCACTTGAGAGCTGAAATCACTTAAGAACTGAACAACAATCACTTAAGAGCATACAACACAGAGATACTTTGCATAAAATTAACATATTATTGCTCTTTGCTTAATCACTGAGCACTGTGTTAAGTAGGGGGGGCCTAAAGGCGTGTTGGTGGCACCAAGCAGTTTGTGCAGCTGGCAGAGCGGAGCAGCGGACTCAGCTGAGCAGTTCCTGGGGGCAGTTTGTGTGGCTGGCAGAGCGGCTGGCGCAGCAGAGCAGTTCGGGTGTCAGCTGGCAGGGCGGCCAGTGGAGCAGTTTGTGCTGCTGGCGGAGTGGGTGGCGCAGCAGAGCAGTTTGCGGTGAAGGCTGCAGCGGAACCCCACAGAGAGGCGGTGCAGTCGGCCTCGGACCACGTAAGGTGCCCCTTGTTCTACCCTCCATTTCCACCCAGGCTGGGAGGTAAGACTCTGCAGATTGACTTTTGAACTCTGCACTGACCAGGAACAGAGACTCTTGGGCTGCTGGACTTTTGGGACTATTGGGTGATTTTTGGGGTTTTGGGGCTCAAGAGCCAAAGGGAAGGACACAGCCTATTTGCTGGGAGGGGGGCTTCTGGTTCATCGTTTGTTTTATTAATTCTGTTTGTGGTGTTTCCCCTATATAATGCCACATTGTTTCTCCCTATTATTAAAAAGCTTTTGGTACACTCAGACTCTGTGCTTGCGAGAGGGGAAGTAGAGACGCCCAGAGGGGTGGTATATGGTTGTCCCAGGTCACTGGGTGGGGGCTGGAGCCGGTTTTGTATTGTGTTATTGGAATGGAACCCCTGGATACTGAACCCGACCCTTGTTGCTGCCAACTCTAATGGGCAGAAGAGTTACGTGTAAATACCTACAGTGGCAGTATTGAGTTACCAGCCAGTCTAGAGCTCTGCATGCTTGCCTGTGGTTTTGTAGTCAGGCTCATGCTCCCCATGGAGAAATTGTCATAGATCTGGTTTGGCTGCCTCTGATTGCTGAAAAAGGATTCCGATGTTGAATCCCCAGGTGCTTTAAGTTACCAGAATCTGAACAAAGTCCAGTCACTGCCTCTGTCTTGGGGTCCTGGGATTCAAGAGCTAGCACCTGTATCCCTGGAACCATTGCTGACACCTCAGAGCCTGAAGATTAAACAAACACTTTCCCAGATCTCCACCCAGAGGTTTACCTCTTCAAGGGGCCATGTTGTAGGTGTAGCATACAACACAGAGATACTTTGCATAAAATTAACATATTATTGCTTTTTGCTTAATCACATGTGAAATACATCAATCTATCCCAAAATAATAAATCTTACAGGCATTTCCTTGCTTCATTTTCCTCACCACTCCAAAGCATTCTTTGGGCTGGAATCAGAGTTTTGGAGGCCTGTGCAGAGCTCTTCTGCCCTATTGTATAGCTTGTGTTCTAACACATGGAGATTTCTCTCTCCGGGAACTTCTTCTCAGACTTTGGCCTGTCTTTCTCCTTCCTTCCTGATGTTCAAACTTCCTGTGTGTCTCTCCCAGTCTTCCACCAGTGATTCCCTTTCAACCCCCTGCTTTGTCACATTTGCCTCTGTCTTGTTTGGGAATTTTCCATTCTCCCAACACCAGTCCCCTGCAGAGGGAATGGTGAGAGAATTGGTTTTCCCTATGGTGCAGTCACTCTTTTGTTCTCCCCAAGTAAGGCCTTGCAGAAACTGACAGTCCTTTAACAACCAGCTGTTATCTCCGGTCTGGCAGAGACCTGACATAACCATACTGGCTCATGGGGAATGCACACACAGAGGGGCATTCATGATACAGCAATTTTCATAGTAATGTCAGCTAGGATTCATAAATCTACAGATAGATCACCCAAATCATCACACAAGTGTAGAGCCCAATCCTATAATCAGAGAGCCCTGGGCAGATTGTTGGATTTACACAGAGCCTCACTGACATCATAATGGTGTGACATAGGTGCAATAGTATAACTGTATTATCAGGGCCTCCTTTGGGCTTTCTTAAACACCCATAGTGTCAACCTGTCTGGTGTCACCTTTTTATAGTAAAGCACAATGAAGAAAGTCCCCAAAATATCAATATTTGTAGAATCATAGATTAGGGTTGGAAGAGATCTCAGGAGATCATCTAGTCCAACCCCCACATAAAGCAGGATCAACCACAACTAAATTATCCCTGCCAGGGATTTGATGACGACCTGAGCCTTAAAAACCACTAAGGAAGGAGATTCCACCACCTCCAAAGGTAACCCAATCCAGGTAACCCATTCCTTCACCACCCTCCTCGTGAAATAGTGTTTCCTAATATCCGATCTAGACCTCCTCCAGTGCAACTTGAAACCATTGCTTCTTGTTCTGTCAAATAAACTACATAAAATAAGGTTCATTTAGTTTAAGTACCCTGTGAACAAAGCCATGCTCATCTGGTTTCTACCATTAAAGCATTTCAAATCTCCATGTTATTCATATTTCGCTTACTTTCATTTTGACTGGTCTTTTCTAATTTTAACATTGATTTTCAATTTTCTTGTTGATTATTTTTTCATTTCTTTATACTCTTTCACTTTTCCAGGCTTGTTGGTTCTCAGTGTTGATTAATTTGATATTGATAGAACCTATTGTAATGCTATATTCTTTAAATGATTCATTTTTGTTAGCATCCCCATCTGAATTTTCACAATGTTTTTTGCCGAGCAATTACCCAAGAGCCTTATGAAAGAAACAAACAATGAAGATTTATGATTAAAAAACACCCCATCTTAATCATGCTAGTATGAGCTCTCAAGCCCTTCACAGTTCTCTGGCCATTACATATTGTCTTTTAAAGTTTCCAGGAGTAAGTCACTATTAAGTCAAATTTGGTTGTAAATTGCAAGATCAGTATTTTACAAAAACTGAGACCAATAAATATGCTTCCACTAATGACAGAAAACAAACAAACAAAAGGTTTGTTAGTATTATTTGTTTGTTTTTAATGGCACCAACTTAGCAGAATTGTACTAAGGCACAAAAACTCAATAATCAAATTGACTAGAAACTAAAGTGAAATGGACAGGTTTATTTTCATTATGTCCAAGTTGAAGGGAAAATAAAAAGTAAATGCACAGCATAACTAGTAAAAAGTACATGTGATTTTAAAACTAGAACCAGTGGGGTGGAGGGACATCACATTTGAAAACTTTTCATCCAAAAAAGACAATTCTTTTTGTGCAAATGTTTATGAAAAATTGTTCCTGTTTCCCAAGGTTTATTTAAAATGCTTTCAGTTACAATGATTTATTGTTAACATAGATCAGGATTTATTTTTGACCGTGTTTAGTCTTTAGTTATCCTGCTACTTTAATCTCTGTCCACATATTCAGGGCCAAAAATTAAGCTTTATGTAAATGTATGCAAGGCTCATACTATTTAATGGCTCATAATAATCAATTTTCTTGGACTTACGTGTTCCAAAGAATTTTCTGCATGTGTGAGGACATTATACAATCTACCACCAGTCATTTTAGAAGCCAAACTTCTCCTTTTAAATAGTTGGGCGATTCTTGCTGATTTCAAATTTCATGCAATTGATTATGATTATTCTATCAGTGAAAGATTTCCTTGCTGGACAGGATTTTGTGTCTGTCTCTCCTAAGACATTTTATATCTCTGCATTTTGTTTCTGAGATGTGATTGGAGGTCAGGAGATGGACGTGGGGTTACACCCCACTCCTGCATCACCCCATCTTCCCAATTCCTTGTACTCACAGAGGCCCCGTCCTCTTACCACCTCTTCTCCCCAAGACTCTGCTCCCCACTCACTCCTCTCTCCCTCCTTCTCTCTAGCTCACCCTTATGGGCCAGTAAAAATGTGAGGGGCATGACCCCTGGTCCTCCCATTCTGACACCCTTGCTGTACAGTATGCCTGTATCCAATTACAAAGTCCAATGTTTCTCATTGGATTTTGTATGTAAATTTACTCACTATCCTGACTACCTATGTTGTGAGATAGCAGTGACTGAAGAAGACAAAAGTGAAGGTCCAAATACTCAGCTGGTGTAAACTGACCTAGATCCATTGGCATAGCTCCATTAAAGCCAGTGGCAATATGCTGATATACACCAACTGAGGAACCAAAGCCTGCAACTTTCACTTTGACATTTCAAGACTTGAGCGTTTAACAGCATAATTATAACATTTTTAAAAAATGATTTGTTTTGTATGTGTTTGTTGCTTTTTCAGGGGCTGCTGGTCGTGACAGCTTAGAAAGCCGAAGAAGGCAAGACAACGCCAGAATGTGCTATCGAAAGCACTTTCAGGGTATGTCTATACAGGGATAAAAGCCCTGTAGCTGGCTCATGTCAGATGACTCAGGCTCGTGGGGCTCAGGGCAGGCTAAAAATTGCTGTGTAGGGCTCCAAATGGAACCTGAGGTCTAGAATACTCCACCCTCACAGGATTCCAGAGCTCAGGCTCTAATCCAAGCCCGAACATCTAAGGCTATGTCTTCACTACCCGCCGGATCCGCGGGTAGAGATGGATCTATTGAGGATCGATTTATCGTATTTCATTTAGACGCGATAAATCGACCCCCAGGAGAGCTCCCCGTCGACTCCGGAACTCCATCTCACCAAGAGGCGCAAGCAGAGGTGATGGGGGAGCCTGATGCTACCGTGAGGACACCAGGTAAGTCGACCTAAGATGCGCTGACTTCAGCTACGTTATTCACATAACTGAAGTTGCATATCTTAGGTCAGCTCCCTCTCTCCAGCTAGTGTAGCTCAGGCCTAAGGAAGTACAAATTAGGAACACACAATTTAAAAATAAATTAATGAGAGACAGAGTTTTTAACATCCAGCTCAGTCAGCAAAGCATTTTAGCTTTATTTCTGGCTTACCGAGATATTTTTTTCCATACTGTTTTAAATTGTAGATATTGACCTGGAATAACAGGTAGGTTTTTTTAGTTGTAATTAAATTGTCTAAACACTCTAAATGATACTGATTTTTCTTTTCTATTTGATTTCTGGTGAAAACATAATTCCTGACCTTACCTGCAACTTACAAAATACATAAGATAACCTTTTTGTTTTATTTGCAACTCCCACATATCACTTGATTTTTCTTATTAAATGGGATAAGAATCTGTTGAATGGTAGTAATTACCTTAATTCTTTACATCCTTTGTTAAAGAATGCAGGTCTCTGAAACAAATTGGAAAGAGCTATTTTCATGTATATCTATGCCTTGTTTTGAAACCTGCCAGTGACTTTCCTGAAAAACATTGGTGCAGAAAGGAAAGTTTGCTTTACCTTTCATTTTCCTTAAACAATATTTGGGCTTCAGAATCATAGAATCAAAATCATTTTATTCTGACCTGATATAATTTACACATTCTTCTGTCCTCTTCATTTGGTGTGTAACCCCACCTTAGACTCCCTTAGGTAATTAGAGCTAGATTCTCAACTGATGTAAATCGATGTAGCTGTATAGTGGAGCTATGGAGCTATGATTATTTAAATTAGTTGAGGATCTGACTCTCAAAGTCACAGAGACATACTGACATGTCACTTAAAGCCCCTTTAGAAGATCACCTTTCAATTTTCCCCATTGAGTCTAACTGAATTTAAGGAAACTAAACTTGCATAACTTACATGTAAAGGGCCCATAGAAGAGAGATGTTGAAGCAAATCTATCAAGCATACGCATCAGTCCAATGAACAAAAATCATCTGATTCATATTTTATAAGTGTACATTGGATGAGGCAGGACTTCTCTGCCTTGAGTCCCTCACTGCATATTGTTCAAATATTAATTCTAAGATGTGAATTTTGTACGGTGCACATTGAATGGATCAATGCACCTGAATTTCTTGTCTCAATCATTGCATATTTCATAAGGTCCACCAGAGTATTTGCTTCACCTTGCAGGGTAAAATCAGCACAGTTCCTAAGGTACACACAAGAACATTTTGCTTCTATGGACCTCTTACAGTATGTGTACACAGGGATAAAATACCTGTGGTTGGCTGCTTGGGGTTCCACCCAGCCAGGGGTTTCTCCAGTCACAGGAGGAGGGTGCAGAGGGGGAGTGGCTTAGGACTCCAGACACAGGTGGTGGGGCCTCATGTGGAAGGTGCGGGGCCACAGGGCTAGCCTCCCGGAAGAGAGGTCCACCTGCCGCCCATGGATATTGTATTATATCTGGTACAGATGACTATTCCTTCCCCTCATATGAACACAAATGATTCATGTGGCCACCCTAAGAACTGAAGAATGTTCTTGGATAAGAAATAGATATTGTAATGCACCGCCTTGGTGTAAACCAAGGAAAGGAATGATGAGGATCTCCCCCATAGATGGTCACCAAATAATTATAATAGATAGATTAAAACACAATACTTTCCTCCAATATGATTTGATTTTTTCCAGTGGATATTTAAAATATTCTACATTAGACAGCCTTTTGTTAATTGCAAGGTATACTATGCTGTGCAGAACATAAAAGTCAGATCCTTGTTTTTTGTACACAGATAGAGTTCCTTTGAAGTCAGTGGAGCTACAATGGTTCAGAGCAGCTGAGGATCTGGGAGGTGACTAGCAGTTGTGATGGGCATCACTGTTGTCTGCCAGTGTTGAAGATTAGGAAAAATAGTATTAGAGGCAATTTATACATATGTGAGATTATTAGGCTTTCAGTTACTGATTCTGCCCCTGCCCTTTGGATCTAACTGAAATCTCATGTGGATGTATCCATTCTTTCATCTTGTTTACTTCACTGTTTTTTCCCCTGATTTGTTTCTCTCTTATTCTCTTTTCACACATTTTGTTTGTTTGCCATGGTATTTTTAGGGTGGGAGTGGGTTTTCTTTGCTAGGATGAGTCATCTCCATTCTCTCTCACACAGACAAGCCAACACAGAAGAAGACACTGAAATGTCCTTTATTTCTTCCAAGCAAGAAGTCAGTCTCCTGCTAGCATGTAATTTATTTTGTCTAACAGATCTCTTATCACTGATGTACAATATGGAAGATCTACTTTCAACTCTTTTACAGGTTTTTTTAAAATTCCCTCTGGAGATTGTCTTTCTGCATCCACATTTCTGCTGTAACCTATAGGTGAAGGCATGCTTTTTACACTGAGAGTACCTGGAGACTTTGATTCCTGACATGATTATTTACTCTGATATAATTCTTTCCTGGTTAGTCCAGATGCAGGAACAATAATATTCACTATATGACAGTACATTGGTTTACAGACTTAGCGTTATTTGTCTCTTTGATGGAATGCACCCCTGTATTCACACCCCACACACTACTATATTTTTTGTTCAAAATATGCCTTAAACAGTATCATTTGAAAACGAATAACTTGCTGGTCAATAATATTATAGTGAAATGTATGTAGCAACATGATATGTAAAGTTATGAACCTAAGCTGAAATCACGACTGAAGTGTGCTCACCAGACAAATCTGGGGAATGAGGAAACCTGTTTCTCAAAGACAAAGGACAAGCTGACATTTTTAGCCATCTCTCATCAAACCATCTGGCACAACACGGATATGAGATGGGGCAGTGTTCCCCCACAGGTAGCCTCATACCGCCCTGTTGTAGGAGCAACCAGCGCTGCCTCCCAGGCCATCCAGCAAGATCCAGCTAATGGAGAATGTAGTTCCGCCTCCTAGGTCTCATGGCCGGACCCCCACCCCCAGGAGACCCTACACCTCCTCCAAGGATACCCAGCGAGACTTTGACTGCCAAAAATCCCATACCTCACTGAGGGCCCGCAGCTGGATACCACCTGCAGGAGAATCAAAACCATTCCCAGCACTTCCAGACACAGCCACATTCCCCAAAATCCAGCACTGGTGCTTCCAGACCCCCACTCCCTTCCGGAAGATCCAGCACTGACTCAGAGATACAAAGAGCGCCTCCCCCTCACTCCCCTCCACACCAGGACCCCCGCCTCAAGATCCACCTGAACACTGTTCCCCAGTCCGAGAGATAACAAGGCCACAGACCATCCCCATAGCACCTGAACCTGTGGAGACAATCTAGTCCATTCTTTCTCCAGATAATCATGTGGCACCTAATATCTTGAAATTATTCAGAAATGGTGAGTAGAATGTTTTGATTACGGTTATCTGCCAGAGCCTAGCTGCTCTTAGTCCCATTACGGCACTTTTAAAATATCAGTTAATAGGTCTGAGAATCTAAGGCAGGTTGGTGAATGAATGTGGATCAGCAGAGGCAATACTAACACATCCCTGCTTACATCTAAGTAACCTTTGTTCTCCTTTGAGAATTACCTCAAGAAGATCCCCTCATTTTAGAGACTGACTGGCAGTGATAATTTATAGGAATATTTCATTCAAATCCATTTTTGAAAGTGATATCACAAAATAAGCCTTTCATTTGGTTCCTAGAGTAGTGCTGATTCTAAATGTTAATTAGCTCCACATGGCCTCTTAACACACCAGTTTTTGAACTTTGAATCCAAACAGTATTTGCTGATGTTCAACAGGATTGTCTCATAGTGCTCTCTTTCCTCTGAGATTTCCAGCTGCACAATCACATTAAAAGGCAGCTAAAAATGTTAAATAATTTCCTAACAATACCTTTATACAAGCAATTTCTGTAGTTGCCATAGGGATGTTATGCAAACTGGAATGGGGTGGTTCATGTGATCATAAGTAGGAAGGTATGAACATTTTAAAGAATATTGAAAACCTGGACTTACTAGACTTCAGAGTTATTTCTCAAGCACCATGTAGAATGAACCTAGTAGGAATTTTAACCTGGGGTGCTGCCCCTTGCCCACATGAGTACCCTAACTATTGTGATGTGGGCTATTCCAGGGTTGGTATCTGCTGTTGAAGCTATTCTTCTTTATATAATATATTTCAATATAATTTGTGCCAGAGAGAGAGTCAGAAAGATCGCCTGGCCCTGTGGTTAGAGAACTCACCTGAACTGTGTGAAACCCCAGGTCTATGTTCCAATCTTTAATCCAGACTTGTCCAGACAAACCACATAGAGATTGAACAACATAAAGGGATTATATCATTTGGGTACAAGAGAAACCAGCTCCTTTGGTGAGCATATATATCCTTAGTGTAGACATGGGCAGCAGAAACTGATGCATCTTATCTGAGGACTGAAAATCCGTGTTTGCTAAGTTCCTTTCTGCTGGATTGGGTGAATCTAGAGACAGAAGAAAGACCTGCCCTAGCTTCTATGACAGGAGATCTCAAAAGAAGCAAAGAGTACTGGAGAGCAGACCAGGGTTTTAACAGTAATGATTGCCTTATTTCACTAGAGGTGGCTCTGATCTATCTGTCTGAGTCAGGGTGAAGGTGGATTTTCCTGGTTTTCAGAAGGGCAAGGCTTTTGAAGAGGGAGAACATATGAAGAGAAGAAAAGGCTTCGTATAAAGACTTGATCTCAGTGAGTCATTTGTTCGGTTCAGTGGATTCTCAGATTCTCAGTGGATATAAATCAGTGTAACTCATTTGAAATCAGTGAAGGTAAAGCTAGCAATCTGGATCATTATCTAGGTAAACTACCTCTAGTGTTAGGTACTCAAATCTGAGCAAATCATGAGCTCCCAGAACAGTTACACAGGTTTCAGCACCTGACCTGGAGACAATGGGTGATGATGCCTGAAATGGAAACAACTGTGCTTGAATTGCAGATTCAATGGTGATTTTACAGGATTCTACAAGAAGGTTTTTACTCTTTTTATAAATTTTTCTTCTAAACTGTGACTGTTTGAATTGGAAGCTACTGACAGATGTTAACAGGAAATTCCATACTACTACTCATACAACTTCACTTTTTAGGGGGAAACGACACTTTAGATTACAACGAGAAACACTCAGAAGTTGAGGTTGCCTATGCAAATGATAACTTTGTTCTAAAACCGAAGAAACTGCTGCCTTGCACAATGGAGAAGTGGAGCAGTGGGTCTCTGATTCACCACCAATGAATACAAGAAAGACCTGGGTGGTGGCTGGGGCTATGGTTTCTTGTGTCATCTTCACTCCGAGACTAGATTCATAAGAAGGCATATGTAAAAACTCAGTGGTCCTTGCTTTCTCAATGACTTTGCGATGGAACTCAAGAAGATTTTGTGACTCATGCTCCTGATGTAGATCCTGCCCCAGCAATCCTCTGGCTAATTGCCTGTTACAGGTGATAATCTTGTATATTTATGTGATGTTGTCTGATTTTTATCATTGTTGCTACCACTGTTGCATAGTTGCAACTAATCTTGTACAAAGTGTATCATATAAGGTGTCAGTGGAAAAGTTACAAAATATATTAACTACGATAAACCTGTTTATACGCAGGTATCATTTTTATATCTGAAGTTATGAATATTGGTTATGTATCTGTATCTCAGCCATGTGTTGTATGCCTCAGGTAGATTTACATCAGGGCTAGAGAGCTATGTGTTGATGCCCTATTAAGGACACTCAGCTCACAATGGGCCATTGAAGAAACTCTTCCCTCCCAATAGGCCTTTCCTGTGGATGCCTCAGACAGGGTGGGGGCAATGGCTGCCCCTGTGGTTCAGCAAACTATGCAAGGGCATAAGATGAGGACATGGGTCCTTAGAGTCCATCCTTTTACCAGTGACTTTTCATGCTCATGTGACACTGGACCCCATATTGGGCCAGTAACTTTCCCTGCACCTGGGCTGAGCTATAAATTACAAGCTGTGACACCCCTGCTTTGCCTCATTCCTCCTCCAATTCTCTGGACTGTGGATTTCAACTAAAAGGAGTATTTTGAACTATGGACTGAGAGCCTTCCAATCTTTTGGAAGTCACCAGAGAGACTTCTTCAAGCCAGCACTCTATTCCATTACTGCTATAATCCTGATCTATGAACATTGAAAATCACTTGTATGTATATGATTCTTTAACCATTCAGAAACTCTCTTGTTTTCTTTTTATTAATAAATTCTTTAGTTAATTTACTAAGGATTGGCTGACAGTGTGATATTTGGGTAAAGATTTGAGATATATATTGGTCTGGGGGTAAATGTCTGATCCTTTGGATTACTGAAGCTTCACCTATGGTGAATTGGGTTTCCAGTAACCTCTCACTGTATTAGATCTGTTTGTCTGGATGAGAGCTAACAGCTGGAATGGCTACAGGGGACTGTATTTGGTTTCTGTTTATCCAGTGTGGTGCTGCAGAATGTTTTTTGTTACTGGTTTGGTGAATCTAACTATAGAATAAACCACCGTTTTTTAGGGATTGTCTGTCCTGTTTCTTGCAGACTGCCCTGAGCATATTATTTTCAGTGTGGTCCCATCTCAGGAACCTGGTCACATTTTTTTCTGCTAAGTCTACTAAATTTTGATCAAACTATGCCTTTTGGATGGGGTTTTCATATCAGATAAGGAAGATGTTCACAATTTCAGCGGTTACCCTTTTTACAGGAGAAAAGAAAACCAACAGACCCTGAGTTAACCAAAGGAATTTCGGAGAGCTCCTTAAAAATGTAGAGAAAGTCAACTCTTGCAGCTTTACATTGTAGAGTGGATGGTAACATGAAGTCCTAAATGTGTTTGTCAACTTTATTTTAAAAGTGGCTTCCACATCCTTTTAACTTTCTCATAAAAGGTTTATTTTAAATAAATGGCTCCTAAAATGTCACAGAGAGAAATGTGTTCTTTGCCTATTTTATTCATTTTCCTCATAAGTATTTGAAACAAAGTGTTTCTATAAATAAAAGTAGGTTTTTATCAAAACAAGAAGCAATAGTATACTGCACAATTAAGTATGTTCTTCTCTTTGTACTTTTATACACGATGAACAAGAAGTTCATTTTAATGATTCACCAAGTTTGCAATTTATTCATTTTAAATGCCTCTTTTAGACAAGAAAATGACTGAGAGTTTGTCAGACTGATTATATAGAAAAGACATAGGGCAGAAACCACTTACATTACGATGCATGTAACAAAAAAGAAAATTATGTCCTCCAAATATTTGTATGTATTTGTTTTCTATCTTCCATCTCTGAATTAAGCTAGCTGCTGATAAAGTGACTGAGAAGCTGTAAATAAGTGATGGTGCTTGTATTCAAAACAAGACATCCCAATAATATGTCATCACATGCAATTTGCCATTTACAAATCCACAGGCAGAAAATTGCAGAAATCATGAAAACACGCATTTTAGGTGGTTATTTTATTTTTCGGATTTGAAGGGACTGAAGTATAGAAAGGATTTGGTTCTCAAACTGGTGAAAATTTGCCTTTGTGGTACTGCAGTTTTTCTTCAGGATATGAATGGAATTTGTTTTTGCTTCCTGCAAAGCTACAAATCTGCCTGCTGACCAGTGGTTTGTTTGTTATTTACTTGGTGAAGACAAAATGTGTGTGAATTTTGTGTAATGGAAACCTGAAAATTAAATTATAAATTCATTATATTGCTCTGTGTCTTAATCTGCTCACTGACAAAATAGGGAGAGATCATTGGCACAAAAACAGGGAAACTACCCTGGAGAGATTGGATGGCACTGGGGATTGGTTATAGGACATAGAATCCTTCATCTTAAAGTCACTGTTTCTAAATTCCATTTAGGCAGTGGTTTGAGAGTTATTACTATCTTAGTAACAGTGTTTGTCACAGTTCTGGGTTAACTGCACCTCTGACTGCTTCATGGCTTCTTGAGAACACTGTGTCTCAAGCCTCTAATAGTCATGTCTGTCTGGGTAGGAATCCACATTCCTCTCCCTCCATATTTTAGGGTTGCAGTCCCCCCAATTCACTGTGTTTATCCCAGTAGCTCTGACTTTAGCCCAGCACCTGCAGTTCTTCTGTCTCCCAGGCAGGGCCGGCTCCAGGCACCAGCATAGGAAGCATGTGCCTGGGGCGGCATTCTGTAAGGGGTGACATGCTGCACCGCCTTTCTTTTTTCCCTCAGCGACACTCCTTTGGCTGCCCTTTTTCTTTGCTTGGGGCGGCAAAAAAGTTAGAGCCTGTCCTGCTCCCAGGGGCTTTGACAGAGTTTCACAAAAAGCATTACATAGAAGCATTTCTTAGAAAACATATCAAAACACATGCATGCTAAGCTTCCCAGGTATTACCCATAATCCACCTGAGATCCTGGTAGGTCTGGACTCAAGCCTGCAGTGTTGTAGCTTTGCTGGTCCCAGGATATTAGCAAGGCAGGCTGAGTGATGCAATATCTTTAATTGGACCAACTTCTGTTGGCGAAAGAGACAAGTTTTCAAGCTACACAAAGGTTTCCTTCAGGTAAAAGCTTCTCTCTTTCACCAACAGAAGTTGGCCCAATAAAATATCACCTCACCCACCTGGTACATAGTTTTGTCAGTTGTTGCTTCCAGAGGGTATCACTCATTATACAAAAGCAACCAAGAGCCTTGTAGTACCTTGCCTCACTTTCTAGATTTCCTCCCTCACACTGTTCCTTTGGAATAAAGAGGCATGTGTGAGCATGTGTGCAAAATGAGAAATCAGGAGAAAAAGTTGTTTTGAATTTTTTTTATTAAAATGAAAATTATTGTGAAAAATAGCGAAATAAAAGAAAAAATCCTTTTTTTCTAGTAAATGTTTCATACAACGGATTTGTTGTTTTCTTTGAGGGGGCTCTACTGATGTGGTTCTGCTGTTAGATGTTGGGTGAGAGAAGGGAAGAATCCAGGAATTTGTGCAAGGGTCACACTCCTCATGTTTTGATTAGTATGGCACCTCAGGGCTGAGTAGTATGTGGGCTTTGTGAGGCTAGACCCATGAACAGACTGGGCTATAATGGATATGACTTACAGATAGTATTACTTTTGATTCAGCCAGCAGAAATTCCTCATCATCACTTTGTGGATGGGCAGACAGGAGGTTATTTCCATTCTATTCCCCTTTTTGCTAAAATAGTAATAAGGACTTATCCCAAATAGCTGTGTCCTTCAGTTTTATTTATGATCTCTTCCTTTCATATCTCTGTCTCCTTACCCTGCAGTATTTTGGTACCCTTTTCCCCTCTCATGTTGTAGACCTGAGACCTGATCAACACACCCTGCCCCCTTATTAAACCAGCCTTGGGCAAAACTCAAGGAGTTCACCACTAAAATTGAAAGAAAGGAATGTTCTGCTGCTGATAAACCGCCTCAGGAATGTTCCTAATGAGAGTTATAACCACTAAGGTAGTAAAGACACTGGGGAATTAGAGAGGATACAGAAAGAGCCTCAACAAATGGTAAAATAAGCTCTGATCAGAGTTTTATGCTGACCATCTGGACCAGTGGTCCCCAACCTTTTTGCGGCTAAGAGCACATTCTTGCTCTGCTGCATCCTCTTGCACCCGGGGCATGTCCACCAAAATGCCATTTCCATTTCAGCGGCTCCGCGGGCATTTTGGCGGTTCTTTCCGCGGACAAACTCCCCTGGGCATGCATAAATGCCCCGTTGGGAACCACTGATCTGGACAAAGAGAGAAGGACACAGCTAAGTTACAATTTGGGCATGAACGATAAAATGTAAAAAACTTGGGCAGGAAGGAGGACACATAGGTGTCAGTGGGTAATTGCTTAAAAAATGTTGTTATTTAGGAATGTGGGATAACATGATAGGTTGAGTAAATTTGAATGAGGGAGCTAGTTTAACCTATATAATGTAAATGTATAATGTAAATGAAAAACTATGCTCTTTGGGACTGCAGTAAAACATCAAGCAGCTACGACTCTGACCCCTTCGCATGACCGTGATGTGCAGAGCGTTGCCGGGAACTCCCAGATGAATGAATCCTGACTGGCCATGGGGTGAAATTTGCCTGTATAGTGGTGAGCATAAGAGATTTGTTTGGTATATGTACTCGGTGTGTGTTGCTAATAAATAGATGTTTAGAGCACAGCTGCATAAGGTTCTTTCACTGGGAAAAAGTTCTGCAGACCCATAGAGCCCTGAGGGAAAGGACAGGTACTTAAATTGACCAGGTTTATTCCTGAGCCCCATAGATAAGGATAGTGACAAAGAGTCCTGTGGCACCTTAAAGATTAACTAAAATTTTAGAGCATAAGCTTTCGTGGGCTAATACCCACTTCGTCGGATGCATGCAGTGGAAGTCTTCCACTGCATGCATCCGACGAAGTGGGTATTAGCCCACGAAAGCTTATGCTCTAAAATTTTAGTTAGTCTTTAAGGTGTCACAGGACTCTTTGTCACTTCTGCAATTCCAGACTAACATGGCTACCCCTCTGATTCTATAGATAAGGATAGGTGCCTTACATCCTGAGCCCTTAGAAGGGAAAAAGCTAGGTCAATTTACACCAGCTGAGGATAAAGGATTTTGGGGTGCTGGAGATGCCTTAATGTGGTCTGGCTTTCAGAAAATACTGAGCACTTGTCCTGTGAAAGTCAGGCTTCCCATAATGCATCCAAATTGGGCATCCAAAATCATTGGTTACTTCTGGATATTGTGTGGGAAATATTATAGTTCTGATAGCCACAAAATGTATTCATATTCTTCCCTGGATTTGTGATACTCTGTGTAACATATCATCCCTGAGAGAACACTTATTCCCTTGGGATGTTTTTAGTCCCTGATTATAAAAACACTGAATTCCATAAAATGCCTACTTAATTATGTAATTTGCCTATGACCGGCTCTGAATTTTGTTTTCCTCTTCTATTGCATTGACTAAACCTCTTTCCCCATGACTTGAGTGAACATTTCTTATTTCAGGCCACTGAGGTAGAAAGTAAGCTGTGAGATCATAATACCACTGTGGAAGTCTTTTTCTAACATTTTGTTATTCAGATCTCACTGTGCTTCTCTTGTTTCTTCCCTTGAGCACACAATATTTTCACTTTCCATTTTTTTCCATTTTCCACACTGCTCTTCCATCTACTGCCTTATCCAGCAGGCTTCTACGCAACACTAGCATGTACTATACCTTTCATGCTGTAAAACACTGTAGGTGTGAGCTATGGATTATTTCCATGGACTATGCTCTTTTCAAGATTCTTGTATGACAAATATATTGAGGTCTGATTAGAGCAACACTGAAACCTTTGTAGAAAATATTTTGGGGGCACTCTAAGTGGAAATATTGAAGTCAAGAGATTCTCCTTATCTGATAGCATACAGACATTTAAAGACAACAATATTGGTTTCTGAAATGAAGTAAGTGAATTCCTTTTGGGCTATTATGAAGAACCAGATGAATCATCCTACTGTGGTACCAAGTGTTCCACTGAAATATGCATTCACATAGCTTGAATTACAGAACAATGTCATTGAACCAATCATAGTGATGTATTAATATATTGAAGTGTCTTCAAGATTTACAGCCACATACGACTTACCCTTTGTGTATGATCACAGATCCTTCTCAACCTTCTTCATCTCATTGTGGCTCTATCTGTCCTTCTTGAGTACCTTGTCCAAGAAGTGGTTTCTTCTCTGCTGATTCTTCTTTTTAATTTCTAGAATTGGCTGTAGAAATTTCTTTTGGACCTTTCATCAGGTAATTGACAGAAAAACAGATGGAGAGAATTCTGTCTCCTTCTCACCATCTGTTTTTCTTCCTTTAGAATATCTCATTGTTTGCTTAAGCCTAGATCACCAATCACCTGAGAGTGACATGCTACCTCAGCTTATTCTCTAATCATTCTGCCTGCTTACATTGGCTCTCTCAGGTTCTGGCTGCAACATAATTTCTTAGTCATTGCTTCAAGACTGAAAACCTTCCTTCTGGATAAAAAAAGAAGTTCTGTTTCGTCCATGGTGGCTATTTTGCTATCTCTGCCCTTATTTCAGCCCCTAACTTTGTTTCTTTTAAGATCAGAATATTTGACCCCCTTTTTTTTACCCTTCTATGCTTTTATTATATCTCCCTTGACTGTAATTTCACTTGTTGCAACTGCTACCTCCATTTCCAATATTCATCTTTCCCTAGATTTTGAATGTCACATTTTAAGTATTTTAGTTGGAGTCTTTCAGTTCCCAGTGGTCTCTACTAGCAGATCCACAGAGCAGTCTCCCTGGTGTGTTTAATACTTTTAGCTCAAGAAACAATACTGCTGTGGCACTGACAGGTAAAAGTGATGAGAGGTTACTGGCAGTAAGTTTAGTTCCTCTCAGAATGACTCAGTGATCTGGAAGTATGTTTTAATGACTGAGACTCAATACTGTCCTCAGGAATATGATTACAAAAAAACAATTATATTTATATTATTATTCCTAGATTAAGTGAAGGTGTTCCAACACATTATAATATAAAGAGCCCACCCCTTCTGCTGCTCCATCTTCTTCAAGATTGGTCACGCTGGCATAGACCCAGAATCCTACTCTTCTCAACTGTCTTCATCCCATAGTGCCTTTCTCTGTTGTTTTTGAGCAGCTTGTCCAAGAAGTTGTTTTTTCTCTGCTGGTTTGACTCCTGGCTCTGCAATAGCTTCTTTTTCATTTCTGGAGTTGGCTGTAGAAATTTTTTTTAAGCCCTTTCTTTCGGAGCTCCCCTACCAGCACTGAGGCGTGCCAAAAGACTGACTCTCCATACATCCTACTCTGCATCTCCTGCCCAGGGCCTTTGGGGGCTACTTTGGGAATTAGGGGCTACTTTGGGAATTAGGGGCTACTTTGGGAATTAGGGGGATAGGATAGATGTGGTATATCTTGATGTTAGTAAGACTTTTGATACTGTCTTGCATGACTTTCTCATAAACAAATGTTATGACCTTCTCATAAACAAGCTTCTGACATTATCCATGTAGCTGGAATAGCATAACTTAGGTCGACTTACCATATTAGTGTAGACAAGGCCTGCATCTTTACTTTCCCATTTTCCAGAGTGATATACAGATGTTTCCCCATCCTTGATTAAAAGGATCATAAAATCATAGTTGTATGCCCTTCTGAGTTCTACTCAGTATTCTGCAATTGTTTCTAATCAACACAGCATGGCAAAAGCGGTAAAGAGCTTATTAATAAAGCTACGTTTATTATTACAGGGCAATACATCTTCCATAATAATAAAACATTAGAGAGTGAGATTCACAGAACTCAACTAGCTGGAGCAAGGAGTACATAGTATATATTTACATCATAAAGCCAATAGAAATTTGAAGGTTCTAAGAAGTACTCTGCTAACTCCATTGACTTCAAGTGGCATTGCAGAGTGCTCCATACCTCTAAAAATCAGCCACTTAGGGTCAGCAGCCAGGTCTGGAAATTTTTTTCAGAAATTTACTCCCTTGTTAACCCTTATCTCTGTTTGTGGCATTTAGCGATATACTATCTTCATGTGATTTTGTTTTGTTTGACCATCTTGACCCATTGACCTCTGATTGCACTAAAGATGCTATATAAAAAAAGAATGAAGGAATTTGTTCTTCTAAAAGGTGTGTTTGATCATTTAGGACCAAATTCTGTCACCATTACTCTTGTTGTGTAATGCTCCAACCCTAGATCATATTGAAATCAATGAATTTATTCATGGAGGAAAGTACTATTTAATGGGAGTAAGGATATGTTTAAGAGTGACAGAATCTGGCCCTCCATGGATAATCTCATTGAAATCAATAAAACTATGAAGAATACTCTGGGTTAGCAAAATGAGGCCCGATGTCATTATCTTCATCAATTTTATTCTTTTTTCAGGTATTTAATTCAATGAACTTCAATGGATTTCCGTACTTTGGATCTGAGGATCGGAAATGTCTCATTTTACTTGATGCACTGATATATTTTTGATTGAATGGGCTCCATGATATTTTTCAGAAATACATTTGACTCGCTGCACTTTCCATTGGTATTAAATTTTAGTGTTACTGACAGCAGGAGTACTGCAGAATGCAGAATATTTAAAAAGTCTAGTTTTTAAAAGTGTCAGCATTCCTTTAGTACAAAGAGACTTTTCCTGACCTACTCAAATACTTTTTCTTTTCTTTTGTAAGGCCACACCACACAGCAAGTTAATGTGCCACTGTGGTAAGGTAAAGGGAACAGAATGGTCCTTTTTCACATTTATTGCTATTTCTTTGAAACTTTCTTGGCATTTTACAGACAATAAAAAGAGCAATGAACCTTCTTTCCTGACAGATCTGCAGTTATAGGGGTTTGTTTGTCTGCTTTTTTAAAGCAAACATTTGTCCTTTGAAAAGAGGTTATAATCACATACTTCCCTTCCCTTCCATGCTGGCTATTGGGCCAGACACACACAGTGAGGGATCCATTTGGGACAAAGGTTTGCCAGTCACTGTGATTTTTCTTAAGCACCACGTACATACTATAAAGCTCTGCTTTCTGGACCTCTGGTTTCTCTTGCCAGTTTATACTGAATTTGGCAACGTTGTAAAAGGAAGTCCATTGTTGAGGATGTGCTGCATTGCAATCAAAGCAAGAATAGAATTTTCCATAAGAGAGCGAGGTCAGCAAAAATTGTGCACTCTAAGCAGGTGTTTTCTAACATCAGAATGCCTGAAATCCTGAGTTAACAACAGATGTTCTGAAGAATCCCAGGGACATTTGAAGTTTCACAAAATACTTGAAATAGAATATATTAGTCAAGAATATGTGGCTCTCAGTTTATGTCTCCCCAGTGCTTTTTCTCTCACACTCATAACCTTGGATTTCATCCTACTGCACCATCTTCAATGGGTAACACCACTGCCATTTCCAGTATAACCCTGTTCATTTGAACAGAGAATTCACTTAAAAAAAATGACAACTTTTTAATGTACATTGATAATAACAGATTGTAAAACAGTTTGTCACAACTCTATACATGAATACAATAATTTTTAAAAAGCGAGAACATTAGACAAGGGGGAAAGGTGACAGCTCTGATCAATCAGAGCTCAGTTGTTGATGGAGCATAAATACACAATCAGCTATTAAATTTTGGCAATGAAATAATATCCACTTGTACATTAATCAATTGCGTGCTCTTTTAAAATGAGAAACATAAATAGAATCAAGTCCAAGTTCAGAAGCAGACCAAAAAAAACAAAAAATGAGTTGTGTGTGACACTTGGATATTGAGATGTTTGAATTTGTTATTTCTTTCTCATTTAGTTCTTCCCCTCAAAATGCTTTTATAAATAATTGTCAGTGTGAGTGCCTGTAGTGATCCTGAGTGGTCTCCCTCTGATTGGGAGTGCAAGGGAGCCGGGGATACCCTTTGGAGGGTGGAGCCAAGGCCTTCCCGCCCCCCTCACCAGAAGTACAAGGGCGGGACTATAAAAGGCTCTGCAGCCCAGAAGAGGGAGAAGCAGGGGAGAAGAAGGATGCTCCGCAAGCCCTGCTGTTGCTGGGAGGAGAGTCGAGCCTGGGCTGCACTCCAACCCCCGACGTTGTGGACGACTGGCGTGGAGTACCCGCCGCCGTGTACCCGGAGGAACCGGATGGTTATTGGACGGCAGAGGTACCCTCTCCCTGAGTCAGCTGCCCCTACCCTGAACAGGGAAATCCTAAAGACTGTTTGCCTTGCTGGCTGCTTGTGTCCCAAAGCCCAGGCTAAGGCCAGCCCCCGAAAGACTATATGTTTGCTGGCTGACTGAACCTGAAGCCCAGGCCCCAGCCCTCTATAGACTGTTTATTGTTTGCTGGCTGCCTGTGCCACGCCCAGGCCATAGCCAGCCCACTAAGGACTGTTTTGTCGTGCTGGTTGCCTGGCCCTGAAACCCAGGCTAAAGCCAGCCTCCTAGAGACTGTTGTGCCTTGCTGGTTGCCTGAGCCTGAAGCCCATGCCCCAGCCCCTACAGACTGTTTTGCTTTGCTGGCTGCCTGTGCCCTGAAGCCCAGGCCCCAGCCCCTCTGAGACTGTTTACCTTGCTGGTTGCCTGAGCCTGAAGCCAGGCCCCAGCTCTTTACAAAGGCTGTCGGCCCTGCTGGCTGCCTGTGCCCTGAGGCCCAGGTTAGAGCCAGCCCCCTAGAGACTGTGTTCTGCGGGCTCCCTGAGCTCCAAAAAGGCCAGGCCCAGCTACCTCCAGGGACTGCGCTACGCACCAGTCACCTGGCAGACCCTGAGCCCGGCCGGTTCGGACCGGCCCGAGGAGTCTCCCCCGGACTGTGAGTGCGAGGGAGTCCTACAGTGCCTTCCACTGGATTGAATTATGAGGACAGAACAAGCCAGTGACTTTCAAACAGTGGCAGTCTCTCTTGAATCTGACAGGACCTAAGGACATGTAGCTCTCTAAGGACACACAGTCATCTTCAAGCACCAAGTTAAACTCTTTAATGACTGTTCATTGGAAATAAATACTTGATATAATGACTCAAACTAAAGATGATAAATGGGAAAACAGGTTCACTACATAAAATGATAACATCAGTGGAGCAAAAATCATGAGAAGCTCTCAGCTAAAGTATCTGACACTTCTCTGAATAACTTTCTATTGTGCTATTTAGTGCCACAATCTGATGCAGGTTATTAAAGAAATTAAAAACCTGAGGTAGAAACTAAATTGTGGGTTAAAAATCATGAAGCGGTTGGACTGCCTGACATTGTGAAAACAGAGGATACTGAATACACTCTAACAAAAGAGCCGAACAAAACCTTTGAACCTCAAGAATCATCAAGGGTGATTGAAGAGGAATCAGTGAGATTTTGCCCTCCCAGTAAATTGGGAAGTTATTAGACCTGAAAGAATTACCTCTGCAAGTAAAACCATACCTGATGATACTCTGTAAGTGGGTAGGAAAAAAAAAAGACAATTTCCTGTGTTAGGGCAACAAAGTCCTTATGGCACTGAACTCTATTCTCATTTTTAAAAAAGTAGAAAAAATACCTTATTGTTTTCTTCTCTTTGTTAATGTTAAAAGGGAGCTGATAGACTTAAAATAAAGCCTGTATCTTGGTATTCCCAGGCTAAGGATATAAAATCATAGAACTGTAAGACTGGATGGGACCTCGAGAAGCCTCCCAGTCCAGTCCACTCCACTCATGGAAGGACTAAGTATTATCTAGACCTCCACAATAGGTGTTTGGCTAACCTGCTCGATGTTCCTCTAACCTGCTCTTAAAAATCCCCAATGATGGAGATTCCACCACCTCCCTAGGCAATTTATTCCAGTGCTTGCCTACTCTGACGGTTAGGAAGTTTTTTTCCTAATGTCCAATCTAAGCTGCCTTGCTGCAATTTAAGCTGATTGCTTCCTGTCCTATCCTCTCCTTCCAATTTACCTTAATCTTCTCGTTCTGGTGAAGAACTGGAATCAACCAGAGAGCACTCTGAGGTCGATTTAGTGGGTCTTAAGTAGGCCAGCTAAACTGAAACCCGCTGCATCCATCACAGCAGTATCGATCCCCGGTAAGTGTAGACATGGCCACAATCTTGTGAACATCACACGTTCTCAAAAATCTTCATTTAAGAGAAAGTTCTGCTTACATGCAGAATAAAATTACTTAGAGTATGTGGGTGAGGCCATAGTAGTTCATTAATACTCAGTGTGTTTGCATGATAGCAAGATCCTTGTTTCTTAAGCATGCATCCACAAGGAGATTGGATAGTTGAGTGGATTGGCAATAGAACTATGAGTTTTTAACCTCTTTGAAATGTGGTTCAGGTTTTTAATAAATGAAAGCTGGCGGATTAATGATCTAATGGAATCTATGGCCAAATGATCAAATTTGGGTGCCTAAATCCATCTAAATCCATGTTTAGACACATAAATAACTAGGGCTTGATTTTTCAGAATTGCTGAGCACCCATAACTCCCATATTTCAGTGGAAGCCGTGGTGCAGATAATTTATCCAAGTTTGAATTTGAAATTACATGGCTAAGGCCACATTTACAACTAGCAACTTGTTGGTATAAGAATGTTGGTTAGGGTTGTGGGTTTCTTATGACATTTCTATACGGTGTAGATGTAGCTGTGCCATCATGATATTGCTTTTGTTGGTGTAACTTATTTTCTTTGAGGAACTGGTATAAGCTA
Source organism: Dermatemys mawii (assembly GCA_007922305.1). Lineage (NCBI taxonomy): Eukaryota > Metazoa > Chordata > Testudines > Dermatemydidae > Dermatemys > Dermatemys mawii. Next base: position 11,803,788 of record ML677364.1, read on the forward strand.
TACCAGCAAAAGCAATCTTTTGCCAGTGTAACTGCTTCTACACTTGGAGGGTTTGTCAGTATAGCTATGAAGGCGAACTCCTTCTAGCATACACCTGACATAATTTTTGGTAAAAAGTTTGGCCATACACGTTCAGAGAATATCAATCTTCAGTATGAAGAAAAGACACCACGACACTATCTTTAAATAAACCTTTATCTCGTCAACCAAATTAGAAGTGCATCATAAAATTATTTCTCAGTCATAACTCATCCTAAAAAGGATCTTTCGTTTGAGCTGTCCTCCTTCTTCCTCTCTTGCTCTCTCTCTCTCTCTCTCTCCCCCTCCCTCATGTATTTAATTTTGAATGTTCATCAAATAACTAAATATTTTAGGGTTTTTAGTTTTTTTCGCAAAAGTTGAAATTTTTCGTGGCAAGCAGACACCTTCTGTGGAAACTTCATTTAATACAAAAATCTATTAAAAACACTTCTGATGTAAGATTTTAACCAGCCTTAGCTTGGCCCATTTTGGCACAGGTTCTGTTCAAGTATTCTTAATTATAGGTGTAAGCAGAGTCAGAATGAGCTCTACCCTGACGTCTGGTGGTGAGTTGTGGAAAAGGACTTCAGGGGCCAATCTCATTTGCATGGGCACACCAACCCTTCCTCTCTCCACTGTGTAATAATAGAATAAATTTTGACTCCATTAGGAGTCTTGTTACATGCTGCAAAGCTGAAATCACTGATACCTAGTTCTGAGCATTAGACCTACTCTGGACTAGTGGTTCTGAGTGCACCAACACTGAGGCTCCTCTACTAACAGCTGAAATCACTGAGAGCTGTGTTAAGTGTGTGTGTAGGGGGGGCGGGGGGAGGAAGTCTGAAAACATATTGGTGAACAGCCAGTAGGATGGCTGGCAGAGAAGAGTGGCTTGCTGTGAAGACTGCAGCAGAACCCCACAGAGGGGTGTGGCAAACGGCTGTTGACCAAAGTAGCAGAGCAAGTAAGATGCCCCCATACCTCCCCCTGCTTCCACCCAGCTGCAGGTGAACTTCTGAGCTCTGGGGGATGCACTGACCAAGGATAGAAACTGTGGGTGGGGTGACTATTGGGCTGCTGGCCTTAAGACCCTGAGGGGGAAAAGGACACTGCCAAGGGGTGGTGTGACGGTGTACCCCATAAGGCTTTATGGGGAGGGTGCCTATAGATATGTGTATGCTATAACTGGAATACGTTTTTGCTACATATGCCATGTAACATATCTATGTAATGGTAATGATCTGCTGGATCTGTTCATCCTATTTGTACGTATGTGTCAGTTTTGTTTCAAAGTTCTGAATATTAGCTATGTGCTTGGTCAGTTGTAAGTAGACTTGGGAAAACAGCTGGGCAGCTGTCTGAGAAAAAAAACTATTCTCAGTAAATGCTCAGTCAAGAACCAATCACGCTAACAATTAACTTTTTAGATGCCCGTGCACACCTGAGCTTCCCCAGGAATGTGGCCTGGCTGATAATGAATTCGGTCAGACTCAGACATGTGGCTCTGAAACTCCATTTTACAACTGGTCTCTGCATAGGAAGGAGGAGGGGGTCTCTGCCCACAAAAGAAAGTCTATATAAACCCTGGAGAGACCCCTCCATTTGGTCTTCAGCTGGCTCAAAGAACAGCCTCTCCACCCCACAAGGAGACCTCAAGGAAACTGAAACAGAGGACAGTGACTGCAGTGGGGGTGCGAGTGATAGCTGGACTCAGACTAACAGGGAGATTAGTCTGAAAGAAGAAATTCACTGAAACATCTGAGGATGAGGCTTTTTATTGTATTAGTGATAGATCTGCGTGTTCTATTTTATTTGGTAATTCACTTTGTTCTGTCTGTTACTACTTGGAACCACTTAAATCCTACTTCCAGTCTTTATTAAAATCACTTTTTACTTATTAATTAACCTGGAGTATGTGTTGGTACCTGGAGGGGGGCAAACATTTGTGCATATCTATCATTGTTATAGAGGGCGAACAATCTATGAGTTTGCCCTGTATAAGCTTTACACAGGGTAAAACGGATTCATTCAGGGTTTGACCCCATTGGGAGTTGAGCATCTGAGTGCTAGAGGCAAGAATACTTCCTAACCTATTTCCAGGCAAGCCCATAGATGTTGGGGGATGTGGCTCAGACCTGGATCTGGTGTTACAGCAGGCTAGAGAGTCTGACTCAAACCAGGTAGGGTACTGAGGTCCCAAGTTGTTTGGGCAGGAAAACAGAAGCAGGAGTAGCCTTGGCATATCAGGTGGCAGCTCCAAGGGGGTTTCTGTGATCTTAACCTGTCACAGGTTGGTTTTTTGCTAATGGTTGTATTATGAATCCTGTTTGTAGTGTTTCCCCAAAATAATACTGCATTGTTTCCCTCCTTTATTGAAAGGCTTTTGCTACACTCAGACTCTGGGCTTGCAAGAGAGGAAGTATTGCCTCTTAGCGGTGCCCATAGGGATGGTATGTATTTGTCCCAGGTCACTGGATGGAGGCTTGAGCTGGTTTTGCATTGTGCTGTTGAAACACTCCTGGATATTGAACCAGGCCCTTGTTGATGCCAACTCTGGCAGGCAGAAGAGTTACATAGGAATTGTGTTTCCCACCACATTGAACAAATCACAGTCAGAAAGAAACACATGGCTCTTTTGCAGCATTCTATTTTTTGACCTAGATTATACCTTGTACTCTCTGAAGAATTGCACAACTACTCATAGATCCTGTTCCTCAGATGCATTGTATCTTGAGTAGCATTTAGACCTGGACAAACTGAGTACAACACATTACCAAATCAGAAAGGTTAGTGTAATGATTAGGAATAGGGTAGTGTCCCTTTAAATAATTTGTGAGCATTCTGTTGTTGCCAATAGTGTTGCGTGACTTGGAAATGCTCAGAAACCAGGCAAAAGTGCAGTACGTATGGGCCTCAGCCCGAAATGTTTTTTGTATATTGAGGTTATATTCGTGGTTATTTGGTACCCAGCTGTATCCAAGTGATTTCTTAAAATTGTTTTTCCTGTGTAAAGAGCAAAAGACAAGTTAGATAATATGTGACCAGTTATATGGTAGTATAAACTCCTGACCCGTGGCCAGAGTACCACTTTATGATTGCAACTAGCAGTGAAGCTGCTCCAGTGCGGAGCTGTGGCTATGAAGTTTTGTTAAAGCAGATACGATGTCAGGGCCAGATCCTCAGCTGGTGTACATTCCCACAACTCCACTGACTTTTATTAACTAAATGAGGATCTGGGTTTTACGATCCAGAATGGCTCCATCTGCCAATTGGAAAATCACTACATTCATCCAAACTAAGCTATTGTTTTGAAAATAAAATGGGAACATTCTTGTCATGGATAAACTGAGCCATCTTATAAAAGGTTAAGAAAAACTTCCCCAACAGTGTATGAGTTGGTATTCTTTCCTAGACTATAGTGATAGAGACTTGGGAGTACAGACATATTTAGCCTCGTACAGATTAGGTAAATCTGATCATTACTAGCTTTGTCATAGATTTATTTCCTCCTTCCAGTAGATCTTTTCCTCTTTTCCATATTTACATAGGACTGATGTTGTTTATCCTTACATATGTTCTATTTTACTAGCTAACTGAACGTATACACACTATATCTAGACTTCAAAAATTGTTCATATTTAAAAAATAAACATAAAATGTTTCATAACATTCCACTCTCATGGATTTAAGGGCTACATTTTGACAATGTTGCCTTTGTTTGTCCATACATGGTTTTGCGGGTTCAGCTTGGTTTTGGTGTACTACCATTTGTAGTATGTACATGCACCGTTTTTGTACAGTTTGCAAATGCAAATCTACTTGCATTTGCAAACTGTGTACAAAAATGATGTCATCTGAAGTCATAATGGAGGGTTCAAAAAACTTAATCCATGCTTTTAATTTCACACACAACATGGCATGTTCACAGTAGGCCTATCTGAGACCCCTTTGCAAACTTGTCCTCAGTGTCTTAGGAGGAGATTGTATTTGCCCCAATGTATCTGCATAGTGGAGTAAGGTGGTGTAGGGAGCACATTTCCCTCCTGTGTGGGTTATCCAGGTCATAGGGAAAAGTGCAGTCAGTGGGTGAAAAAAAATCTCCCTGGGGCTGCTACTCTTCTTTCCACCCAGGGATATGGGAAATGAACAGGGATGGTTGTTATTCCATCTGGAATGGGGGCAATTAGAATTCAAGTGTGACAGAGGGTATGTCTACACTGCAGTTAGATACCCATGGCTGGCCCATGTGAACTGATGGGCTAAGGAGCTGATTAATTGCAGGGGTTGGACTGAGCTCTGGGACCCTCCAATCTTGCAGCATCCAAGAGCTGGGGCTCCTGTGTGAGCCCAGTTGTTTACACTGCAATTAACAGTCCCTTAGCCTGAGCCCCACAAGTCTGAGTCAGCTGGCACAGGCCAACTGTGAGTTTTCAATCGCAGATTTCAATGTTCAAGTGTGGACATACCCTCAGTCAGAGACTTGGTCCTGGTCTGCTCTTGGAGCAGCACCTACTTGGGGCTTGTAAGAGACCAAAACTTGAGCTCTAAGTATTTAAATGGTCAAAAATAAACCTCTGAAGTTAAAAACCTCTTCAGGTGAAAGAAATTCTCACCTTTCCAGGTGTTAGATTGTTCTAGTCTGTCTAGCTGCGGATTGAACAAGACAGAAATCTATCGATTTTGGGAGTGAAGGCTATCTCCACTACCCCAGGGTGAGAGATTTCATTTTTACATGAAAGCTTACATTCTGCAGAAAAAAAACACATCTGTGAAAAGATTTGTCTTTGGCATACAGTACTGTTCCCACCAGTATACTTGGTTAGAGGTGTTATGTAGCATTGTTTAATTACCAAAAGCACAGATGGAAATTCTGTATCTTACATTGTTATATACTAAGTATTGCAAACATCATAGCCATTATTCTTAAAGTAAATATTTCATTTTGATAAAGTTGAAAGATTTGGTTTTGACTTAATTAATATAACCTATTGTATTGTATTTTACAATTAACTAGTTGAAATGTTTTGACTATTATGTCTTGCCAGGTCATTTTATGTCTTGTCATGTATACACACACGCACATCATGTGAAAACATTACTAAAAATAATATAGCAGGGCAAGGAGGCAAGGGTAACAGTACTACCACCTTGCATTTTGTCTGCTTTTTCATGGGAAATTTTCATCTGCCATTATAACTTCTTAGGGTTTCAAGTGTAATATAAATGCTCTCTATACAGGCATTTTCTAGGCACTGTGATACTTGACACAGTAGAACTCTGTTACAGTCACATCTGATACAGTGAAACTTTACAGGGCAAAATGGAGTAAATGTCCCAAATTACGTCTGTTCATTTCAGTGCATTATCACTTCTCTTACAGGGAATCTTTCTATTGACTTCAATAACCTTTGAATCAGCCTGATAGTGAATTTTTTTACTTCAGTATAACTTAGTTCTGCTTTCTTCATCTTTTTAAGATTGGAGCAGTTATCATCTACCTGACAGATGCTCAATGCTGCATACCAAGGGAATCATCACATTTGCACTTCTCCTCTCTAGCGAAGCAGAGGAGGGGAAAAAGAGAGAAATTGTCACCATCTCCTGCTCCTAACTTTGTTGGGTTTGCTTCCCATAGATAGTGAAGATGAGTCAAGTGAATCTTGGTATTGCTGCTTGCCTCTATGGTCAGAATAGGGATTTATATAGTCCCTTCCAAAGCAGCTAGTACCTCCTTCTGCTGGCGTTGTTGCTGCTCCTCAGGTGAGCAATGGAGGGTATTTTGCAGGTAAACTCCTTCTGTTCAAGTGATACTCTGATTGTAGTGACTTTATTTTGCAGGGGAATAACATTTCACAATGATGGTGTCCTGTTGCACATAGCTATTTATTTGGACATAAATAATATTTGTTTTGTCAAACCATTGCTGTTTGGTTAGTATGTAAAACTTTTTTTCAAAGTGTTACTCATTAAAAAAAATATGAATTTGCATCTCAGTGTTCCCAGCTGGGAGGGAATTTACATTAAGATTAATACAAAGAAAATGTATTTTGTAATTTATTTCATTTTTATTCAGACAGTTATGTGTAGAGAAGAAAACAAAGATAAACTATTGTTTACTAACAATGAAGATCATTCCCTCCATTATACTAGAAACAATACTTTAATTCACTGGAATTCTGTTACAAGATCTTGACTTGCCATGCATACAAGTACTTTAGGTTGTCTTCAAATAGGCCAACTCACAGGTTGACAGTCAGTTCAATTATTATCTTGATCTTGGAACTTTCTGCAATACTAAGGGTTTCCTTGAGTCTTGCACACAATGTGACACTTGTGTCTCACTGCATCAGGGTACACTGGCACTTGGGCATCAGATGATAAGATACAACCTGATGTAGGCAGACATGCAATGATGCATGTGAAAGATCTATTCCATGACACAACACTCTGAAAAGCCATGTAATTTCTTTTTCTCCCTGCCCTCTGTCTTTCATCCCCTTCTCTGTTGTTTACACACAATTGCCAATGAGCTTATATTTAAGGCTGGGTTAGTATTTCTACTAGAAATCCAGTTTCAATGTCCTTTGTACCTGCTTCCCCGTGTCCCTCCTCTCCCGCCCCGCCCTCCCTTGGGCTGCATGTGCAGAAGAGCTGGACAGTTTACACTGTGAGGGCAGTGAGTCGGACACGGTCCCAAAACTTTCCCACAGCCTCTTGGGGATCCCTTATCTTTGTCTCCCAGGGTGTGATGGAAGCAGAGATAAGTGATCCAGGGGGTGCTGGAGCACACTGAACCCCAAGCCCTGTGGATGCACTTCACTGCTCTGCAGCTGACAGCAGCCAGGCTGTGGTGTGTGTGGTTTTTCCTCTGAAACCTACATTTTATGTCAAACTTCAAAACAAACAGACAAAAATAAAACAAACAAACAAAACCACCTTCAATGAACATCCCATTGTAAACATGAAGAAGTGTGAAACTTCCTTGCTATCATTTGACAGCCCTGGAGACTGATGTCCTAATTACTCTCAGGGCAGGTGCACATGGGCATTTTCCGGCCCATGTGACTCAGCCCAGAGGTGGAGAGCCCAAGTCTCAGTTTAGGTGGTAGTTCAGTACAAAGCCTGTCATTCTACTCAGACAGTCCCCAAAGGAGCTGATTATGCAGTGCTAAATAACTCGTGTTCCTTTTGGGCACCGGAGTCCCCCCAATAGCACTGCCATAGTTAGGAAACAGGATGGGCTCTAGGCTAGTGTGTTGATGCTGGAGGTGGAGGGGCGCAAGGCACTCTGGGATAAGGGTACTTTGACTCAGGTTTGTGCACTACAGTGTGGACACTAGAGCCCGAGTTTCAAGCATGGGTCAGAAAGTCCTTAACCTAGGGTTAAAATGCAGTTTAAACACACTCAAAGCCCAGGGTTCCCTGACATGGTCAGCTGACCTGGGTCCCACTAACCCTAGGCTTACATTGCTGGGTAGACATACTCTTAAAGTGTTCATTGTTAAGACCTGCCTGACCATGTTGGAGCCAACCAATATGGGTATAAGCACCACTGGGTTTAGCCCATTTGTAAGTATCTTGATCATAGACTTATACATATCTTGTTACTGTCTGGCTGTGGCAAATTGCCGATTATTTAGGCATATTTAGAGCAATTGCATAAGTACCATTTGTCCTGTTTTTTTCTAAAGGAATTTATGGTTGAATTAGTATTTGGTGGTTTCCCCATACTAATATTAATAATTTCAAATATGATTAATAATTTCAGCGTGTTTTACTCATTATATGTATTCTTTGTATCCAGAGGTGTGCATACATCCAAGCCATTAAGCCATTCTCTTTCAAAGGAATGTAATCGTGTGTGTGTGTGTGTAGACCCTGCTGGTGTGCCGTAATGTAGCACAATTTGCAACAGTACTATGTTAAAGTGCCCTACGGATCCTTGGTGTGCAGCAGCAGGGTCTATATAGACTAGTTTAGAAACCATACCCTTGTAGAGCACGTTACCCAACCATATAGACAAGCCCTGAGACTCTACATCCTTTACTGGCAGTCTGTAACATGTGTCTGGATTACATTCAGCTCCTTACATCACTTCCCATTACCATAGTCTCTCACGGAATTTCTGACTTGGATTTACAGATCTTGCATTTATCATTAGCTGGGTTCAATTTCATTTCCCATTCTGAGATTCAGTGGTAAATTGACATTTCTAGGAGAACCTAGCTTTGAGTAGGCAGCTAAGGACAATGCAATGAAATTCAAGTATAGACAGGTGAAATGGAGAGAGAGAGATGAGATACGATGGCTATGTCACTTAGGGCTTGATTCTGCAAGATGATGATCACTTTAAGCAGAGGAGTAGTCCCACTGACTTTAATGGGATTAGTAGTGCCTAAAGATAAGCACACTCTTCAGTTCTTTTGTAGATTGAAATCAGGGGCTCAGCACCTGGTCTGACTGAGCCCACAATTTTCATAGGAGGGTGTGCGTTCATAAGCTAATGGGTTAATTAGCCAACTAAATACACCGATAGTAGCTTTATTCAGCATTTTATATAAACATATGTTTAATGATCTCCAAACATGGATCTCTAGCATTAGGTTATTCACCATCTCTTTCTTTACTAAAGCTGGAGCAGTGAGTTTAGCTTTGCATATTGTTTCTTTGGCTTATGGAGGTGTTTTTTTGGCAACTATTTTAAAGTGTCATTTTGAATTAAATTAGTATTATTAAAGTGTTACTTTACAGGTTAAGTAGGAAAGGTTAAAGTGAAACAGTTAGTAAGTTTAGCATTGCAAAATCAATCACATCATTTTAAATTAGTAATAAAATGCTAAACATTTCCACAAATTCTATAAATTAAACATTTAATGGGGTAAATGTCCTTAAATATGTGCTGCAAAAAGGTATAATTTTTAAATGTTTCCCCTCTTTGCTCTGTCAGTGGGAAAACACAACTAAATTTTGGATCTCAATTTTAAATTATATTTCAATTTGTGACCCGGGACTATAAAACACTTCCCTCTCCATCTTCAGTCCTGCATTTATTCCTGTTACTGGAACCAAGATGATCCTAGTCTCCTGCTGGCCAAAAGAAAAGGAACAGATTCATGATAGCTAGAGAAGTTAGGATAATATTTGTCAAATCATTTATTGAAAGAGTTTTACCATTTTATCAAAGAAATTATTTATTATTTTTATTAATTTATTCCAGCTTGCTCTACAACACTGCACATCTAACCCAGGTTTTACCTATCTGGTAATCAGAAATGGTGGTGTGGTAGGACGCTGAGCAATGACAATTGTTTAGCAGATATCTCTGTGTAAATATTTAACTGATGGTAGCAAGAAATGACTTAACAATCTGGCATTACCTGTATACCATGTGCATTCAGGAACTATGTTGTCGTCTTTGATGAACTGCAAAATTTCAGTGAAATGTAAGGAAGTCTGGTGCCATAGTGCCATGGAGGTGCCACTATTCAGGACATGCCCTTTATTTACCCCATCTGTGTCTGTCTGTTATTATAATTTATTATTTGTGTTATCAGAGCACTGAGGGGCCCTAGTTATGGTCCAGGATCCCCCTGTACTAGGCATTGTACCAACACAGAACAAAAAGACAGTCCCTAACTAGCTGCTTATATGGCTTAATCACAGTGATATTTAAGCACTCTCACCACTCCCAACTACAGGGCTAGAGTTACACTGATTTACACCAGTTGATCTCCATATGCTCCAACTGAACTTGGCCAGTTTACATCAGCTGAGTCGCTGGCTCATAAAATGGAGACATATACTAGTTATGGTGGAAAACGAAGTTTACTTGTAGCATCTTAGAGACTAACCAATTTATTTCAGCATAAGCTTTCATGGGCTATAGCCCACTTCATCAGATGCATAGAATGGAACAAACAGAAGTAAGATACATTTATACACACAGAAAGCAAACAAAAAAAAAAAAAAAAAGGTTGTAAATTACCATACCAATTCTAAGAGGCTGTTAAATGTGGATGGGCCATTATCAGCAGGAGAAAAAAAAAAACTTTTATAGTGAAAATTTACAGTTTGTAATCTATGTCTGACAGTTGATTAGAATCTGTAAAAGAGACTAAACTAGGAAAATGCAATCAATTAGTATAATGACAAAGCCACTTATAGTCTCTGTTTAATCTTTCGCTGACAGTGTCCAATTTGCAAATTAATTGCAATTCATCAGTTATGGTGTGTGTCAGCAGGGCACCGGTGGTTTTAAAGGCACCATTCCAATTAATCCAAAACAGAAATATTTTTGGCAACTCACATTGTTGGGGGTCACATGGAAGAAGCAGTTCCTGCACTACCTTGAGTGCAGGGACTGCAGTTGTCCTTGGTTCTTACACTGAGTATGCAATCTGTAAGAGTCCTTTTGCTCCTTGCTCCACTTCTCATTGTGAACTTGGGACAATTTTGCCCAAGGAGTAGCTATTTGACTAGCTCTCCCAAGTGCGCAATGTGTGTCTGTTTGTGTTTGGAAAGAGACTTCCCATGCATTTGTGTCCCTTTGAAAAGACCTGACAGAACTACTGTAGTGCACACACTGGGAGAAGGTAATATGAAGAGGCACTATACCTGCTCCCCAAGGATATTTGATGTATTGTTTAGGCTTTCAGCTAGCTACAAACTGAAATTCCTCAGCAGTGTTCCGAAGCAGCTAACCAGCTACCCTAACATGATGAAAGAAAGAGACTATGGAGCACTAATACTCTCATGTCCTAATAGTGGGAGGCACTGAATACACTTTCTGTCTCAGTGGAGTCAATGGAGTGCCTAGGAATATTCAGGGTCAGGCCTTTAATCTTCTTCTGACCTTTAATCCCTTCCTTTGGTCCTTTCAGGTTATTTGGCTAGGTACTGCATGGGGTTGCTAGATGAACACTGTTCATTTGAGAATTTTTTTTTGTTTGCCTTGATTTAAACTATGCAAAGTGTAGCCAGTTACTTCAGTGATAGGGGTCTGTTAGAATAACAAGTGTAACAGTAGGTGACTGGGTTTCTTTTCACACTGTTGAGCTGGTCTTTTTGTTTTATTTGGATAAAGGCATTCAAGAGAGATTAAAATTATGCCTCCAGTCTCTCTTTCTATCTTTGGAGACTTTGGACCTACTTCGGTATTTGAGGCGGGGAGTGGGGAGAGGAAACAAACACCTCTCTACCATTGGTTTTAATGGGAAATTTTCTTATCCAAGAAACACTGAAGTGAGCACTTGGTTTTCAGATCCAAGTCTATGATTTTTTGGGAGGTGGAATTTTCAGAAGTGCCCAGCCTTGCCCCAGTGCTGCTCCCACTGAAGAGAATGGTAAATGCTTCAATGGGGATAGAGTTAGGTCAATGCCAAGCACTTCTAAAAATCCCACTTTTTGTATCTAGATCATTTCCCTTCTCTTGTAGGTGCAGGATTTTATAATTCGAACTAATCGTACTATAAGAATTGATGTTAAATTTGATTTCATTCTGCCAGCCACCCTTCTTGAACAGCAGAAAGGAATAATCGTCTGAGACTGGGATCCTGTTTCCCATATGCATTACAATTAGGACCTGTCGTAAAGTTTAGTAAGTAAGAGACAGGATTTTGTATTGTGTCTATGATAAATAGATTAGAGAAATGTTGAGGGCCTGAAGCCCCAATGTGAATTGTTTTAGTTATAAGATTTAGGAAGGCTTGATTTACAATGTATTCTGCTGAATATAAAATACTACTGTTTGTTTATCCTTGAAGATTTCTGTGAGAGACTGTTTGTGTGAATGCATGCATCAGGAAACGATAAGGTGAGAAGGCCATTGTTATAGCCAGATGATCAAGGAAGAAGAAGTGAGAGACTGGGAAACCCCAGGAGACAATCAGAAAACATCCATTGTATCCAATGCTAAACATGTTAAGCAACTTTGATGACCTCAGAGGTGAGGCAGGCACTCCTCCAAGGTGAGGCAACAAATAGAAGATAACGATGGGAAGCCCGACAATAACTATCGAATGATAACAGCGGAAAACCCCAAGATTAACTAAGGACTAATCAGGCTGACATTGCAAAATCCATAGATTTCAACAAAGAAAAAAGACTATAAAAATAGAGTGCTTTGCCATGGGACTTTGAGTTCATCTTGACACAAAACCAGGAGCATCAGATCGCAACGGACATAGCCTGGCTCCCCATTATGACCAATCTGGCTGGCCACTAGATTGATCCAGACTCTGGACTGGTAACTTTAAACATCATCTGGCAGGACTGTGTGTATGATATGTGTGTGTGTGTGTGTATGTGTGACTGAAAAGCATATGCTAACTGTTGTATTTTCAATAAATGTGGCATATGTGCCTTTTCCCTTATTAAAGATCCCGTGTGCTTTGTATGAGCATAACATTCAGAGTAATTTAAATTTGTGTTCTAACCCAAAATCAACAATATGTGTATGAAAGACAGGAGAAAGAATGAGACAGGGAAAGAGAACACATTTGAGTCTCCACAGTAATACTGTAAATTAAGCAATTATGATGAGGGGTGTGTGTGTGTGTGTATGAACAAAGGAAAGGGGTTGTTTGCTATTATCTATCATGTGATAACTGATTAAATTATTAAGTTAATTTATTCATCCTATAACGATGTGGGGGGATATTGTGACTAGTACTGGAGAAAAAATAAAGATTATATACGTGTGACAAGTCACATGTGAAAAGGGAAAGAGAGCTGACATAATGCTGATTTTAATACTTCAAAAGGGAAACTTTGGGCCTGTGGGTAGCAGGCAGCTGTCAGATGTACCATGTGTGAGCATGTGTTCCAGAAGTAGAGAACAGCATCTGCCCTCATTATTACACTGTAATTAACACTACCTGAAATATTCAGAGAAATATATTAGAATTTGAAAAACATACAGCGAATGGCAACACAAATTATTAGGAGTATGAAACAGTTTCCATATGAGGAGAGATTAAAAAGACTGGACTGTTGAGCTAAGAAAGGAGATGTCTAAGGGGGGATATGATAGAGGTCTAAAAATCAAGAATGATGTTCAGGAAGTGAATAAGGAAATGTTATTTCCCCCTTCATATAGCACAAGAACCAGGGGTCACTCAACAAAATTAATAGGTGGGAGATTTAAAACAAACATAAGGAGGTACTTCATATAATTCACAGTCAGTCTATGGAACTCAGTGCCAGGGGCTGTTGTGAAGTCCAAAAATATAAATGGATTATACAAAAAATTAGATTAGTCATGGATACTAAGTCCACCAGTAGCTAATAGTTGTAATGGTAATGGATACAATCACATGCTTTGGGTGTAGTGGAATTTTAAACTCTATTATACAGGTCAGCTATTAGGTAACACTGTGTGTAAAATACCTTATTTAAACAAACCTTAGCCATATTTGGCAGAACATTAAATGATCTTATGATGAACACATTGCTTGTCCATATCTGGTGTAGAAGAAATTATATTGTGTCAAGAGTAAACTGAGAACACAAGCAGAAGGAACAAAGGTTGCTGGATCACATATCACTCTTCACTGCTCCCAGAGAAGTTCAGTTTTGGCAAACCTCCACAACAGACAGACTCAAAACAATATTTTGCAAGATTTCACATTGCTACCAAGCCCCACAAAGAAATTAGAAATATACAGGTATCTTCTTTAATTTATGCTATTGAAAAGCAAGCACAGCATAGCTTTAAATCCTTTGATTTTATGGAGGACAGTCAGAAAGATGACTATGAAAAGGTTCTGGCTATGTTTGATGTTGGGGTATGTTTATACCTCAGAGAAATGTGGTTTATGAAAGAGCATGTTTTCACCAGAGAATTTAAGAACCAAGGGAATATGTTGAATATTTGATAAGAGCTCCTCATATGTTGGCTGAAAATGATTTTGTGACTGCAAAACACGAAAATATCAGAGACAGGCTGGCTATTGGGTTAACAGATAGAAACCTTCCACAGCAGCTACTACTAAAGAAAGATTTAACCCTAGCCACAACTGTACAGATAGCAAAATAGGCAGAATTAGTCAAACAACAGAACAAAAGGCAAGATCTGAAACTATCTTAGAAGCTATAAACAGAAACTTGTGTTAACAGGTTATTATCACAAAATCACTGAGGCCACAAGAGAGAACACCCAGGCTAAGAGGGACAAAATTCCAAGTCGTGGAAAAAGTCATATCCTAAGAGATGATGCATGTCCAGCCAGAGTCATACAGTATAATACATATATGACATATGGACATTTTACAGGTGTTTGCCACACCAAAGCAGTCAGGAAGTTCACTCATATTACAGACAAACAAGAGCTATTGTTTCCGGGATCTGTCATTTCTAATGACATAGAGCCTGCTGGAGAGTGAAAATGAGTACTCATGACAAGACTATTGACTTTAAAATTGACTCAGGAGCTGATGTCATAGTCATCTCAGAAGGGACTTACAATCACTTTCAACCCTCCCCAGAGCAGAAGTCACCTGTCACAGTTCTTAGTGACCTGGATATATTCTGAACGGAAAGGGTCAGTTCACCACAGAAACAAAGACAAAGGCTATATATTCAAAGGATCAAAGACCAACAACTTTCTCAGCCAAAGCATGGCAGCCATGATGGGCCTAGGGAGAAAGATGGAAAAACTTGACAGAGGATTTGATGCTACTGGAATATGTCTATGCAAGGTGGGACTCACACCTCTAGCTCCAAGTGTAGTCTTAGCCTCTGAAGTGAGAAGATTACAAAAGCAAGAGTTGGTGGCAACATATAATTAATTTGAAGGACCCCCCGCCCAAAAAAGCCCTCTGTTATGGGCAGATCTATCACTCATAAGAGATATTGATAATAATCCCTATGGGGAAAAAAACCCTGGCTGACTGGTAATATTAAAAAAGGGAAAGTAGCGAGCCTTCCTGTTAACAATCAAGCAGCATACACTTTGCAAATAGCCTGGTATCTTAATATGTACTGAAAACACATGTAATTATTAAATCCAAGCTTTCACTTATATGGCTATATCAATTATGATTTGCTAATAGCAATTCTGCATTTTGCCTGCTTTTCTTTTTCTTTGTATTGTATCCCATAGAAGAGCAAACAAGCAATGTCACCTTTAAATCTCACCCTGCTTTACATGAATCCTGAGGAAGGGGCAGGGGTGAGAGTAAATTATCTCTTTTTCCACTTGTCTGCTGTAAGGTTCACAGAGCTAACTTATCAACCATTAGCAAACCAGGATAACAGTTTAACACCATGACCCCTATTCAAATAATGATTGACAAAGGTGATCTATTCTCTCCCTCCCCCTTTGCTAAGGGTTGCAGCTATCTGGAGGGGGTGGGGGAATAAGTTCAGTTTAGTTCCTGAATGACTCATTGCAAAAAGAGTCCTATTGTATGAAAAAATAGTGGGAAGCATTTTTCATTCTATCTGGGACTGGTTCGTCTTTTTCATTTGCAGCAGCATTAAGTACTGAAAAAGATCATAAGCTACTTCTTTTGATTTTTTCCCTTCTCTCACACTGTTTAAAAGCTATACAGGAAACCCGGTGTCACCCGAATGCCTTCTGAAAATGCAGCCATATTAAAAAAATGCAGAAACTTAAAAACCTTACTTTTATTCTACATCCTTTTTCCCTTCTTTGTCCGCTTCTTGTCTGGTATAGCTCCTGATCCTGAAATCAGTTCTCTTGCTGGTAGATTCTTGCTATGTGAGGATTTCTTGGCCTCAGTGAAACTCTGTTCAGGTACAACTATACACTATAGGGACCCAATTTCAGGATTCGGTCCTGAGATGGTAGGATCCAGATCTACAAAGGTATTTAGTTTCCTAATTTCCACTGAAATCAATAGATGTTAGGAGCCTGAATATCTTTGCTGATCTGGGCCTAAATTCTTTTGGACAAGAACTTTTTCCATTTACACATCTGTAAAGGATACACATAATAATGACACTATGTAAATATTACAGCTAATTGAACTTTTTTGAATGAGGAATTCCTTTCATCGAAAAATTGCATTAAACAAAATGAAAAATTTACCAAAAAAAAGTGTTTCTGATTTTTTCTTTTTTTTAAATTGAAAACTAGAACAGAAAATTATTCGTTTGTTAGTGTTTATTTTGCTGGTTTAGTTTTTCCTTACCATCCCCTTTTCTTGCCATTTCTTCTCCCTTTTCAGTAGTAAATTAGAAAAAAAGAAAAAGAGACTACTAAAGCAACAGGGGAAAGGAAAAAATGAAACTATTTAAAAAAAATCAAGTTTTTTTTTTAAAATGTAAAAAGAAAATGTCTGAAATTTTCAAAAATCAAAACTGATTACTTAAAAGGTATAAACTCAACCTCAATAAAACATAATTACAAGTAGAACTGCTGGCTGAGGTAATATCTTTTATTGGATCAGCTTCTGTTGGTGAGAGAGACAAGCTTTCAAGCTTACACAGCAAAGAGAAACTCTGTGCTGGCCTATGTCAGCTGACTTGGGCTTGTGGGGTTTGAGGTGCGGGAGCGTTTCATTACAGTGTAGACTTCTGGGTTTGGGTGGAGCCTTAGCTCTGGGAACCTAGCACCCTTCAGAATCCTAGAGCTCAGTCCCCAGCCTCAGCCTGGAAATCTACATAGCAATGAAACAGCATTGTGTGCCCAAGTGGGCTGGAATGGGCCAGCTGTGGGATTTCCTTTGCTTGTTTGGGCTTGTCTTCACTAGCGCAGGGAGAGATCGATCACCAGCGGCGCACCCGTCGACTCCGTCACTCCAGCTCGCCAAAAGGCGCAAGCTGGAGTCGACGGGGGAGCGCGCCACCGACTGCCGCCGCAGTGAGGACGGCAGGTAAGTTGGCTGTAGATATGCCGATTTCAGCTACTTTATTAACGTAGCTGAAATTGTGTATTTACAGTTGATCCCCCGCCCTAGTGAGGACCAGCCCTTTGTCTTGCCAACAGAAGTTGGTCCAATAAAAGATATTACCTCACTCACTTTGTCTCTCTAAGATCCTGGGACCAGCACAGCAACAACATTACTGTGTAAATACAACTGCTCTCACTTTAGTACAGCTGTGCATCACTCATACCAATTTGTTATTGAGCTTAGTTAATTCCTTTGCTCTGATTTTCCAATATGTCATTTTTTATAGTTTTAAGAGCATGGTAAAATACAACTATATGCCTCATGTAGGAAGAGCTCTGGCAATCAGAGTAGAGCTTTTTTAAGCTGGAAAAGTGCAGAATAAGTTTTGTATAGTGCACATATGATATTTACATTATATGAGCAGCTGGGGGAATTGGATTCTTCTCACTAGCTGAAATGTGATTGCCTTGCATTTGAAAGTCAGGTTTTTTTGCTCATTTATAAACCCCCAATTTAGGAAGCATACATTGTTTTGAACTTTTTTCAAATTTTTTGGAATTTCATTAAATAAGATTGGTCACACACACACACACACACACACACACACACACACACAAATATTTGCATGTTTTAGTGTAAAAATGTCATCATTATGGGAGATGCACTTGAAAGTCAAAATTTCAGATTTCAAAATTTTTGAGGAAATTGCCCAAGATTTTCATATGAACTCTAGTGTCACAAAATGTCCTTGAAACTAGCCTAAATGCAAAACCTTTTTTCACCAAAAAAATGCAGATTTGGGTCAATCAAAACAATTTACAAATTTGGGTCAGCTTTAGCTAGTTGTTTGGGGAAAAGAAAAAAAAAATCACACATGGCAAAACAGTGTTTCCTTTTTTCAAAATGAAACATTTTAACTCTTCAGAAAGATACCTTTTTTTCTGATTTCCCTCAATTGTACTTTAAAAACTATTTCAAAACATTGACAAAACCTCAAAATTGAAACAAAATATTTTCTTTTGGGTTGGCTGAAATACTTTAATTTATCTGAAGTGAATTTTTGTTTAACTTTTTTTTTTGTTTGACTGAAAAATTCAAAACATTTTCAATTTGGGTTGACCAAAATAATTTATTTTCTACTTCTTTTTGATTTGTCCACTGAACTGAAAAAATCTGTTATTCACACAGGTTTACCCTGGTGACATGCCAAGCTAGATCCCTCCTTTAACCTGACTGTCTTTCCCAGTCCCGTTGATCATATTCTAGTGAATCACCTGCTATCACCACAGCCCCTGAAGAAGTATTGTAGGTGGAACCATTGTAAGGCTGCTCTTACTTATGCCAGTATGAGAATTAGGGCTCTGTGTTTAAAACAACAAGGACACTTTATCTTTTACTCTCTGGGTCCTGTGTAGAGGTCATTTTATCTAGACCTATGGATTGTGGCCTATGGGACTGATCCAATTGCCATTAGACTCTTATTGACATTTTTCTCTTAATTTTTGTGAAAGTTGGATCGTTCCCTTTATGCATTAGATATCACTGTAAGAAATTAAACTTTAATTTGTCACTGATACTGATCCTACCTTTGTAGAACATATGAGAGGATACCTTGAAAAGACACACTTACAAAGATACATACAATCACATTTCTTGAATGCTTAGGTTGCAAGATCATTGGGCCAGGAACTGTGTTTTTGTTCTGTGTTTCTACAGCACCTTCTACAATGAAGTCCTGCTCTGTGAATGGGGCTCCCAGGTGCTATGATAATACAAATAAATAATAATAATAACAATGCCCAAAATGTTTAATGCAGATAGTGCCATGAACTGCCATTATTACTTAAGCAAAGCTCCTTTTGACTTCAGTACCAGATCTCTCTGTAGAGTGATAGTCATATACAGTCTTAGAAGCCATATACTAAAAGTCCATAAAGTTTATTTGTTTCAGAAAGTTTAGAAAGCTAGTGATGACCCTCTTAGCCAGAAAGTGGTCTACATCCCTTTCTTTCCTCTTCAATTCAAAAATACATCACAATTGTGTTAGTAAAGCTTGAATGTGTTGTTTATGTCATTGAGATCATCTCTGGAGAGAAACCAAACCAATATTGTCTACCCCTCTAATAAGAAGTTTCCAGTATAACAAAAAGCATGATCAGGGCCAATATTATAGGAACTCAAAGAGGAAATGCAATATCTTTTTGCAAAGAACTCCCATCAAAAATCTGTCTGCCTTATACAGAAAGAAAGTCAATTCCATTTCCCAAACTCCCTGAAATATAAGAGGCTTAGTGGGGCATCTCAAAAGAGGGATAAAATCTAGAGATTAAAAAGTCGTATGGCTCATAAATCAAATGAACAGAAGGAGCTGAAAAAGAGTTTGTAAAGAGGTAATTTTAGCATTCACTATAATTGGTCTGCTACAGTACTTATTCATTATCTGCTTTTTAAGTTATCACCATTTTTCTGGAACATGATGGATAATTGTACTTAGGAATTTGAAAGTAAAATGTGTCATTTGCATAAAGGTTTCATTTTTAACTCACTTTCACCACTATGCTTCTTAGCATCAGCATGGTAGAAAAAAAGGCACCTGAAAAGCAAAGTGGCTTCCATGAGGGGATGCCTTATATTGACATAAATCAGGTAACCTTTGACTTCTGAAAGATGCTTTGCCACCTTCTACTAGATGTTATCCTCTGTTTCATTGTAATTCTGTGCCAGGAACCTCGATCGGATAATATACAAATCGTAGAAGGTGACACTGTATGTTTAAGGATTAAAAATGAGGTTGCAAAAATATTTATAGAATATGATCATTATTTTTGACAGAATGTGGGAATAAAAGCAGAAGAGAGTTACTAAAGAGCAGCCTGAACAATTATGAATTGCTGAAACACATGCACATCACATGTTTAATCAAGAATGAGGTCTCTTTTGGTGAGAGCAATCTACCTTCGGATAGACATGGAATGTGACAGAGAATGAAACTCAGGAGACCCTACTTCGTAGTCTGATTACAAAGAGGTATCTGATCCTATGACACATTAAGGTGATTGTCATACGTGGGTGTTAATATGGGATTTAACAGGGTAGATCCTTTGTCAGATTATGCTTTCCTGTTCAAACACTCACAAACTTCTGCACTGCCAATGATGGCAGCCTTCATTGCATATTAGTGCAGTTTGCACGACAAAGAATCAAACTACTTAACTGTGATATTCATCAGTCAATCCCCTTTTTCTCATTTACTGCCCTCAATGTGCTTGGCACTGTACAATGCACAATATAGCAGGCAGTGCTTCTACAGGATCTGGTAGGTTGCTCTCCAGCTATTGACAGCTTGGGAGACACAATGGATTGGATTGGCTAACAATCATCTTCTGTGGCTTGACAACCCAGAAACAAAGAAAGCCCTCTCAGCAAGAAGAAGGATGAGGCCTTAAGAGACAGAAAACTCAGTCCTCACCACTCCCCGTTGGGCCAGTGCATTTACCTGGTTTCTCTGTGCTAATTTTATGTGCACAGTTTTTAATAATCCTTTCAAAATGTGACAATAATAGATAGTGCTTTTTAATCCATAGTTCTCAAAGAACTTTATTAAGGAGGTCAGTATCATTATCCCCATTTTACAGGTGGGGAAATTGAGGAGTGATATGACTTGGCCAACATCACCCAGCAGAACTCAGAACTTCTGAGTCCCTTGCTAGTGCTTTAGCCATTAGATAACACTGCCTTCCTTTTCAAAATGTAGGTTTTGGGATGCAACAATCAGTGTGATTGCTATATTGGAAGCTGTCTTTATAGTAGTGGTGTGTGATATATTGAGAAGGCATAGCATACTCACATAGCCACTGTCTAATGAAACAAACCTTGATCTCTTGCCCAGTGTGGAAAAAGGCTTGGGATGTACATCATCAACTCTTTGAAGATGAGATCTGAATGTATTTCCAAGCACTGGAGATTCACAGAACTACACACCTTCTCTTGATCTCTATTTACTAGAGATTGACATGATAACCACCTATAAATTTCTTGCCTTTTCTTTTTTGTTTTTGTAGGTATGCTATTTGACTCATTAATTCGCAGTGTCATTGACTGGCTTTTCATCACTGAGCAATGTATAACAGTGTTACGCAGCATCCAATAAAGAAGAGATCAAGGTTAGTTTTGACTAATATCAAACAGTTACTCTAACATTGTCTGGCAGTAAACAGTTCTCTTATAGCAAATTAAAATAAGAATGTCTCAAGGTGCTATTTTCCAAGAGTGCACATAAAATGAAAATGTTGAGATAGCTGTTTTGACTCATAACAGCCCACTCCCAACACTAAAATAGTATTGTTCATTGGTATTTGTTTTATTTACTTTATTAGGAACCAGATGGTAAACACTTTCCTCACGAAGGTGAGCAGTTACTCACCCAAGTAGTGCCATTAACTCAACTGGGCCTAGGAACATAGGAATGGCCATATTAGATTAGACCTGAGGTCCATCTAATTCATTATTCTGTCTCTAACTGTAGTCAACTCTACATTCTTCAGAGGAAGGTGTAAGAACCCTCACAGTAGGTACAACCCCGTCATGAAGGTATCATCCTAGTCCCTAATAGTTAGGCACTGATTCAAACTGTGAAATGAGAGAGTTTATATCCCTTCCACACAATTTTTGGTACAGAAGCTATTGTAACTCTGGATTTCCTTGTTAACTATATAAATGACCAATCCCTCTTTGAATCTTGCTATGATTGCCTCCAGCATAGGCAATGCTTCCATAGTTGCTCCTGGACTAGAGCACCCATGGAAAAAATTAGTGGATGCTTAGCATCCACTGGCAGGCAGCTTCTGCTCTCCCCCTAGTATCTCACATCCGCTGGAAGCCCCTCTGATCAACTGCTCCTCTATGATTTTTGTACAGATCCATATTATATTTCTCTTCACATTTTCCAAATTACATTATAATATACAGAAATTAATTCAAAGTGTCCCTGCTAAATTACAAGATTTTAAGAGAATGTTTGGTATAAGTAGTGGCCCATTAACACCCGTCCAATCATAGGGAAGAAAGGAGTAGGAGGAAGCAGTTGGGGGAAGGTTGTTAGTGGTTTACAGATTATTGTAATAAGTACTAAATACAGTGTCTCTGTTCAGTCTGAGATTTTTAGTGTATAAAACATGATGAATTTAAGCTCCCAGGCTCATCTTTGCAGGTTTCCTTTGAGGATGAGGACTGATATGGAGCAATCACATTGTGAAAAGTGTTCACTCACAGATGGTGTTTTTGTCTTTTATCATTTTTGTATGTGAGTTTATTTGAGAGTGTAGTGACTGTCTGGTTTTGTCCATATCCTCCCTATAACTGGCGGGCTGTTAATGGACCATTTAACCTTGAATGGTCCATTGAAATATGTTTTAGCTACTTATGCTAAACAATCCATTCAAATCTTTTATTTAACAGTAACACTTGGAGTTAATTTCTCAGACCTGATGAAGAGCTCTATGTAAGTTCTAAAGTTTGTCTCTTTCACCAACAGAAGTTGGTCCATTAAAGATGTTACCTCACCCACTTTATCTCTCTAATATCCTGAAACCAACATGGCTATCACGATATTATTATATTCAGGAAGCTATGGAGATAATCTTTTTTTTTTAAAGACCTATTTAGTTATCTGTAACATACTATCACCAGTGCAGGATTGTTCCCAAAAAGATAATTTCTATGGCATTTTCAGTCTATTTTTAAATATCTTAATAAATTGAAATGAGATTACATTTTTAAGTCATATGCTATCTTTGTGTTTGGTGATACATGGCATGATTTCTTACTTTTGGGAATAAACTCTGACTGAGTTCAGTTCCCTCTCCAAGGAGACAACATGAAGAAATTATGCTATAGATTGTGGGGGAGAAGGGCAAGAAAATCCCTTTCTGATGATGTGAATATCCTGTTGGGCTGTGATAGATGGGATTATTCTCTGACAAACTCCAAAAATCCTATCAGCGAGCATCCCTAAGAATATAAGAGTGCTCTACTGTGAAATTTTCATGTGTGTGCACTAGTGCGGGGGTGAGAAACTCAGATGTGTGCAACTGAGGAATGAAAATAAGTCTCAGTGTTCCTAATTGTACATTTTACTATAAATTTCCAAAATCTGTTTTTTAAAAAGAATAGATTTCCCAGATTTACTTAACTTCAAAAATATAACTATATCCCTGCCAATCTGCTTCATTAGACAGAGCCCTGCTCCAAGTTAAAGGAGCATGGGATTTATTATCCTTAAATATTTATTTAGCTGGGTCTCTACAAAATGTCAGTGCTTTAGAGGCTTAAGACAATCTCATTAATTCTGTTTCATTTTTTTTCTTTACACTTTTTTCCCCTCAAAGAAAGCCTGTGTCATTTACTTTTAAAGATCCAATCAGACCTTAGGTATCTTCATTTCCTGTTCAGCAGGGCCCATCTTTAAGGATAGGAAACACAAGGAAAGGCATTTACAAATTGTGGGAGTCTTGAGATCTCTTCCTACTTGCAGAAGGATTAGAGGGAGAGGAAATTCAAAGCCAAAATTTTGCCACTTCGGAAACTTGCACCACTGAAAAAGTTAGAGTGGACCCAGACTTAACCTGTATCTGCACTGTGCTGATTCAGCACTTTATAAGGAGCATATACCAGTCTGCATGAGTTTTTTGTATATTCATAGCTATATATGAATACATATACAGATTTATAAATAAATTGGCATTGTCTATGTAATGGCGATATCTATGTGATACATCGAAGAGCCATATGAAATTTTTTTGACAGGTTTCAGAGTGGTAGCCCAGTTAGTCTGTATCAGCAAAAACAACGAGGAATCTTTGTAGCACCGTAGAGACTAACAAATTTATTTGGGCATAAACTTTTGTGGGCTAAAACTCTCTTCATCAGATGCCTGGAGTGGAAAATACAGTAGTCATATATATATATATATATATACACACACACACACAATACATGAAAAGATGGGAGTTGCCTTATCAAGTGGGGGGTCAGTTCTATTAAAGAGGAAGTGGAGGAACAGGAGGAAAAATCACTTTTGTAGTGGTAATCAGGGTGGCCCATTTCAAACAGTTAACAAGAAGGTGTGAGTAACAGTATTTGCCACTTTTAAGTCTGTTATTGAGTGTCCAGGGATACTGCAGTGTTCTCTGACTGTTTTTTGAATGTTATAATTCTTGACGTCTGATTTGTGTCTGTTTATTCTTTTGCATAGGGACTGTCCAGTTTGCCCAATGTACATTCATTTCGTTCATGCAGTGCTTCATTTGTAATGACAGAGATGCTGGGACTCAAGCAATTTTTCTTTTTTTTTTCCTTTTATAACTGATGTAGCAAGCCCAAAGGTGTCAGGGCTGTGAACTACCAAGCCTAGAAGTCCTGGCATGTCCTGTTTTCTCAGGATGTAACCTAACCACCAAATTTTAGATCTAGTCTCAGTCGCTGACCCAATTAATATTTAAGCATGTATATAAGTGGAAGAGTTTCAACAGGAAAGACTGAGAACTGCCCACTCTGGAATAGCCTATAGCCCTGTGAATAAGTGCCCTTGTCTGTAATATGGGAGCCCCACATTCAAATCCCTGCTCTTAACTATGCACAGTTGTGACTTGAGACCTAGATCTTGCACATCCTCAGTGAATACTCTAGCCGCTGAGCTACAAGGCACCTTAGCTTCCAATTTCCTGATAGACCCTCATTGTCAGCAGGAGGGATTGACCCTGGGACCTCTGAAGCTTAGTGTATTAGCCTCTAGTGTAAGCCACATGGTTCTTAGACAAGGCTATAGCAAACTCATCAATCTCTGCGTGGTCTAGGTGCCACTAGAGGAGGAAAGAACACTACACCCCGCAGGCATGTATTACACCAACAGTGATCATCTTAGGTCAGAGGTGGGTAAACTACAGCCTGCAGGCCAGATTCGGCCCGTGAGCACCTTCTAACCGGCTCCTGAGCTCTGGTGGGGGAGGCTGCTCTGGCCCCTCCCTGACTGTCACTCTCCGCTGCAGCCTCAGCACACTGCGCGAGCAGCGCTCGGGGGGGGGGGGGATGCACAATAGCGTGTCTGGCTTCAGGCCAGGCATGCTGTTCTGAGCAGTGTGGCAAGGGGGCCGGGACTGGGGGCGGGGGGTTGGATAAGGGCCAGAGGATCTCGGGGTGCGGTCAGGGGACAAGGAATGGTGAGGGGGTTGGATAGAGCATGGGAGTCCAGGGGGGCCTGTCAGGGGATGAGGGTGTGGCTAGGGGTTGGGGCAGTCAGGGGACAGGGAGCAGACGGGTTGGATAGGGGTTGGGGTCCTGGGAGGTGATTAAGGGTGGGGGGGTCTCTCAAGGGGGTACTCAGGGAATGAGGAGCAGGGGGCTTAGATAGTGGGTGGAGTCCTGGAGGGGCAGAGTGAGGGGGCCTCCGGAGGAGGTGATCAGGGGACTAAGGAGAGGAGTTGGATGGGTTGGCGGTTATGAGGGGGCAGTTGGGGGCAGAGCCAGGCTCTGTGGGGAGGCACAGCCTTCCCTACCCAGCCCTCCACACAATTTTGAACCCCAGTGTGGCTCTCGGGCCAAAAAGTTTGCCCACTCCGTCTTAGATCATGTTCTTTATTCAAGTAAATGTTCCCAGATTCCAAAATTGCCAAAAGCTACGAGAGTGATTCTGCAAAAATGATCCATAGTATACAATGAGCCTCTGAAAATGTACAGAGTATGACAGATACCCATGAACAATATTTTGGTTTGGCTGTGGATGCTAGTTTGGACGAGTTCAAGAATTATTTTCCAATCATGGTTACATATAAACACCCGGAAATTAGCCTTACAGTTACTGAGGTTTTAGATATAGTTTATTGTACATTGACTAAATCTCAGGTCTTATTTGATGTAACCATCAACATGTAATCAAAACTCAGTGTTACCTGGAATAAATGTGCTGTGTATTCAGTGGACAATGCTACAAACATGCAGGGTAAGCACAACAATACATTGAGTCAAATTAAGCAAACAATTAACCAGGGATTGTAGGCAGTAGGGTATTCCTGCCACCTCATGTGCTTAATGGCAGAGCATACATCAAAATCATTGCAGATGAATGCTGAATGACATTTACTACCACTTCTAGAGAAGAGTCAAAAGAGGAGCATCCCTGAATAAATATATGGCATTGTGCAATACTCGCGTGAAGAATATTGTAAAGCATGTAAGAGCACTGTGGCTGTCTTTGGCAAGATCTATTGAATGTCCCTTGGTTGCTTGGGATGGACTATATGCCTACTTTGTCAGCACCCTTGATGAACAAAATCAGAAAGGTGCTGCTGCGCCACAGGAACTAAGAATACTGTTAAGCTTTGAGAATCTTTTCATAAAGGGGTATTTATTTTTATTTTTTTTGCATACAGTGTTGCCCATGTTTAACAAATTCAATGTAGTCCTCCAAACTGAAGCACAGGTGTTTTACCTTTTGCCCCCGCAATCATGACACTAAATAAATATATTCTGCTGAGATTTATGCAATCCTTTGTGATCGCTAGAAATGTTACGTAGCTGAATTATAAGGCCTTTTCTGTGCAGTTTCCAGCCTCTGAAGTGTTTGAGACACATAACTATGCAAGAAAGGAAAACATGATTGATACATGGTGTCAGAATTGCCTCCCCACTCTGAACTCTAGGGTATAGATGTGGGGACCCGCATGAAAAAAGAACCCCCCAAGCTTATTTTACCAGCTTAGGTTATCTTTTTTCCCCCAGAACACAAACTTCTTCTGTGTCTGGAACTAACTACTGCCACCACCAAACTCAGTATTCCAAAAACTAGGACAAAGGGGAGTTTGGGATCCTTCTTTCCCTTTCCACTAAGCCCCCCAAACTTCTTCTTTCCCTGGGAAGCTTGAGAGAGAGAAAAAAAAAACACCTCACCTGATCCTGCGAGAGGTGCCCGATCCAAAACCAGGGTCTTACACAATGGAAAACAAGCAGTCAAATTCTTAAAAGAAAGATTTTAATTAAAGAAAAAGAAAGGAATAAATCCCTTACAGAAAATCAGTAGAACAGCACTTTAATAATCAATAAAGAGTTAAAGACAACCCCCTCCCCGAATTCCTCCTCCTGCTGAAGTTTTACAGTATTAGAGAAACACAGAAAGAAATTTCTACCAACTGGAGAATTCTCCAAGTGATAAAAAGAAGGTAAACTTACTGACTACCTTACTTGATAGAAAGCTTATAGTTATAGTGAAAGAAATAGCTGTGATTCATCCCATAGCCGAGTTGAACCGAGAGAGACCCAGAAAGAAACTGAAACTCAAAATCCTTTGTCTCCTGAGGAATTTCTCATTGGTCAGTTGTCCACCTCTCAGGTTACCTTTAGCTTAACCCCTTACAGGTAAACACTAATTCTAGGCTACTTTACACTTATGACACTTGGCCATATAAAATGTTATTGGTTGAAACTGTGCTATTTTTTTTATAAAGCATGGGATTACATGAAAAAGACAATGCCTTCAGAAGACACTTTACTTAAGAACTTGGGTCTGTTAATCCAACTAGTGATTCACCAGCATAGTTCCATGATATAAAGGTGATAATTGATCTATTTCCTGATGTGATCAGTGTGTCACAAACAGATCAAATGCTTTCCAAATTTAAGGATTATCAAATCTGTAATTCACTTCCTGAATATGATAGCACTGTGAGAACTGATTAATTTTGGCATAACAGATCTTAAATGAATGACCCAGTAAGTGGCCAGGCAAAATTCTTGGTTCTTTCAAAACGTGTAAAATTCATATGTTTAATCCCTCACAGCAATGCTTCATGTAAGACTATTCAGCATGGTGTGGAAAATAGCCAACATGAAACGTTCATTGGGGAAAAAAATCCTCTCATCCAGCAAGATGGACCCAATGCATATAAAGAGGCAGCACTAGTGAGGAATTCATTATGTGCTCTGCTGGCAGCAAAATCAATAACTTTTCCCACATGAAGTGTAACCAAAGGTAGCCTTCACTTGAACTGTGCAGAAAAGCAAAATCTGTCATGAATTCCAGTTTGTCCAGCCAGAAGGAACACTCTGTAGAGTACTGGAAGCAGTCACTTTTATGTAGTTTAATACTTTTGTTCTATCCAAAACCAGTCATTAAAAATATAAATCTGGTAGCTAACAGTCATTTTAAAATTTATTTGTCAGTGGTGAAGACAGATAAAGAAACATTTATTGGGCTTAATTTCCTTTTTTATTTTGAAAATGTTATTGTTATAGGCATTATAACAAACCTTCATCATCCTGCCTTAGCCACTTGAAATGTCGAAGGGGGTGCAAATCCAAATTACTTCAAGAGTCAAGGGTGTGTTCCTGTTTTCTCTCCAGATGTCCTTTATGTCTGTTAAGGCTGATTCCCCACTCTGGCACTTCGAGTGCAGAAGATGAAGGCCCTCAAGGGCTTTGCAAATTAAGACTGGCTACTTCAGGCTTGTATTAAACTTCCAAAGTTACAGCTTATTTTTTGACCTTGGATTGGTAGATGCTGCCACCACTCAAGTACAAAAGCCCTTTGAGAGCCCAGCAAGGTACACTTGGGAATTCCTTCCTGTGGGGTTCCCTTAAGCCCTTTCCTTAAGAAAACAAGGAAATCAAGGAAATTCCTTCCTGTGGGGTTCCCTTAAGCCCTTTCCTTAAGAAAACAAGGAAATCAGCTGTTGCCACCAGCTAATTAAACAACACATGCACAAACCTTTTAGTACACTGAAAAGAGTGTCTGGAAAGAGATAAATTTTATTAAAAACAAAAAAGAAAGAAAATACATTTGGAAACTCAGGCTATTGCTAGATTTAAAAAAAAACACATGCAAGGATTAAACATTAAGAATAATGTTCTTTAAGTCCAGCTTAAAGATTACAAGCAAAACAAAAGCATTTGGGGTTAGACAAATCCACAAACGATAAAGAAATAAAAAAGAGAGAAACCTAATCACATCTTTCTAGACATTTCCTGATTTACTTCATATTTGGGGTTTTAAATAAGTAGTTTTTAGGTATAATCTGATAATTTTTTTATACCTGGTCCTAGGCTTTTTACAGCATAGTTGCTGCCCTGTTTCCTCTTTTTGGGAGAACCACCACAGACAGACAAAAGGGGAGTTTTGTTTCAATTTTAAAAAGTTTTACCCTTCCCATTGACTCTTTTGGCCAGGTGTTCACTTACTTTCTTTTACCTATGCATTGCAGTGACTTTTAACCCTTTACAGGTAAAGCAAGTAGAGAACAGCTAAGAGGGATTTCATACCTTACTGGCTGGCTGGGTCCATAAAAGGGAGTTCCTTCCCCCATCCCTTCATTTATCACAAAGTCCTTTAAAATTGTAGCTATTATGAACAGAGCAGAAGTGAGGAGGTTTCACTGTTGTTTACTTAGGCCCAGATCCAGCAAAGGGATATGCACTGCTGGGCCCTGCATGAAGCCTCATTTAAGTCAATGGGACTTAGGGGTCCATCTGTGTGGAAACAATTCCAGGACTGGAACCAAAATGTTCTGCAGTGTCTGAGGTGGTTTGTTTTATAGCATCTTTACCTCTATGATGACAGCTAATTGAATATAAAGTAAAATGGGCTGCAGGTTAGAAGTGAGGATATCATAGAACTAGTACAGTGCATGCTTATTACAAAGCACTACTGTTTGCTATACAAATAATAAAAATAATGCTTGACAGCTTTGTGTGAATCACTTCTGTCCTTCAGTAACTACCATCAGAAAAAGAAGAATCGAAAAAGAGGCAGATTCCATGTGCTGCACAGTGAAATACACCATCAAAACATACAATTTTTGTAAAAGTAAGAAGGAGTACAGTATTATCAAAAGACCTTCTGTGAGTCACTATTTCTCCATGTAAATGCTTTTCCCATTACAAACATAGGTATGAAATACTGAAGTCACTCACATAATGTGCTCTCTTGGTTGTCCTTGACAGCCTCCCACATTGCATTTATGGCATATAGCACACATTCCTCTGAAGAGATTCAGAATGTATTTCAAGTAGCACAGGAGTTATTCAGAGCCAGCTTTTGCATTTGTATGTTGTCAATTGGCTTTCACTCCTTTGTCTGCTACTACCAGGTAGCAAAGGAAAGACTAGGGTGGGTTTTTTTCTCTCCATTAGAACTCTTCCCTCTCCCCCTTAGCTGAAATAGTTTGACATAAAACGTGGTTCACTGAGTACTCACATCCTCCCAAAAAGAAAGAGGCTCATCAAAAACAGTATACCAATCAACATGGAAAGAGCAATGCTTGCTCAACAATTCACAGGAGAGGCATTTTTAGTGCTCTCAAAAATAAGGACACACACAAAAATCAGCAGGGCTGTCCAAATATTTGCTTTCTGCTATGCTGCACTAAATCAGTCGCTGCTTGTTTTTCTTGCCCAGTGAGCTAATGGTTTGTTCAGGTTTTGAAAGAGTCAATGTTAAGGAGAATTGACCTGTATGTGCTTCAGGATCTGCTTCTGTGGTGCTGAGGTTACTTGATTGGATTGAAACAATAATAACTTTATCATATGAAACATGACTTGATGAAAAATAATAAAGCTATTACTAAAAAATAAAATAAAATAATATCCACTTTCTGTTTGTGTTCATCTCATTTAGGAATGAATAGTTTCTTGAGTTTACTGGAAGATAGGTCCAATTCAGCGATCTCTGACGTCTATGCAACACTTTTCATTCACATTTTAGTGGGAGTTGATCAGATCCTTAATCCCTCTGGGTCAGTGAGTTGTTTGGAGTTTACAGTGCAGTCACTGAGAACAGACTCTGTGCCTCAGTTTACTCTAAAATGGCTTGTAATTGTTACTGTGCTGCCTTCATAGCAGTGTAACTTGTGAGGCCTGTGTATAACATACATGTTCTGTGGAATTTCGAGGCTGACATGCCATGATTCTTGTGAGGCATAGGGCAATCTTTTATGACTTGAGGAAATGCTAATGAAATGGCCAAAGAGGCAGGAAAAGAACCAAAAGAAGATGACATTGAAAAGGCCAAGGAAAAAGAAGATTTCAAGAAGTCAGTGATCAACACTGTAAGAAGTAGTAATGTGGTAAAGCAGGGTGACAAAGGAGCAGATACCCTGAGATTTTGTAATAAGGAGGTTGTGACTTTGTGAGGACAGTTTGCAGAAATCTTACTGAGTGACACCTTGTTAAATATATAAGATATTTCTTTTATGTCAGACAGAACTTAATTTGCAAGTGGCAAGTTATTCATGTACCGAATTCCAGACACATATGAGATAGGTTATATTTTTATCATAAAATCTGTGCTGGAAATATTGTAATATTTCAACAAGCAGAAAGCTGGCATTTCATTTTTTTTCTGGGTGAGAATTATAAAACTGCTTCTATCTTGCCCTAAAATTTCCAAATTCAAATCTGTGTTGGCATAAATATGTACACTGCTTCTGGAATTCTACCAGTGCTGGAAAACTCTCTAGTCAGCATTTTACATGGTCTGTCCATTTTATAAAGGAAAACATAGATTTTGTTGATCGGGGTGGCGTCTTTTGAATACACATTTCGAACTGATTTGGCTGAGGTTACACCACTGGTAGAATTGGCATAGTAAGTTTATCCCGAGAGATTTCTAATAATTTTGTGATTTATACAGGTATAACCTTCCTTGCCATTTAGTATTTAGCTATTTTTGAGGTGAAACACCACAGGTAATAGGTTTCAGAGTGGTAGCCCTGTTAGTCTGTATCCACAAAAAGAAAGAGAGTACTTGTGGCACCTTAGAGACTAACAAATGTATTTGGGCATAAGCTTTCATGGGGTAAAACCCACTTCATCAGATGTATAGAGTGGAACATACAGCAGGATATATATATATATACAGAGAACATGAAAAGATGGGGGTTCCTGTACCAACTCTAAGAGGCTAATTAATTAAGGTGAGCTATTATCAGCAGGAGAAAAAAAACCTTTTTGTAGTGATAATCAGGAAGGCCCATTTCAGAAAGTTGACAAAAAGGTATGAGTAACAGTAGGAGATAATTAACATGGGGAAATAGATTTCAGTGTGTGTAATGACCCAGCCACTCCCAGTCTTTATGACCAATCCTATCCCAGGTTCTTTGGCAGTGGAGTTCTCTGGCAACAAAATAGTGCAGTTTAACTGTGCGAAAAGGGTGGCAATGTTCCAGGGGATCATACAAATGGCTTAGCACCCCCTGTGCAACATAGAGTATATCCCGCAGAGGCCAGTTGCAAGGCAGTAGGCAGAGGTGAAGAAAACAGGGTGTGAGTAGCCAAGAAGAGGGGTGGAGTAGGGCTCATTGTACACATCTTCCTTTTTTTCTGCTTGGAACATGTAAGTGGCTGCACAGCATAAGGTGAAAAATGCGTGTTTCTTCCCTTTATACACCATTACACATTTGCCCACCTCCCAGTCTGTCTACTTGCTCCAGCTGCTGGCCAGATGATTTACTCCTGAATGATGGCCAAATGCCCATATGCAGCACCAAATGCAGAAGATGGATATTCCTCATCTGCTTGCATCAGGTAATTTGAGATAATGTCATGCCTGGCCTAGTACTGACACTGCATGGATTTATGGGAGATTCACTGATCCAGTCACTTCAATATATCATTCCTATAAAGTGATTTATAACTACCCTCATTTTGAGGGGAAATACACATTTCAGAGGGGTATCAAACTCTTCTATTTAAATTGCTGAATGTTTTTTCAAAAAAAGTCAATGGAGGGAGATTAATCATTGCAATAGGCACTTAATCGACAGCTTCACAAATGTATAAAAGAAGCAAACCATACGTGATGCTAAAATAGATGTTCATTTTATTAAATATAACACAAAAAGGAGACTAAATTAAGACGGTGATTCAGTAGCTGTGTGTGTAATGATAGTTAAAATGTAATAACTTTAAAAATATAACAGCTTTTGTTAAAGGAAAAAAAATCATTCAAATGATGATGAATGTCTTTGACTAAAAAAACCCAAAAAACC
This sequence comes from Dermatemys mawii, assembly GCA_007922305.1. NCBI lineage: Eukaryota > Metazoa > Chordata > Testudines > Dermatemydidae > Dermatemys > Dermatemys mawii. The sequence continues at coordinate 11,836,696 of ML677364.1, forward strand.
TCCCACCAACCAACACTGATATTTTTAAATGTTTGTTTGCAGTTTCCTGTAAGGAGGATTCAGAAACACAAAGTTTGGGACTATACCCAAACTTCCACAATGCTCAGTTGTGCTGAGATCTAGAGTTCAGGCTGAACACCCCTGTATCTTTATTGTGAAGCCAGTGAAATGTGTACAATAGATTCATTTTCATGCCTGGTCTCTGGCAGGACATTTACTACTTTTGTGAAGCTAGGATCAAATGTTAAGACTTCAAGGCAACTCTTGTTTACTGGAAGTATGTCTGAAATTAAGCTACTGGGATTAAATTAAAAATTTTAATAATACACAGAACACTAAATGTGAAACCTTTTTGTTTAATAAAAGCTTCTTGTGGTAAAAGACTGAGGACCCAGTCCAAAGCCAATGGGAGCCTTTCTGTTCACTTCAGTTGACATCAGTGGACTTTGGAAGGAGGCCTATAGGACTTGAATACAGAAAAAAAGTGCTGGAATGCCATAACTTCACATCACCATCACACCTGCCTTAATCCCCTCCAGGACATTGCTGGTATGAAAATTCTCTTCTATAATTGGCCTAGAGATTCTGCTGAACTGAAACTCCTTCTCCCATCATTCATGGGTACAAACAATTGGGGGGGTTTTGGTGGCTTTTGTTCCTCAAAATTTAGGGATTACATTAATAATGTAATGTATTATTACATTACATATTACACTGAATTTAGAACAATTTAGGAATTTAGGAAAAGTGGATACATTTAGTTATGGTAGTCAACTGTTTTTTTTAAACTCTATCCCCAACCCCAAGATAAAAAGTTGTCAGTGCCCCATCTTTTTATGTCAGCCAACAACTCTGCCAGCTTCCTTTATATGTATACACAAATTTGATGATTTTCCTATATTCTCCACCACTTTTATCAACTTTTCAAAATTATTTGAGCTTGATTTCAAATTTTGAAATGTTCTTTTCCCTTTTTCCTTTGTATAGTTTTTTCAAGCTGCCATCATAGGGTATCTTAGTTAGGGGCAGGCATTGTGTAAATAATGTTCTTGGCTAAATTCATATCTTCTAGCATATACGTGGACTGATGCAAGTTGATGAGGAATAGGCATTCTCCATTCTTGGGGCTGAAGAAGAAAGAAAGGAGACATAGAGGAGTGTTATATTTTTTTTGTGCTCATTCCTATCTTTCCAAATATACTAACCATCAGATCCATCCTCATTCCTTATGATCTACCCTTTACCCTGCATTATCGCGGCTGGCAAAGCATTCTCCCATTATACTACTACCTGCTAGCTTGACCCACCCCATTTAGAGTGACTTTCCTCCTGTATTAAGCCTGCATGGCCAGAAAAGCTATGATGGTGGCCAGTATGAGGGGAAAGAGCATGGTTTGGGGACAGTCTAGAAGTGGATAGAACTCATCTGCTGGAAATATACTGAATGGTAGCGAGGGTTCCAGCTATCACTAGAACATTAAGCGGCGGATCCAAAACCCTCTGAAGTCATTGAAAAGACTCCCATTGATTGACTTTAATGGGAGTCAGATCAAACAATAAGGCTTGGATCCAGATAGGTACTTAGGTGCTTCGGCCCCCAATTTAGGTGCGTAAGTCCTGTTTTTAGGCACTACTGTGTTCTACAAAACTTCCACTCGGCTTCCACCTGACCCTGTAGGTACCTAAACTCACTCGTTCTTTGCTGTACAAATTCTCTAGGTGCCTATATTTCTACCTCTGTACATGTGCACTAATGACCCATTCTAGGTATCCAGACAACTTTCTTCTACTTATCCATGAATGGGGTCAGATAGGTGCTTCTCTGCCTAACTCACATGCTGGGCCAACTCTGATATAGGCATGCTTGGAGGCTGCCTGACTCCACACAGTGGTGGTGGCGGCAGCAGCAACAACTCCCTTATAAGCTTTAGCCTAGGGGTGAGAGCACTCCCCCAGGATGTGGGAGACCCCTGGTATAACTCGTCCCTCTGACTAAGAGGAGGAATGAATCTGAACAGGGATCTGCCACCTCTCAGGTGAATGTTCTAACCACAGGCTAAGGAGTGATTCTCACTCTGTCTTTGGCCCAGTTATTCATTTAGTCCCTTTGTGGATCTGGGTTTAAGGGATTGAAGTCAAGAACCAGTATAGTCAATATGGGCTGGCAGGGAAAAAAGACTAGAATTACAAACCAATTCAAGCCCGAAAGGGCTATGAAATGCAAAGCTATTGCTATAAGATAAGAAGAGTGAAACTGGTAATGTTGACTAGAATTTTCTTTAAAATAAAGCATCTTCCACCCTCAAGGCACTAATGGATTTATTAATAAATAGGTTTCAAGTGGGCACTAAAAATTTGTGATATTTCTCTAGTTCATCTAATTTATTGTCTTACCATTGCTCTTCTAAAATTAACAGCAACATCCAACAACATTTGAGCTGAATGGGCAAATCTCAAGGTATTACTAGTTCTCCTACATCTTTCAGTTCTCTTCCTATGAAATCCAGAGAATTCTAGAAGGGATCAAATATTATTTTGATCCATTTAGTATATATGATGTAGCCCACTACATTAAGGTCACCCTTATTATTAAGTCTCTAATAAAAGTTAATTGGGCTTTCATATCATAGTTTCATAAAAAAAGACCCTATTGAAATGGTGGTGACACATGAATTTTGCTTATTTTGAAAGTTTCCTCAGTTCCTTTGTGAATTCTACTTGACAAGACCATGGTAAAATGCACTAACTTTAGCCTGTTCGCCCGGTGTCATTAATTCTTGTCCCAACCGTTTCTTCAGCCACTTGTCACTTTGGAGTCAACAATGTCACTGATATATTTTTAGAACAAGAGACAAAGAAAGGAAATAAATAGCACAAGTTCAAGATATCAAAGAAAAGTACATTCTGTGGGTCAAATCTTGAGCTGGTAAAAAAAGTCAAAGGAACTACACCAATTTATACAGACTGAGGATATGACCTTCACATCTACATAGGTTCCTTTTACAGACAAACCCAAGAAAGACTTGAGTCTAGGAATCTTGCAAAAACAATCTCATTCAGAGTATTTCTGTCAGGTCTGTTTCTGATTTAAATCAGAATTTGGAAGTTTAGAGAGTTAAAAACCTCATCTTTTTGAAACAACAACAAAAAAATTGGCTGGGGTTTAGTTTGAGCAAGTGTTCAGGGGGGCTGGTGTGAAGATCTGAACAATGTGTCCATGCATCTTATGAATTCTGGCTGATGATATGAAGTTGTTAAGAAATGCCTGTGTTTTTGAATACCTCTATGTGTATGTTATGGAATGGATGTGCTGCTGGACCTGAATGTATTCCACCCAAGCTGCTCACAGGTGCCTGGAACATTCACCAGTGACCATTGGCTTGCATCAATTGTTTTTAAAAGTGTGGCCATTGGGAAAAGTACCAGCCGAAGGAAAGATGCCATCACAGTGTCTGAATATAGGCAAAGGATCTTGCTCTGAGTGTGGTAATTGCAGGTAGATCACACTGTTATCAGTCCCTGGAAAGGTCTTTGCTCATGTTTTAATTGGTATAATGCAGACGCTCTTTAACAGACATCGTCATCCACAGCAATGAGGTTTGACTGTTGAGTGGTCAAAAGTGGACTGTGACTTTACTCTCTGGCTTGTGGCTGAGCTGTACCAAGAATTTAACCGTTCATTTCACACAGAATATATTAACACTAAAACAGCTTTTGATTCGATTGTCAGGTGAACACTTTCACTTACACTGAAATGAGCTGGTGTTCCAGATTTTTTGCTAAATTTGGGGTCTGAGCTTCACACTGGTACCAGTGCAAGAATGTGCAATGATTCTCTGCTTTTGCCACGTTTCTGAGGTGTGCAGTAGAGATGCACGCTTGTCCCAGCATTATTCTGTCATGCTAACAACTGGAGAATAGAATTCGGTGCCTCACACATTGGTCCTGATTTCTCAGGGTACTTCGCATCATATAGCGAATACATATTAATACATTCAAAATACTGCTCTCATTGACTTCAGTTGCAGATCTGGGTGTTCAGCACTTCGAAAAATGAAACCAAAGGTCATGTCAGACACCCAGAAAAAGAGGAAGACAGAATTAGTAATCACCTGTGAAAAATCTGGTTTAAGCGACTCGCCCATCATCCCACTGGAAACTTTTGGAGAATTCTGGGATAGAATCAGTTTCTCTCCATTCTTAAAACTACAATGCCCACCTGGTGAAGTGAAGAAACAGACTGACAGAGCCAAAAGAGTACCCGGAAGTCACCTACTACAAGACAGGCCCAACAAAGATAGTAATAGAATACGACTAGCCATCACCAACAGCTCCCAACTAAAGCCTCTCCAGCACATAATCAAGGATCTACAACCTACCCTGAAGGACAATCCCTCACTCTCACAGACCATGGGAGACAGGCCAGTCCTTGCTTACAGACAGACCCCCAGCCTGAAGCAAATACTCACCAGACAACAAAAACACCAACAAAAAAGCAACAAACCCCAGGGCCAACTCTGCATATCTATTCAAGATACATCATCCTAGGACCTAACCACGTCAGCCACACCATCAGACACTCGTTCACTTGCACATCTACCAATGTGATATATACCTTCATATGCCAGCAATGCCCCTCTGCGACGTACATTGGCCAAACCAGACAGTCTCTACACAAAAGAATAAATGTACACAAATCAGATGTCAAGAATTATAACATTCAAAAACCATGCGGAGAACATGTCAATTTCCATGGACACTCAATAACAGACTTAAAAGTGGCAATTCTTCAACAAAAAAACTCAAAAACAGACTCCGATGAGAAACTGCAGAACTGGAATTCATTTACAAACTGGACACCATCAAATTAGACCTGAATAAAGACTGGGAGTAGATGGGTCATTACAAAAACTAAAAACTAATTTCCCCCTACTGTTACTCACACCTTCTTATCAACTGTTTGAAACAGACCACTTCATTACCACTACAAAAGTGAGTTTCCATCCCTTGGTATCCTACAGTTAATTGAATTGTCTTGTTACACTGACCTCCCACTTGGTAAGGCAACTCCTATCTTTTCATGTTCTGTGTATTTATACCTGCTCCTGTATTTTCCACTCCATGCATCTGATGAAGTGGGTTCTAACCCATGAAAGCTTATGCCCAAATAAATTTGTTAATCTCTCAGGTGCCACAAGGACTCCTCATTGTTTTTGCTGATACAGACTAATATGGCTACCACTCTGAAATCTTTCTCTAAAGCAGCACTTAAATGCCATAACACTAAAACTGTCCTTTCTTTTTCTTCTGCAATCACCTGCCTCATTCACTATATGTAGGCTTGGAATGATTAGATTTTTGTCAGTGAATGTAGGTAAACGTGAATTTCACAGCACGCACACAAGCAAATGAAAAACTATTTTCACTGAAATGTGCAGATAGGCAAAGTAAGAAATATTGCTCGAGAAACTTCTTAGAGTTTGATTTAGGGATATTTATTTTGTATATTTTCACATGTGGTGTTGGCCATTTGTGTTTTAATGATTATAAAACTTTAACTTTTTGAATTGCGATGTCTACTGACATTAAATAATTATTGTTTAATTTCCCACCATAATTTGTCCCCAACTGTGAACATTAGCTAGAAATTGGGGAATAAATCCTAAACCCATAATTTGAGGGCAAATGTAAACATTTAAATGAATCCAAATCTAAACAAGATAATAAATAAACATCAATATTAGCCATCTAAATTATATACATAAAATCTAATTCTGCCCTGCCTAAACTTAAGCCTTCCATCTTCTGCAACAAATGAAGCCGTCAACTACAGATGGCAGTGTCCTTCACTACAAAACCCTGTTTTTACTTCCAGAGCAGGTCTATCCTCTGCACCGAAAGAAGCACAGGTTGTGTAAGAGAGAAAATGGTATGTGACCATGTAATTAAAGACTGCATCAAATGCACAAGGAAGGCAACTTAAAGTAGTGCAAGCAATGTCCCCTCCAATCTGCCCCAGTCCTGTCATTTCCTTTCCATCTCTCCTCATCCCACTCCAATTCTCCTGATTTCACCAGTGCCAGTTTATACACTGCATACATCTTTTCTCAGTCCCAGTCTTATCCCTCTGGACTCTATCCTAGTACAATTTCTCTCAACTGCCAGTCTCTGTCTCTTCACCTCTCTCTTCTATTCCTAGATCTCTGTTCTTAAGTCCTCAAACAATTTGTCTTTCACCATCCTTCAGTCTCCCCAATGCCCATGTTCTCCATCCCCACTGTCAGCCAGTCCCAGTAAACCTCCCCAGGCTCCTCATTCAATCTTGACCTGACAGCCCATCGTACTCTTTGTTCCAGTTCCTTTTTCCAGCCAGTCCCACTTCTCCCATCACACCCTGGCGCCCATAAAATGTCTCTCTCTTTCTTTCCTTTACCACTTGTTCCTAGTCCCAGTCTCTATTTCTAACCAGCGCCTAGCTCCTTGTCCAATCTGCGTCCCCCACAACCACTGGCTCCCAGTTCTCCCCAATTTCCCTTTCTGATTCCCAGTCTCTCCCTCCGCTTCCAGTCCCACTCTACTCCCAAACCAAGGGGGAGGCATAGGCATTCTCCTATTTTTCCCCAGGAAGGTTGGGGGAAAATATATTTCCACTTTATTCTAACTCAAGCTCTAAAATATCCTGGAAAGGGGAATAATAAGAAGAAACTCTTCTTACTCTGTACGGTCTTGAATTCTTCCTCATTCAATGACAAGTAGAGAAAAAGGGGTTCTGCCCCCCCTTGAGAACACCTGTGTCAGTGCCTTTTAGGTGCAATTTAAAAAATGTGACCTGCTTAATACTTTTCAAAATTTGAAATACTGATTAAAATAGGAAGTGGGGGAGTATTTCAAATTTTGTTTTAATTTTCAAATACTGTTGTTGTTTTTTGTTTTGTTTTGAAAAGCAATTGAACTGATTGAAATGTCATTGACAGCAAAAGGCAAGAAAACATTTCAAAATAACTTGCCCATATCCCACTATTTCCCTCTCTGTTATTCAACTAGTTTTGTAAAAAGGTAAAATTAAGGATGGGCCAAGAACAGTTTATGGATATCTTGAAGCCACATATTTTTATTCCGCTGACAGTGAGTTCAATCATACAGTAATGATAGAATGAATTCAAATGAAACCATTTGTTAATTACGCTCCTAAACTACTTCCCACTACATAAAAGTTCCATGAATTAGTCAAAAACTGTTTAAGAAGAAACTTTAAAGTCATTTTTAAAAGTCAAAACAGTACTACCATAAGCTCAAGAATATCTATCTATCTATCTATCTATCTATCTATCTATCTATCTATCTAT
>ML677364.1:11844051-11865673 GCA_007922305.1 Dermatemys mawii
TATCTATCTATCTATCTATCTATCTATCTATCTATCTATCTATCTATCTATCTATCTATCTATCTATCTATCTATCTATCTATCTATCCTTTTCCATTCAGTAGATATCCAAGAGACATCTTGAAAGTGACAAAGAAATAAAACACTGCAGGAAAAGTGAAATGTGAATAAAATCACTTAAACATATACTTTTCCCTTGTTTTTGGTCACTCGGTGCAACACGAGAGTTCTCCAACCACACTCAGAGATGCTACTGGATATCCCCATCGGGGTACAACCTTCATTACTGGGCAGTTTCAGGTAATGAGATTTGAGACGTGGGATATAGGTGGGAAGAGATATGAGGAAATGGGTGGATTGAACATGTGCTACCATTATGTCTTTATTATTTCCCTTATGCAAAATGTATTTTCCTGATCTGCTCCTTTATGTCATTACAGCTGTTGTTTTCTAATAGCTGAATAAGGTCTCCTTTGACGCAGATCAACTTCTGATTGACCAGCAGGTGTGATTGTTGAGCAGCACAAAGTGAAACCTCTCCTCCAGTAGCAAAGCATGTTGTAGTGTCACCATATTTGCTCGTTGCTATGATATGGCTGTTTCTTTAATATTTTATGAACCTATTCAGGATTTTGGATAGCTCTTTCAGGTGCCTGGGTTTTTTTTCCCTCCCCAGATATTGTGTAAACTAAAAAGAAGAGAGAAACATTTCAGCAGAAGACTGATGGTACTATCTGATGGAATCGCAGTAAAATGGAATTAGATGACCTATAAAAGAGCTTGTTAGACTAGAAGACATTTTCATAGTCCTATAATTCCATATTTTCTGATGTGCATGACTAGGTGTTGGTAGTGTTTTAGAATGGTATATAGTAGGCAGGTCTGAGTTGTAGTAAATCCAGATAGCTTTGTATTTAAACTGCTAGGCACAGACTGATGTCTCAATAATTCTTTCTAGCTACTCACTCCTCATCTAGCTAACAGTAAAAAAACAAAGAAATCCACATCACAGTGTGAGTGTTGGTGTTTTTTTTTTTAAAATGATCCAAAAAATGTATGCCAAGCTGTACAAACTCTGCTAGAGGACTTAAGGACCACAACTGTAAATTGCTAAGTAAACAGTACACGTGGGATTTACTTAAGAATGTAAGCAGAAGAGTGTTACCCCAAGGCACCTTCTCTTTGAATTTATCATTGTGATACATCATAGTAACTAATCAATATAGTTTGGAATTTTTACACTTTACAGTTACAACACTGTGGAATTTAAAATCAGAAGTCAGAGCCTTACAGGTACAAAGCAGCAGCTTCGTGAGCTATGCCACTATATTGGAATTTTTTGTTAGCCCTCAATTCAAATGGAGGCTTTGACTAATTCATGGACCTATTTTGAAAAAGGCAGGATTATAAATTGCCACCTTTAAAATATACTAATACAAAAGAGGCAGTCAGCTATTCTGCTATGAATATCAGTTTTTCCTCTGAGTCTGTGACAAAGTATTGTAAGGAGAAAAAGCATTATTGTCTTGATAGCTCTTTCAGTTTATTCCTTTCATAGAAAAGAAGATGGTTGGTATAAAGCAAGCATCCTACAATATCCCAGATTAGAGACTGGTAAATATTCAAATAGAACGAGGCGGAGAGTAGCTTTGCGGTCCTTCTGTACAATAAATTGGCACTAATGGGAGAGAGAAAAAGAAGCTCACCTAAAGGTGATTAGTGGAAGATTCATGTGTAAAATTAACTATTTGGATAGTAACTTGCAAAACAAAGGTTGGACTCCCAGGATAAAGATGTTGAAAAGCAAATAAAATTGAAGACTCTTATCAACCCGCCTCCCCCATTGAAGTTAACATGATTCTTTCTATTGGCTGCAATGGAAGCTGGATTGGACTTCAGATACATATTGCTGCTGATTTCCTTTATAAAATATTTTCCTTTTCAAAGGCTATTCTAAAGAAGATTTCTTAAAGACATGCATCTCAGACACCTTATGCCAAATCATGTTTGCAGTGCATTCTGGTGCACTACAAGTAATCAGATTATGTGCAGCAGCTACATTCATAAGAGTTTTGTTTAGCATGATTTATAAACACCTGAGGGTCAGGACACTTGGCTTACTATTGTTTCATGGTTACTAGTCAAATAGTTGATCATAAATCTGACAGCCCATCAGGCAGTTTTCCGGGTGCCATATGTAAAGCACATGATGACAAAACATCTTGCAGTCTATGGTAAAGAATATGAATTAAATCCCACAGAATAATCAGTAAACTGTTCCTTTTCTGCTGCAATCTGACAGTACAGCTTTCTCTAGGTTTTCTAGTATAGAGTTTCATGTCACAAAAAAAGAAAAAAAAAGAGATAGTAATATATTGCAATATATATATTTATTTTATATTTATATTTATATAATATAAAATATAATATATTTTAAGATAACTATCTCCCATGAAGACATGCTTTGTAAAGTGCTTAAACATGGTTCTTCTCTGTCATGTCTAATAACTGGTATAAAGCAACTGATAGCGGTGATACATATAATGTATAAACACTTTTGGTCACTGTCTGAGCTAGAAGAAATCCTGATGAATTGCATGAAATAAACAACTGTCTGAAATATCACCAGAAAAGGGAGAAGTCCTAACTTATTCCAGTCAACTCTGTAGATGTCTAAGCTACTTACAGAAAGATTGATATGGTTACTAGGAGAAATATAGAAGGAAAGAAATGGCAGTTCTATTGATTCTGCTCATTAGGCTCTAATTTCCTTATATCACTCACTCAGATAAGCAAGGGATATATCTCATCTATAATCTCTTAGCAGCTAGCTACACTCTTGCACCAATAAATTATACCACAGTTAGAGGCCCTGCTGAAAATTTCTTCCAAGAGAACATAGCTCTTAATATACCTGTGGACTTCGGAGGGGTCAGAAATAGTAAGTGTCAGAGGAAGGCACAGAGGTGGAGAGCCATTGACTCCCAGTATGGCTTCTTGATCCAAATCTCATTTACCCCTACATCATTTTGATGAAAACCTTTTAAGGAAACTGTAAGACTGGAGTTCCAGGCATACATTTTTTCCTTCCATGGGATTTTCCCCAAGAATGAAATCAGTTTCTAAAGACTTATAAGGATAAGGAGGAGAAGGAAACAGTAAAAACAGCGACATTAACACCATTCAGTGCTCACAAAGTTCTGTGCTTAACTTTCTGATCTGGGATGCAGGAGATGTGGATTAATGTCCCAGCTTTGCCAGAGACTTCCTACATGACTTTAGATCAGTCCATTTACTGCTCTGTACCTAAGTTCCCCATCTGTAAAACAGAAATAATACTTCCCTGGCTCATATGGGTGTTATGATGAGATAGCTTCTGCATTAACGATTGTTCACCTGAACACTTATTCTCATGCAAATTTCCTCTGCTAACAAAAAACAACAAACAAAACCCCCTAGACTGGTTCTGTTTTTCAAAATTATCTAACTGTAAATCCCTAATTCAGCAAAAAACTTAATTTTAAGCAGGTGAATAGCACCCTCAACTTCAGTGGGACTACTCACTTACAGTTAATGACATGCCGAAGTGCTTTGCTAATAAGAATGAAAGATGGGAAATGAACACCCATGGTGTCCATTTGTATTTGTTCCATTATTTTTATGTATAGGTTTCTCTATGGCATTCATAATCAGTGTATTAGAGAATGTTACAAATATTAATGTTCTCATTGGGTTTCCCCTCTGCTTGGTACCTGAGATACATCAAAAAGTTATCATTCTGATCATATGATGGCCTCTAGTGACAGCTATGATGGGTTCTTGAGCCAAGTTAGGAAAAAAAACCCTAATGGCTATTAGTTGGGGATGTGAAGGTTTGCCCTGATGCAGTAAGCTTTGAGCCATCACTCTCTTCCGGTTTCCTTTTGTGAGTTTGCGGTTGTTTGGACGACAAATGGAGTCAGAAACAAGTGCTGATTTGGGTGTGGCTGATAATTCCTCAGGCTGGTGAGGAACGTTGCCAGTGTACAAACACTCAAATGACAAGGCCCATGAAAAACATTTCCAAATTGAAATATTTAGGTTTTCAGCCCAAATATTTTGGTATTTGAATGTCTGCTGAAAAACTGAACTTTGCTACAGGAATTTCTTTGTTTATCAGCTCTGCAACAGAGTAATTTTTTGGAACTTACACAATGTAGCTTAAGTCTGTGATAGGTGTTACTTATTTCTTGGCAAGATTAGTATGTAGAAAACCCATACATCAGAATGGTAGGATACTTACAGCAGAGCAGTGGTTTAATCTAGTTTAGTTTATTTTTGGCATTTGAACAAATGGCAAAAGATGTAATTCTTTTCTGTGCTTTTTTGGATGACAATTTCAGCAACTTGGACACAATATTCTGCTATTTTCTTTTTCAGACATAGAATCAATATCAATGAATAGGATCACATTTTTCCCTGTATTGATGGCTCTAGTGATGTTTGGAACTTTTCTCAAGGGTGGTAGTGCACCACAGAAAGATAATTCCACCTCCGGATGAATTATCTTTTTCACCTGAATGCTTTAGGCCCAGGGAGGGAATAACATGTATCTCCCCTTACCTCATGCATAAGCTGCCTGCACCTGCCAATAACCTGCTTGGTCCCCATCGTCTTTCCCACCAGGGACTCTAGACTCATGAAGAGACCTCCATGATGTCTGGATGCGGTGGAGGAACTATGCTGCAGAGAGTCAGAGTCCGCTAACTCCATGTGAAATAGTGGAGGTCCATGGGAGAGTCTTGTTTATGTCAGGGATTATCCAGTGTGTTTTGTTCAGAAGCCTCTGTATACTACCTATGAATTCAGAAGATGGGATGCAATGAAATTATTTGTAATGGGAGTTGTCATAACCATAAGGGTAGCCTAAAATTCATCCTTACCAGTAAGGGGTTAAGAAGCTCAAATAAACTGGTTGGCACCTTACCAAAAGGACCAATGGGGGCAGAAGACACTTTCAAATCAGGGGAGGAGGAAGGGTTTGTTTTGGGCTCTTTGTTTGTGTGTTTGTTTGCTCTTGGATTTTAGAGAAGCCAGACATCAATCCATGTTCTCCAAATCATTCTAAACCAGTAAGTCCAGCCAGGCAAGGCGTGTTAGATTATCTTTGTTTTTCCACTTGTGAATCTTTCCTTTTTAGAGGGAGATTTTATTCCTGTTTTTCTCTGTAACTTTGACACTAAGACTAGAGGGGATTCCTCCGTGGTTTTTTATATCTGTTTGTGACTCTGTAAAAATAACTTCCATCCTGATTTTATCGAGGTGATTTTTTTCCTATCTTTTCTTTAATTAAAATTCTTCTTTTAAAAATCTGACAGATTTTTCCATTGGTTTAAAGATCCACAGTTTTGGATCAGGCTCACCTGTAAGGATTGGTGAGGGTTTTATTCTCAAGCCTTTCCCAGGAAGGGGGTGTAGCGCTTGGGGGGATTTGGACTCCAAGTAGTCCTTTCCCTGATTCTTTGTGTAACTCACTTGGTGGTGGCAGCGATACTGTTCCAGGTAGTTGAGACTGGAGAAGTATTTAACCTAAACTGGTAAAAATAAGCTTAGGGGGTCTTCATGCGGGTACCCACATCTGTACCCTAGATTTCAGAGTGGGGAGAAAACCCTGACAGGAATATATCTTTTTAACTAGTGAGTTTGCTCCCTTTTCAGAGAAAAAGACTGTCAAAAATGTTCTCAGTTTTGCAGGATCATACACTGTCTCTTCTAATCCACCAATTCAATGAACAAGTGAAAGATTAAGGCACCAAAGTATTCAGACAAACAATTTCTCCAATTCTGTGTGCTGACATATAAACAATACTAAAATCTTTGTGCTATTAGTATGTATACAATAGATATTTAGTAATCTGTAGCACACATCAGATGTTTTACCTTGCAAGCTGAGCGTGAAGTACCATTATTTATTAATGCAGTAAGTGGAAAAAACTTTAATAAACAAAATATTGTGCTGTCCTTCTTGATGATCTTCATTTCTCTTGTTTTTCTGTTTCTGTTTTATGTTATGACAGTGATATATTACAAAGTGATAGGTATGAGAAACAGAGGATTACTTCAAGGAGAGTTCTCTAGGCTCAGAGGCAGATTGGCTGATTTGCTCGTGTTCTCTATGGTTATGACCCAAATTGCTCCCTGAAAAAAATCAATATATTTTCATAAATATTATTAAAAATAATAAACGAGTAAGAAATAAACAAAAAATATCACCAAGGCTGAACTATTACAAATTCTATCAGGCTAATTGAGTTAAATCACAGTTATCAAAAAGGTCAAAATAACATTAATTAAACAAGCTAACAGCAACTTTGGTGTTAAAACGTCAACTTCATCAAAACACATTGATTAACACAGCAAGTAATTACTTCTCAGTCCTAAAACAGGGAGTTCCATGGAGGACTAAACAATCAAAGAACTTTTATTCAGAGTGATGAACCCGTATATATAGCTGGGTAAATATTTTAGTATAGAATCCAAACTGGCTCACACCTTAGAAGCCAATTGGTGTTTTTTCTCTTGGAAGTTTGCTGCACCTAGTGACTAATGTATTTCCTTTCATCTCATCCCCTCCACCCCAAAGCAAAACAAAACAAAGCAACCAAAAAAAAGCTTCCCTCAGCAGACTGAGCAAGCTTTACAAGGTACTTACACTGATAAGAGAAAATTTAGTAGCTTTTTCACTGGACAGGGACAGCTTTGTTTCCACAAAGAATGATCTAAAGGCTAAAAGACATACACAGTGTAATGATTTTAAAAGGCAGAGGATTTTTTAGGGTTATTTTAAGGAATATTCTTAGGTTCCTTCCTGGATGTCACATACACAAGTATCCAACCATACACATATTCCTACCCCAAAGGTAAATAACTTTTGGGAAGGCTCAATGAAGATAAAAGGAGAAAAGGAAATGACATATTGTAAAAAGGTTTAAACTTCTTCAGTTCTTCAGATGATGTGGTATAACAAGCTGTACTTCAGTCACAGAGCAGACATTATCTTCTGGCACCTACTGCTTCTCACTGGCAAGTGTCTTTGGATTCACAAAGGACAGGTACCAGGTGCAGGTGTGGTCAGGTTTTCCTCCTGACACTATTGGTTTCAGAGACTTGGAAGGTCAGTCTTATGGTGCCACATCAGGCAGAGGAGGTAACTGAATACAGCCTGGGTAAGTGCCTTAACTGGGCTAAAGCTTCTAAGGAAGTCAGCCTCCTCCAGCCATTCCATTTCGTGTCTGGTAAGGTGTTTTCCAAGAATGCCTGCTGAAAGCCGGCAGGTGAGATAGGTGGGGCAATGCCGAGTTCGAGGATCCTAATGGGAATTCGGTGTGAGACAGTTGTTGCCTAGGCCTCACATCTGATGCAGTTTGCACATGCTTGTTTTCAGAAACTTAGGGAGAAGCTGAGCAGGGTTTTTGAAGACCTCAGTGGCACCCAAATGCTGGGCTTAGCACCTAAGTCCTTTGGTGATCTAGCTCTGACTGTCTGATGAAAGTCCATCACCAATAAGGCAAAACCTTATTTACGTTAAAGGTCGGGGCCTATACTCCATTTCAAAGTAAAAATCTGCTTAACAGTTTAAAATATTAATTCTCATTTAAATTAGGTAATTAAAAATTATATATTTACAGGCTATTTCTTTCACATAGTGCAACCTGGCCAGCTACTACAGTTTATCTTACAATGTTCATAAAGCTGTACATACTGACATCCTTGCCCTGAATAGTCTTTGTCTGGTCATGAATGCCTTTAGCTGATTTTTAACGTAACAGAATGTTAAAGCAGGTATATTTTCTATGCTAAGAGCAAGCAGCAGGTGTTTCTGATCTGCTTTATCTATACTACAGTGAAACATCAAACCTCCAGTGTGATTCTGACAGCAGAATCTAACACACTGAAAACTTTAAATGTTATATTGTTGTTTGGAACTGTATATGGAAAGGTCAGAGTTGTCAAACTTTTGGCAGTACCGTGTGCTACAGTACATTAGGAGTCAGAAGAGATTAAGCATTTGTCTTTTGTGATACTTCTTTCCAAGGCAGCTACTTTCACTCCATAGGCAGGGGAGAAAGGTTCCATGAGACATTTAAAATGCAAAATTATTCCTTTGGTCATTTAAGATTGTAATTAAAGATGTGTCCAAGCAGATTTTATTTGGATCACTAATCCGAAACCCAAATTCCAACACCCAAAAGTTTCTAGCGTTTTGAGTTAGTTCATTGTATAGATTGGAGGTGACAACAAAATTTGGATCTATTTCCAGGTTCAGCGCTTAGTCACCTGCAAAGTGTTGAGGATGGTCAGATCTAAGATTTTGATTTGGGCCCCTCTCTAATTTTAATCTCTTTAGGACAAAGGACACATCTCCTCTACCTTCTGAAATGTGCTTTTTGTTTGTTTGTTTACAAGGGAATTTGCATTTCAAAGTGTGTGAACACATCTTTTCTTTTCAATGACTTTAGACAACTCAGACAAATGACTTAAATAAGACTTTTCTCTCTTCTGTTACCGTGAAGACTCTCACACAAAATATCTTTGAGCAATGTTATAAGAAGGCATTAACAGGAAGCCATTGAAACCTATGTCTGTCTGCCTACCAATGTTGCTTTGGTGTCAGCATTACCGTAGGGAGTTTGTTTTCAGAGCCTGACTGTACTACACTGAACTTTCAATGTGTGACATGAGATTTAGGGAGCTGAGATCTGCAACACATCTTTTTTTAATCACTATTAGATTCTTTAAGTAGTCTGCAGTTGCATTCAGGAGTGGCAGTAGCACAGAAGCCAGCAAACAGAGCTGAAAATAGAGGAGTTTGAGTAGAGAACTGCTGGAGGAGAAGAGAGTTTGCAGAGACTGGCAGGAGGTAGTATGTAGTGAGAGAAGCAGAACTTTTCATCACGGCAGAACCTTGATTAGGGGTGGAGCTTCCTTGACTAGGAGGCCTATAAAGGCAGTCAGCTGGCCAGCCAGAGGCACAGGAGCTAGCAAACAGAGCTGAAAACAGGGGAGCTTGAGCACGTAGCATATATTTTAAATTGAGTAGATAGTCCCAATGTTTAGGCCTGATTCAATCCATTGATTCCATATGTTGGTACCTGTTCAGAAACATTAACCCTTTAGGATCTTTGTGATATTAACAAAGAGTCTGTTGATTTCTAAGGCCCAGAATACTGTCCTTGACCTACAAGTAACCCTGTGCAGGAATTTTATACATTAAGCTGTATTTAAAAATCCTTGGCAACTCCATGTCTATAGAACTGCAGATATTTGTGGAAACTTTCCCCATATATAATGCTTCCATAAGCAATTATAAACCTGGGAGACTGATGAGGGATGATTTTTACAGCAGATGCTTTTTACTGATGAATTGATAGAGAAGAATGATTATGGGGGAAGAAAAGCTCACTGAGAGATATTGTCTTGAAGAACTGGTCCTCTCAGCAGTAAACAATTATGTCTTTGCTCATCAATCAGGTAAACTGAGAGTGTAGGTATATTAAAAGAAATGACATCAGAACATATGGTTTTAGGAGGGTATTTTTGGCAAAGAGGTGTGAGGGGAAGCTGCTGGATGAGGAAAGTGGCCAGAGGAAGCATGTGACTATGAGAATCAGGCAGGGGAAAAGACTGGCTAGTGAAGGAGAAATAAAGCTGAGAATCAGGTCTGCTGAGCTGTAAAATGAAGGGCAGTGGCGGATGGTAAGAGATGGTAGGAAAGCCAGGAAGAAGAGAAGAGCAGCTAGTCTTACAAAAAGAGGAGAAAAGGAGAAGAGTCAATGGAATTAGCCAAAGTTCAGAAACCCAGGAGGACAGATGTCTCTCGGAGAATTGCTAGAGAGAACAAAAGAAAAGATGACTTGCAGCCAGAAAAAAAGAAAAACAGAAGGAGGAAGGCTGGAAAATTGCACTAATACCAGGAAGAGGCTGGTCTATGTGACTGGGACTCTACTAAGAACAGACAGGCCTATTACCAGAGCTGATCTGGAGAACAGAAGGGCATGTTCTCTGCTGGGAGCTAAGATACAGTGTATGGACTTGAGTCTGAAGAAGATCCTAATGGAAGCAGGAAAGTATTCACCGATTGTCCTTCATTTGAGAACAAATTATACTACTAGATTCTTGCTGAAACACATCAAGGGACACTATGCCAGGCTGGGGAAGATGCTTAAAGAAATGAAGGCTCAGGTGATCTTCAGTGGGATTCTATCTGTCCCTAGAGGAGGAGAGAGAAGACAAGGAAAGATTATGAAGATCAACAGCTGGCACAGACAATGGTGCTATCAGGATGGCTTTGGGATGTTTGACCATTTGGAGGCATTCATGGACAGAGGACTGTTCTCATAAGATGGACTCTTCCTGATCAGGGAGGGAAATAGAATTCTGGGATGAAGGCTGGTGCAACTGATTAAAAAAGTTTACATTTGGAATTCAGGGGAAATAGTTGGGAGATGCTTGTGTAATCTTCACACCTGATTCTAATATTGATGGGGAGAAAAATCAAGTAAGAGAGGATACAGAAATGGAGAAAGGGGAAAAAGGGGTAGAAGAATGTACAACAAGAGTAAGACTAGTGCCAATACCAATGACACTAACAGTCAGGTAGGCAATAATGGCCTTAGAATGACAGTACCTAATCTAGCAAGGAATCTGGATGAAGCCAAGCAGAAACAACTAAGATGTCTGTACACCAATTCAAGGAGCCTGGGTAACAAAATGGAAGCATTAGAACTACTGGTACAGAAAGTGAAATTAGATATTATAGGGATGACAAAAACATGGTGGAATAGTAGTGATGACTGCAGCACAGGTATTGAAGGATATGTTCTGTTCAGAAAATATAGAAATAACAGGAAAGGTGGTGGAATAGCATTGCATATTAATAGTAAAGTAGATTGTAAAGAAATTATAAGTGATGGAATGGATAAAACAGGATCTGTTCGAACCACAACCACTCTGGAGAAGAAAGCTAACTGAGTTTGCACTGGGATAGTGCTTGGGGTATGCTACAGACCTCCAGGATCCAATTTGGATATGGATAGAGACCTCTTTAATGTTTTAATAAAATAAATACTACTTGGAATTGTGTGATCATGGGATACTTTAATCTCCCAGATATAGATTGGAGGACAACTACCACTAATAATGGTAGGACACAGATATTCCTGGGTGATAGCTGACAGATTTCTTCACCTAATACTCACCAAATCAACAAGAGATGATGCCATTTCAGATTTAGTATTGATAAGTAGCAAGGACCTCATAGAAGAACTGGTTGTAGAGGACAACCTTGGTTTGAGTGATCATGAGCTAATTCAGTTTAAAGTAAATGAAAGAATAAGCAAAAATGGGTCTGCGACTAGAGTTCTTGATTTCAGAAGGTCAAACAAAAACAATGAAGGGTGGTAGTTAGGAAAGTGGATGGGACTGAAAAAGTCAAGGATCTGAATATGGAGGAGGCATGAAATTACTTTAAGGAAAAGTTGCAGAAACTATCTGAAACCTGCATCCCAAGCAAGAGGAAAAGATTTGCAAGGAAGGGTTGCAGATCAAGCTTTTACATAAAAACAATGTGGAGTCCGGTGACACCTTAAAGATGAACAGATTTATTTGGGCATAAGTTTTCCAGGGTAAAGAAGCCACTTCTCCATGAAAGCCTATGCCCAATGTTTGTCTTTAAGGTGCCACTGGACTCGTTATTGTTTTTGTGGATACAGACGTATAGCTACCCCTCCAAAACTTTTATATAGTGGCATTATGATATTTATTGTCTTATTATCTGTCCCTTTTCTAATGGTTTCTAACATTCTGTCAGATTTTGGCTGCTGCTGCATGTTGAGCGGATGTTTTCATGACTCCAAGATCTCTTTCTTCCCTCTTCATTTTGCATGTATGGCTGGGATTATGTTTTCCAGTATGCATTACTTTGAATTTATCAATATTGAATTTCATCGGCCATCTTGTTGCCCAGTCACCCAGTTTCGTGAGATCCCTTTGTAAGTCTTCTCCATTCCTGGTATTTATGCCTCTGGTGTATTTATAGAAAACAATCATATCTGAGGGGAGATATGATTGAATTCATCTTAAATATGTGAGACCAGAATTGCATGTAGTATTCCAGAGGAGGTCTCACCAATGCCTTGTGTAATGGTAATAACACTTATCTCTACTGGAAATCCCTTGCCTGATGAATTCTAGGATTTCATTAACCCTTTTCAGCCACATCACCTCTTACCCATATCTTTATTCAGATTAATACTTTGAGCTTCTTTAGTTTTGGACAGTAAAACAGGTTCTACAGACATGCATTCATTTTTGCAACACTTTTCTAAATTCTTTTTATTTTTTAACATCATTTGTAAAATGTTGACACCCAGATTGATTGCCGTATTTCAGTAATGGCTTCACTAGTGCCATCTACCCTTCCTTGTATTAAATATTACCCTGTTTATCCAATGCAACATGGCATTTGCTTTTAGCCACCTCATTGCATTGGAAGCTCATGTTCAGTTAGTTATCCACCATGACCATTAAGTCCTGTTCTGGTGACCGTTTTCCAGAAAATAGTCCCTCATCCTCAAAGTGCTATCTACATTCTTGTTTCTTACATATATGTGTCTAGAACTGTTACAAAATGTTCAAATGATACCACCTTACTGTGCATTCCAGGTTGTTCTGTAGCATTAACCCAGTCTCACCATTGTTTATTACTCTACAAATGAGTGTATCATCTGCAAATTTTACCTGCAATGATTATATCTATGAACTGGGAGAAAATATAAAGATATTGAATAACCTTGGTCCTAGAACAGATCTTTGTGAAACCCTACTAGAAATAATTCCATTGACTGATTCCCCATTTACAGTTACTTTGAGATATCAGTTAACCAGTTTTTAATCCATTCAATACGTGCATTGATTTTGTATAGCATTTATTTTTTAAACCAGGATGTCATTCATAATTAAGTAAAATTTCTTACAGAAGTTGACTTATCATCTCATTAAAAGAAATGAAATATTCTTGAGAAGACTATACTCCATAAAATATTTTAATTTACATTAATTATGATACCATTGTTTAATTTTTTGTGGATTGCAGCCTTTCCATGATTTCACCCAGGATCAGTGGTAGGTTATCCTGTTTATCCATTTAAATTACTGAAATAGCAGTTGCTTTTCTCCTGTTCTCTGGAACATCCTCTATATTTCAAGATTTGTTTAATTTGAACAACAGTCCACATGAGTGGCTCAGAGTGTCCCTTAGACAATTCTTTGAAAACTCTTGGGTGCAAGTGATCAGGTCTGCATATTTAAAATGTTAACTTTAACAGTGGCCTTTTAATACAGGGCATAATTACTGTTTGAATAGAAAAATACTTCATTATTACTATAAGCCTACAGTTTCTTTCCAAAGAAAGAAGTATTTCTTGAACACTTCTGCATTTTCTACTTTGTTATTTTTACCATCCCTGTCTAGTAATTGTTCTGTACAATTACTAGGTTTTATTTTTTCTTGTATATTAAAGTCCTTCTTATTATCAATTTAAGCAGCACTGAAATGAAAAGATGGTAGACTCAGGAACTCTATCAATTCCTCAATGTCTGTATTCAGCTTTTTTTACACTAGCAAACATCCAGTCTTACAGCCATTAGACATAAACCCAAGAAGTTATAGACGTACCACCACCAACTTAAAATGTTGCAAGTCACTGCAGAGGCATATCCACCAGGATGGAATTGAAAGTATTTATGTTTACTGTTGTAAATATGGCTCCTTAGAGGATAGTGCAGACATTGAATAATCTATACTTCTTTGCAGATTCTGTTCCTCAACATTTTTCAACAAAAATAATTCAGAGGACTGTGCTTTCTCTTTTGCATATCAACATTTTTCACCATATATTGTTTTTCAGTGTATCTGACAGATATGGGAGGACACTCATTTTTAGAATTTTTATTTGGCTCATAAAGGTCATGCGTATACAACCTCAAAAATTTAGAGAACTGTTTTAACACTGGGCAAAGTTTATGGAAGAGAATTTTTTTAAGATCAGAAACAAATGATAACACTCAAGTATGTGATTTGTTTGGCTAAATAAAGAAGGAAAGTGATTAGGAATTTGGATGATGGCCTAAATTTTGATTTTTGTGTGTTTATTTTGTAGCCTGCAAAAATGCCAAAGGCTGCGACCAATTCTAACAGGCTAGAAATGGATCCTGATAGACGGATGAAAGTGAGTAAGATGTCATTACATACACTACATTCTTATATTCAGAGATTCCTAATTGTATATCAGAGATTCATGGAGGAGCTCTAATTTCATTGCTAATGATTCCGGTACAACATTGGTTTGAATAAGAGAAGAAAAAGACAGTTTTGCTTGGTATTGTTCCTAAGTGCAGATTATACTGTTAATTGTCACAGAGATAATTGATTATTATTGATTAGATTACTGAAATCCATTTGTGTAATTTTGCCCAATTAAAACTTCTCTAGTATTGCAATTATGGATAGACATTTTTTTTCCATTGGATGCCTTGTGGATTGCAAGTGAACGCCAAGTATATAAAATGTCAAAGATTACCAAAAGAAAATCTTCCACTTCTGAAGTCAGTCTGATCAGGGTGTATCAGTTTTATGTCCATATTTAGGAGGCATAGGGCGTTAGTTTAAACAAGGCAGTCCATCTCCATCTTGTATCGCTTTGACAGTATTAGACTAATTTTCATATCCCATGAGAAGCTACCAGTTTTCAATTTTCCTTGAATCAGAGGCTGGAATATAGGGTTTTGCAGGTACTGAAATATTTTGTGGGAAACCAGTTCAGATCTGGAGATTTACCAGACAGCATAGTTTTAATAATAGTTTGACTTTCCTCTTCTAAAATACAATATAAGAGCCAGATTCTGATCCCCTTGCTTATGTTGACTCATATCTTATTTCATAGACATATCATTCTAGTCAATGAGACTTTGGGTGGAGTATAGTGCTATCCATTGTAAAAGAATCAGGATCTGGCCCTAAATTAATCATTCCTATTTGTTCTTTTAGTGTCTGGTGTAGCCAAGGATGAATTTTTAACCCACAAAGACTTTACTTTAAATCCAGGACCTAAGGTTTTCACAACATAAAGGCCTAGTATCCTGATTTTATCAGAACCTTGTAATCATAGTGCATTTGTTTGTTAGAGAGATGGGTTGGGGTGGTTAATAGCCAAGCTTACTCTTGTTGCTGGAAGAGTAATTGACATCACAGTTTTGATTCATTGAGGAGCACTACTCTAAGGAGTTACAAAATAGCATTTTAGCAAAAGATGTAGTGGTACTTACAGGAGCTGCAGTGAAACTATGCAACCTTTCAATCCATTAATCAAAGTGTTTACAGTTCCCGTTTTAAGGTAGCTGAAAAAAATAATACATATTGAGCAAGGAAAATTAATCTGTTTCTGCAGCTTTCCTCTGCACCAGTCTGGGACTGCTGGATAACCTTCCCTGTCAGGAGAGGCAAAGAGACAAAAGTGAAGAGCACATATTGCATATACTGCTTTCTCATACATTTATTTCTTTTCCTGAGTGGTGAATAACAATACAGAGTATAGAAAAATGTGACCATGTAAAATAATTGCTGCTAGCACACAGGATCCCTGAAACCCAGAAGAAGAAAAAAAAGTGTGTCAAAAATTCAAATGTTGATAACAGAAGACAGAGATGCCTAACTAAAAGGGCAACCCTGTTCTTGCTACGTGCTGTTCTGAAAAACAGTCACTCTCCCAAACTATTCTGTGTATATTTATATCAGAGATAAAAGATGGGGACTGGCAAATTTCCTAGGCCAAATGCTCTGGGTCCAAGATATTCTAAAGTTGGAAAAAGAATGAGGATTTAGAAAGATGATGTGATGGAGTTACAAAGATGTAACAAATCCCAGACATTTCTAGAAAACAGAGTGATGTAATCGAAAACAGAAACTGCTGCAACAATCTCAAGATATAACAAGGAAGACTTTGTAGCACCTTAGATACTAACCAGTTTATTTCAGCATAAGCTTTTGTGGGCTATAGCATCCGATGAAGTGGGCTATAGCCCATGAAAGCTTATGCTGAAATAAACTGCTTAGTCTCTAAGGTTCTACAAAGTCTTCCTCGTCTTATTTACGGATACAGACTAACGCGGCTGCTAATCTTAAACCAGTCTCAAGATACTGGATCTTACAGAAAGTGCCAAAGAGTGTGTTTAGCACATTGGAGGATCAGGTCTTCATTGGCTGAAAGTTAGACTCCCATACTTTAGTGTGTGACTTTAGTGACAGAATTTGAAGATGAGCCAGCTGGTTTATAATCTTTTCCTATCGATAATGGCAGCTGTTCCAGCCTTCTTACATTCAAGACTTTAAGATACCCACGTGTCTGGTCGCAGATGTTTACAGACCCCTAGACTGAAATGGGACAGACATTATTTTTTATAACAGGATTGGAAAATGTTTTAATTTGTAAAAAAGATCAACAGATTACTAAAAAAAAGTTATCAAATTTTCATGTTAAAAAAAATGTGTTTCCCTGAAAAACAAATGAATAAGAATTCATGAGACATTTCAGTGCAAAGAATATTTTTTTTCAGAAAGCTATAAGTATCTGAAAATAGTATTTTATAATAAAATTGCTTTCTCACTCATAGCTACAAGGTTGTTAGCTCAAAAATAAATTCCATTATTGTAGGAAAAAATGCACTAGCATAATACAGTTCACAAATTCAATAATGTAGCTTCTTGTCATAGACTTTCCAGCCCTGACCTTCTCTTTGGTGTACTACAGAGCATCTTTGAAGAGCATAGAGCGATGTGCATAGTGTTACCGAGGAGGTCATGGTTAACAACATTGAAACACGTGATAAACTGTTCCTTTATAAACCACATTTCATGAATATTAGAATTCTTTTGCACTTTATACCTTTGCATATATTGGGCACAAAACTCTGGTTTGTACTAATTCTGGTATTCCAAAAAACTTTGCAATAATTCCCAATAACCCTCAAGTAATTGTTTTACACACTCTCTCTCTCTGCTTCTATTTTTGTATTTATAGAGATTTAAAATTAAAATTCTGCAACATTCCAGGAGAAGTTATTAGAACAATCCTGAGTTTTGAATCAGATTATTTTTGTGCGGTAAAATTGTATGCCCTGTTTACTTGCCTCATTTTGATAGTGTATACATTACTGAAGGCCTTAGTTTAAAAGCGCAAATGCATTCCTGGTATTAAATAAATAAGTAAAAAAGCTACTGTATGTACATATATACAAAATTTTAATCACCAGTTTTATTTTCTCCCTTTTCTTTTCACTAGAATCAGGAATGCCTAAGTGTCTGGAATCCAACTGATGCATAAGAAGGTGTATCACTCTTTTCTGCAATGTATTTTAATAAATGGGTTTAGAACTCCTGCACTTCCAGTATTATCACTGATGCTGTTTACGTCTTCACCTGCCACAGCTCCTCCCACCTAGGATATATCTGCATACTTTCATCAACAACAGCTGTCACCCATTGTGACATCCAGCTGTCATTCCATTCTGGTTTGTTCTTCAATTTTCCTTTGATTCCACTCTGTCTTGCCTCTCTCGAGCTAGCTGGCTAGCCTCACTTGCATTCTTTGTGCTAAAACTCACTCTTGCCTTTTATGTCAGTCTCATTGATATGTCTCTCTGCTTGTATGGTAGTCAGCATTTAGACCAACTTCTGTCACTCTCAGTGACATCTTTCAAAGATGATTACATGCTTTGCTGTTCATAAACCTGCAAACATGTCCATGCTGTTCTCATGTTAGCAACAGCCAATAAAGAAAAGTTGAAACACTTGTATTATAGAAGTAAAACCATCATCGAGTGGCTTCCCAGTTGTGATGGTTCTCAGGGCAGTGTAGCCTTTATTTAGTTTGAGTTGATATATTAATCAGTAGTCCTCTGTGTCCCTAAGGAATGAGTCCATCTTGTGTGCTGCTACAGTTTTAAAATCAGCAGTTTGGGAATTACCCTGAGGGGTGTCCTTAGTTCTGGAGACTCAAAGAGCATGTGAAGAATAAATACAGGGACCACAAGTATATCTACACGAGTAACTGTGCTTTTATTACACATTTCATTAAGCCGATACTCAATGTCACAATAATGAATACATAAATGAAACCCAGGAAAGCCTGTGAAATACTCAGAAATATACTTATACTCACATCCCCAAAGATATCATGGAGTTGGGTGGATCTCTCAGCAGGTGGTCATTGGTGGAGGATCTCCAGATAGGGGTCTTCCCTCCTTATGCATCCCAGGGAACTCTTTTTATCATGTGTTATGATCACACCCAACACCTTATGTATATGTATGAGGTGTCCAATCCCCTTTATCTTATTTATACTTACATACTCCACAAACTTTGTAGTGCCTGCTTTTCATAGCTTATCCTCTTAGTTCCTCTTTTTCTCATTATGCATCTATATAAACAGGTTCCCATGGTAATCTGCAGTTACTGCAGAAATTCTCATAATCATACAATTGAGTATGTTGATGTGTTGATGGGTACATTATGTCAACTTTCCAGAACATCACATTCTTTACAGTAATCTTGTAATTTCCTGGTACGTTATTCCTGAGTCACCTACTTATGTCAACCCTCCTTGGCCTGAGGCCTAATATTGTTAAGCTGAAATCTTACAGGCCTTAACCTGCAGACCTTGCATTACTTATATATTTAATGTATACTCAGTGAGGAGTCCACGTGGCACCTTGTAAACTAACAAATTTATTTGGGCATAAGCTTTTGAACATGGTTATAGAAACCCACTTCATCAGATGCATGGAGTGGAAAATACAGTAGGTAGATATAAATACACAGCACATGAAAAGATGGGAGTTGCCTTACCAGGTCGGGAGGTCAGTGCTAACAAGGCCAATTCAATTAGAGTGGTTGTGATCCATTTCCAACAGTTGACAAGAAGGTCTGAAATGTATTTTTTGTAGTGACCCAGCCACTCTCAGTTTTTATTAAGGCCTAATTTGATGGTGTCAAATGTACAAATTAATTCTAGTTCTGCAGTTTCTTGCTGAAGTCTGTTTTTGATGTTCTTCTGTTGAAGACTGGCCGCTTTTAAGTCTGTTATTGACTGTCTAGGGAGATTGAAGTGTTCACTCACTTGTTTTTGAATGTTACAATTCTTAATGTTTAATTTATGTCCATTTATTCTTTTGCATAAAGACTATCTGGTTTGGCCAATGTACATAGCAGAGGGGCATTGCTGGCACATTATGCAATACAGTGTACAAACCAGAATCTGATATTCCTGTAACACTTTTGACAGTTGGAATTAAGGAGATTCTTGGATCACACTAATGGAGAATGAGTCCAAAGATCTAACAATTGGCAAATGGAAGGCCCCAAATTAAATCTCAGCACCTTTTTTCATTTGTGATATTGAGCCACTGAACCTGTCCTTCTGGCCAGATTCTAGAATTGTTTTGAAGTAACATAGTAAAATGGATCACTTCACTTATCTTTTCTGTTCATTCCCTCTGAAACACCTGGTGCAGGCTGCTGTTGGAAGACAGGATACTGAGCTAAATGGAGCATTGGTCTGACCCAGTATGGCCATTCTCATGTTCTGATGTTCTTAACTAAGCCAAGCACCTCTATATGCAGCCTTGTGTATGTGGGTGTATGCTCTGAAATGTATTTAGATAAGCAGAAAAACATCCCACCTCAGTTTCCATGAGGCTAATTAGTGAAGATGTATATCGGAAGGAAAAAAAAAAGCCACAGGGTGCAATAGTACTTATCCCATGGGATTTCCTAACTGGCCTAGTAGTGTAAAGAGCACCAAAGCAGTGGTGCAAGGGGTGCTGGATGGGAGCGGGGACAGGGAAAAAGATTTGGCCTTGTATGGTGGAATAATTTAGAAATCCAAATTCTCCCTAAAAATATATATTTGCCAGTCACTAAAAATTAGATTTATAGTCCCTATTATGGAAAACTACCTTATCTCATCCACATGCCAGAGATCAATTTTCTAGCATCTAGGTGTCTCAGATGCATCAGAAACACAAAGCTGGGGACAAATGTAACACTGTCTATAACCCTGTGTCTAGTCAGAAGTTCTGTAATGATGGCTACCCCCAACTGTTAAACATATATCACACAGAATCACAGGGAGACCAGCAGCACATAAGGAGCTATTCTGACTCTGGTGCTTTGTGAGTTCTGAATCTCATTACTGTGGCTCAGTTAATCTCCATGCTCAGAAGGATGGTGTCTCACTGCGCAGTGACAGCCAAAGAGGCTGGGTGTGGGGAACCAAGTCTCAGGATTCTGGAATAATTACAATGTAACACCATTGAAGCCAATGGAATGAATCACTTGGGTAAAGTTAAGCACATATATAATTGTTTATAGGATTCAGGATCTGGAGAGATTTTTGAAACAATGCCACCAAAAAGTCTATGAAATACTAGCTAAAATCAACAACTAAGCCAGAGGCATAAATGAAATACTATTTTAGTTTTCCATTCTGTATTGTATGCATGTATTACAACCACATTCCACCATCTCCTGAAAATTATCTCCTTAAATATCACCCTTTTAAAGAAGTAGCACCTGGAATCTCTACAGCACAAACTTTTCTGTAAATTCTGGTAATGAGATTCTGGAACAGAAGAGATGAGGGATAAAGTCTAATTGCTTTTCTGACTCCAGAGATTCTAGGTGAAATTTTAACATCTGGCACAATGTCATATCTTCAAAAAAGCTACTAGTTTTCAGGGAAGAGGCATTACTGTGATTTTGCAAGTACGGGGCACCCCTTTGACATTCAGTTAATTTTTTAATGACTTTGTAGCACTTAAAATTTGATGTACTGTACATAAATTCCTGTCCTGCACCTCAAGAACAGCAGTAGTCTAGATCAGAGGTAGGCAACCAATGGCACGGGTGCTGAAAGCGGCACGCAAGCTGATTTTCAGTGGCACTCACACTGACTGGGTTTTGGCCACTGGTCTGAGGGGCTCAACATTTTGATATAATTTTAAATGAAGCTTCTTAAACATTTTAAAAATCTTATTTACTTTACATACAACAATTGTTTAGTTCTATATTATAGACATATAGAAAGAGACCTTCTAAAAACATTTAAATGTATTACTGGCATGCGGAACCTTAAATTAGAGTGAATAAATAAAGACTCGGCATACCACTTCTGAAAGGTTGCTGACCCCTGGTCTAGATAAACATGTTTTTGTTGCTTACTGTGAATGTAAAATACACAAACTGCATGACAGAAAGATTTATGATTACAAAATAATGTGCAATAATAATAAATAATAATTAATAATAGTAATGCCTCTCAGAAGATAATGTGTTATTACTGCATATAAGTGGTCTGTAACATTAGCTATTCATTCTTATAAAAGTCTTATACACGCCGTAGCTGGTTAGGTTAATATTGGCAAATATTCCTTTTGGATAGTTTGAAAAATATGTTATGTATTTTCTTTTTCTTTCTTTCTTTCTTTCTTTCTTTCTTTCTTTCTTTCTTTCTTTCTTTCTTTCTTTCTT
>ML677364.1:11865683-11918804 GCA_007922305.1 Dermatemys mawii
CTTTCTTTCTTTCTTTCTTTCTTTCTTTCTTTCTTTCTTTCTTTCTTAGAATAATAGAATATCAGGGGTGGAAGGGACCTCTGGAGGTCATGTAGTTGACCCCTTGCTCAAAGCAGGACTGATCCCCAACTAAGTCATCCCAGCCAGGCTTTATCAAGCCTGACCTTAAAAACTTCTAAGGAAGGAGATTCCACCACCTCCCTAGTAACCCATTCCAGTGCTTCACCACCATCCCAGTGAAAAAGTTTTTCCTACTATCTAACCTAAACTTCTCCCACTGGAACTTGAGACCATTACTCCTTGTTCTGTTATCTGCTACCACTGAGAACAGTCTAGATACATCCTCTTTGTAATCCCCTTTCAGGTAGTTGAAAGCAGCTATCAAATACCCCCTCATTCTTCTCTTTCGCAGACTAAACAATCCCAGTTCCCTTAGCCTTTCCTCATAAGTCATGTGCTCCAGCCTCCTAATCATTTTTGTTGTCCTCTGCTGAACTTTTTCCAATTTTTCCACATCCTTCTTGTATGGTGGGGCCCAAAACTAGACATAGTATTCTAGAAGAGGGCTCACATATGCTGAATAGAGGGGAATGATCACATCACTTGATCTGCTGGCCTACTTATACAATCCATGAGTTATTCATCTATGTCCAGGAGTTCATCAAACATTGTACCTGGCCTTCTGGCTAGATTCTGTAATTGTTTTAAAATAACATAATAAAATGTGAATGTATATAAACTGTTACTTTCTCTACCGTTACAAGCCAGTTTTACTTTGATTTCAGTAGGTCTGTTTACACTACTATTCTCAGTTATGTCATGTTTCTTTATGATATAAATTTACTGTTCTTAAATTAATCAGTTCTCTAATCTGTTCAGAAATTAACCTGTATAAGAATCAATTTTCACAGAACGATGTTAAAATAAAAGGTTCTTTCTGAGTACCAGGTGTTACTTTGCAGCAAACTAGAGGAATTCTCTGTAGCCCTAGCTTTTCTGAATTATGGGCCTAGGGTTTATTCAATACACAAGTTTAATTTATTTTAAGATACATTTTCAAAACAAATTTTCACCAGTTTTGTCTTTTCCAATCTAAGACTTTTCTTCATCACTGACGTGAAGTGTTGCTTGAGAAATTCTGTGATATAACATGGACTACTTCAGTTTTAAAGATTCTCATTTCTGAATTCAATTGTTTTGTGACTTGATCAAAATGTCACTTTGCTGTAAATAAATAAACAAAGAGACTGCCTAATTGCCCCAGAAGAACATACATAGGGGATTGTTTCATTTATCTTGTGCTGAGTAGTAACATTAGAGGACTCCATGATTCTAAAATTGAATTGGCTGTTTCCTAAAATGACTATTTATGGAATTGCTGCAACAGCAGCTAACATTCTAGGCATGTGCACACATGTGCAGGCATGTGCACATAGACTAGTTTCCTGGTGCCTTCTCTCTCACAGTCTGTAGTCCTCCCTTCAAGTGCCATGCAGGTTGTGATGTCTTTCCTTTTAACAATTTTTGTTGTATCTTTTGTGCAAGCATTTGCTGACTTGCTGGGGCCAGAATTTACTAGTACATAGGGCACCTTAGGGACATGGGCTAGATTTTTAAAGGTATTTAGATGTCATTTCACTCAACACTGCAACACCTAACTGACTTAGGAGCCTAAATCTCATTTTCAAAAGTAATTTAGGCACTTAAGGAGTCTAAATCCCATTGACTGTAAATGGGGTAATGGCTCCTAATGGCCTATATCCCTTTTGAAAGTGATATTTATGTTCCTAAATCAGCTAGCCATTGCAATACTGAGCACTGCAATGCTTTAAAAAATGGACTGTTGCCTTTACCACCAGCTCATTGCAACTATTTTGGACTTATAGTCCTTCAAGTGTGCTGGTCCTCTTGCTTGTTGTTATCACTGTTGGTGAGGAACTTGTTTGCACTCTGTTGCTGCCTTCATTCAATTGGGTGGCATCCTGTTGGTTCCCTGAATTGTTCATATAGCTTGTTTCTGACTTATGGCTGAGGCTCTTTCTAAATCTTGGCCTTAGCTCTGTCTGATCAGATGTGCCAGTTATCTGTCTCTACTCTGCAGTCATCTTCAGTTTTGACTCCACTACTGTATTGAGTCTGTAGCACTTCACGTGCATGTACCCCACTGAAGCTTGGACTGTTACCTTTTGCTATTTCATTGTGTGTCTATGCAATGGTTAGACCCACAACTGCTCACCTGTATGTAGTGGTCTCAGGTCCTTGGCTCCTTTGTTGAAGCAGGCTGTCTGCTTGGCTTGGTGTTCTCTGAACCATTTCTGTGTCCTGTTTCTCATTTCTGTGCTGGACTGCTACAGACTACCCTCATGGGAACCAGAGTTTTTGCTTGCTCACTATGACAGTCTGTATCCTTGTGTTCACACTTTTTACAAGACTATGATAAATTTTGTATAAAGTATGCTGAACATTATTGTCCTGGTAAAATATATGTGTCAACATCGTATATAAAGTTACAAGATTCAACTGTTTGACTTTACTGAAACATGCTCCCAGCAGGTACAAACCAGTTCCTCAGAGACAACATGCACGCTGCTGCCTCAGCTTGGTATCAACAAAATCAAATGTACTATCACCTGATTAAGCGGCCATTCTTTGCAGGAAGAAAAGTGCGAGTGCAAAATTTTCATCTTGGCAATGGAACATCTGGAGGTTCCCATGTAAACAGACTGGCTGTCACCTAAACCCCAGCTGGAGATGATTCTCAAAGAGGAGGAAAAGATATAAAACTTAGTATCAGAGGTCCCAAGTCACCTCTCTCTCCTCATCTCTACTCATGGCATCAACAACATTTGAAAGCCAAAGGAAGCATAATTGAACTAGGGAAGGGTCCTGACTGAAGACATCCAACCAGACTGCTGTAAGGAAGTGATAAGAAAAGCCTTTTTGCTTTTAATTCACTTAGCTTGTTAAGTTAGGTATTAGTTTGTGTTTTACCTTTTATTTCTTTGTAACCAATTCTGGCTTTTATGCCTTATTTCTTTAATCACTTAACATCTATCTTTCTGCAGTTAATAAACTTGTTCTATTGTTTTAGCTAAACTGGGTTGTGTTTGAATTGAAGTGTTTTGGAACTTCCATTTGAGATAACAGTGGTTGTACATATTTTCTGTTAATGAATTATGGACTTTCTATGAGCTTGTTCTGTACAGGAAGGTACTGGGCAGTACAAGATGCAGATTTGTGGGAACAAGTCTGGGATTGGGAATTTGCTGGTGTTACTCTGCTATATACATCAGGAGTGACTGGCTAGAGCACTCCTATCATTTTGCACGGTAGAGGCTATGTGTGAACAGGCCAAGAGTAGTTGTTCTGACTTCAAAGCAGTGTAAAAGGCACTCCAGGTTGGGGAGATGACAGGGCACAGCTGTTCAACCATCCAGATTGTATCATCTACACTGAATACTGGGCTACTATTTAGTTTCTGGAAGGATGTATTATGATGGTTCAGCATTGCCAGATAGGGATCTCTTCTTGTCTGTTTTGTCTAGGCCATCAGTCTCTTGGCTATCTTTACTGCTGATTCTGCCTTCCCATTGTTTTGTGGGTACCCAAGGGAAAACATTGTGTATTCAAATTAGCATTTGGCACTGAATGTTTTTAATTCCGTTGCAGTGTACCGTGGCTCAGTGTTCAAGCATAGAGTGCCGTAACTTGCAAAATGCGTCTTCAATTGCACACATCGTGCAGTTGGGCATTCAGGCCTGGCCAGTAGATACACACCCAGGAATGTCTCTATCCCCAGGTGTGAAGCATGAGTCCATCTCATGTCAGCTTTTAAATCTGCTGGGATTATAGCTAGGTCTGTTTTAAATAAAACCACATTTTGGATACACAGCACGTCCTGTACCGGGTAGTAAGAGTAACCTTCTGTGGCAAGTGGTCCTTGTGATATGGCTAACTCTGGAGTTGGAACAGATTTACTTCCTGTATAACCCCACCTGTCTGGTACTTTGTTAGATTGCCTTCAGTCTCCCATCTAAGGTGTGACAATATTATAATCTCCTGGGCAGTACCTAACAGTGCTGTAGTCTCAATATGCATTTTGGTCATTAGGTGCACTCAGGAGAGGTTTCTTTATGATGCATTCTAATGGCTTGTGATCAGACAACACATCCATCTTGTACCCAGTAGTGAACCGATGGAATCCTTCCATTCCAAATAGCACAGCCAGGAGTTCCTTTTTTTATCTGAGCATGTCTAACATATTATATGTTGGGTAATAAGATGAGAGGCCTCCGTGTTTCTAAAATTAAACTCTTCCTTCATGCAACATGTGCTCCTTTCTCCAAGTTCCATGCAGGTTGCTACTGAGATCATTCACATTCAGAGAGTATCCTTGTTGTGTAAAAAGAGAGGTAGGGAGGTCAGCTACTTTTGCAGCACCATCTTCAACCTTCCTGAGGCCTGTATGTGGTTTTTCATAGGATTAAGATCCACATAGGTTCAGAGGATGTGGATTAGACAGGCTTAGGACAGGCATGGACACCCATGTACTATGGTACATAAGAGTAGCTTGATGGGTGATGGATGGATAGATACTGGAGTGGCTGGTAGACACACATTTTCTTCTTTGGTGCAGCAGAGATTAGCCTGAGGATTGAGGATTTCTGAGGCTCCTTTAGCCTTGGAGGCAAGCCCCACAGTCATTTTCTGGGGAGTGCAAACCTATCCCTTGACAGAACCATTGGGGAGGAATTCTGTGAGGGGATCTTCACAAGGGTTTTATCCACTTCACTCTCCTCCCATGGGTTTTAGCACAGAAAAGGACAAGCTGGTCCATATATACTTGTTAACATGCTGAACATTGAACAAAAATTTAAAAGACAGTGTCAGTTACTGAAGAATATGACAGATCTGTGTGAAAATCTGCATACATTTTGAGGAATTGGTTAGTTCCTTGTTGATTGTGAATGAGAGATTTGAAAGGATAGGTATAACACTCCTCTTGTTAAGGCTACCTTAGAATTTTGATTTAAATTCTTGCCAATGAGGCAGTAGATATTATGGAGAAAAATAGATATTTAGAATCCAATAGATAGTGTACACAAGATTATAACACAGCGGAGGTAGAATATATCAGATTTGGAGCTATCAGGTTGCCAGTCTCTCTAAGTAGGAGCAAGCAAAGTTTTAAAGGACTCTGTCAAAGTAATTCTATTAGTTTTTAAGAAAGTTTTATTTGTTGACATCTATAACTCTGTATAGGCTTGATATTGAAATGTATTTTCTTCTCATTGTTCTCTTTGTTTATCATTATAATGCTAGTCTGGTTTTTAAATGTCATTATGGCATCTATTATTTTTAAAGGAAAGCTCCAGTATATAAAGAATTGTCTGGGGTTTGCCACCAAACATGAAGGAAAAAGAGATCAAATACTGGGTCTTCCAGTTTTAAGAATCCCTTTAATTTAAGCATTACCAGACTTCATATAATTACTTACAGATTTTATTTTAATTCATATACATTTACATATGTTTTGATATGGAGCACATTTTGAAAAGGAATGTAATCAGGGTCTGATTCAGAGCCCACTGGAATGAATGAAAAAACTCCAACTGACTTTCAGTGGGGTTCGGGATCCGCAAAGTTTTTCAGTTCTATATAATGTTATTCATACGTCTTTTTGAAAACAGATTCATATGATCACATATCAATTTCTGGCAGCACATTCTGAGCTTTATTGGTGATATTTCCATGATTTGTAGCCATGTTATGGAAATTTTGGGAAAAAATACCCTATTTAAATACTGTATCTGAAACCACTACATTTACTTAGGGGAAGAAAATTGCAGGGGGTCTAGAAAATGTCTCAGAGCAGAATCCAGCAATCTAAGGAGGATCATATCCTGTATGAATGAAACTAAAATGATATTTTAAAGTTAATTTTGGATCAAATGCCCCCTCTTGAACTGGCCATTGGAAGCATTCAGCTGATAATCTAATCTTGTCATTATTCCTGTTCTCTTAATGTATCCGGATCTAATTTTAAAAGAGGAGCACATCCTACTGTTCAAATTAATCTATTCTAAATTAACTTAGAAAATAAACAGTTAAAACTGTCCTATGCTGGACTGAAGGCGAGCTATAGTCAGTGTTTCTGCAGTATTCATGATCTGGAGGGGTTTTTTTTCTGGCAGTTCTTAGTATGTTTTGATATACTTCCAGCAGCAAAATCAAATCTATTAGTGAGGGAGGAGTCAGAAACCAAATCACATTACTTGCTACTTTTTATCATACCTGACTTGTACTTAATAGCTGACTTTCTTCTATTTAATATCTCTGCTTTCATAAACATTTGCAATCCCCTTTTGTCTCCCAACCAGCAGGCTCTGATTCATTTCAGACCTACAGTTTTCCAGACTTTTAATGTCAAAACACATTAATGTGGGCAATGTGTTTCCAGATCAGATTTTTCAGAAGAGGTCAGAACCCATCATTTCTCAATGGGAGTCTGGCCACCTCCTGTTTCTCTTTTGAAATTCTGGTACATTCTGGTACAAATTCTACCCTCATTTACACCCATGTGACACCAGAATATTTTTTTCCATTTTATTGTTCCTTAGCCCAGTCCTAAAAACTCTTACTCACATTGGTTTCAATGAGGATACTTGGTTGAGTAAGCACTGTTTGAGTTAGGATCATTCCCTCTGTATGCCGCTGACTTAATTCCAAACCCCTAATCTTAGATTCTAACACTGATATCCTAACTCAATGAAAGTAAAATGTTTGGGAGGATGTACAGCTATACTCGGGGGGATGTGTCACTGAGGGAACTCACTGGGATCCAGATCACTGGCTGCCTTGATTCTGACACCCTGGCTTGCCCTCCTCCCACCCCAGATAAGACTGAGTTTAGCCTGGCCCAGGTCAGGAGGAAGAAGGGCACAGACAGGCATGAGCCCTATCTGAGAGAGCAGTTGGTCAACACAGAGAGCTGCTCTGCAATGCAGCCACCATGCTGCTGTGGCCAAACCCACTGGGCATCAGGGGGCAGTTGGGGTGTCAGGGATAGGACTGAGGTGTGTGTCAGGGTGGGTGCTGTGAATGAAGAGTGAGGGGTAACTACTGAGACAGTGGCTTGGCCTTCACTGTGCCTGGACCAGGAGTAGAAGAAGTTGAGAGTGGCACATTTAGTGTCATGAGTACTATATGGAAGTTTGCTAGGAGGTCTCACATGCGCACATGTGCACAATATACAGGGAATGTTGGGGAGAAGTAAGGGGGCCACTCCAAACTCCCAACCTCTCCTGTCACCACTGAAAAAGTGAGGCAGCCTGTACAAACAGTAAGGAGGCCTATCCCACTCCAATGCCCCCTCTTCCCATAATTCGAGCACTTTCTGTTCAATAAAGTATCTTTGCAATTAGCTCCTTACATGCTCAAATCTCTAACAATTTCAATTTAAAAACCCTTAGACAATTTTGACACTATAGACATTTTATTTATAATCCCTGAAATATTAATGTCTGAGGACATGTAGAAAACACACACATTTTATATTGCATCTGGACACACTAACCCTATCACATTCACAACTTCAGTGTCTATGAAAAACAGACCAGTATAATGCAGCTCCTTCCTGCAGGTAATTACCCAGCCTAGGTTCTAAACATAAGAATGTTTTTTCACTCCATGACAAATTTTTAGAAATGGAAAAATGTGTAGTGATATAGTCAACAAAACATGGAGTAGCCAGTAGGGCTTCGCAAAGAAATGCATAACATGAAGCTGGACCGTCGAAGGATATTGCAGATACCAAACATATATTGAAGAGAGAACACTTGGTTTCTTTTATTGCTGCTTTCACTCGTCACATTAAACACAGTGATTTATATTCTCTCTAAAGATGAATCACTGTAATTTTAAGGATATATTCAAACTCATGTCTTTATATGCTAAGAGCACATTTTATTGCTCCATACCAGGGAGTTTTCAAGTATTACAAAATGTCACATCCGCATTCTGTGGAACAATTTGATGCTGAACAAGCAGTCACATAACTAACTTTGTGAAAAAGCATCATTTGTTAAGCAGTCTGCATGATTCCAGACAGTTTTTTGGAGAAACTAAGTTTATTTAAAACTAAGATGTACAAACATTAGTATGTGGCTAGGAGGCTGACTTGAATTCACCACTGAGGATGCAGTTGAAGATGCATGGCATATGGTGAAGCTAGGACAAATCTCTAAGCCTTTGATCAGTGGGGGGAAATAAGTGTTTGTGGAGAGGAGGAAAACAACCTGAATACTATATAAAGGTGTGACCAGGGTCCCAGGGGAGCCAACTGAGGTCAATCAATTAGGGTGAACTGCAAAGAATGTGGCAGACATTCTCCAAAGCTGGTGGATATTCCAATGCTTAGATTTACCAAGCCAGCACAAAACAGCTTCTATAATATCTCACTGGTTACCCAGAAGCCAACAACACAGTTGCCTTAAAGTAACCCAGCCTCAGGCCTCCACCCAGATATCCAATTCATCTATGATGAGGATTACTGAAAATCTTATTCATCAAATAAAAAAGTTCTACAAATTCCAAAGGATTAGACACATTACCTCCCAGGTTAATGACTATTCCAGATCTTACCTAAATACATGCTTACAGTCAATTCTTATTAACTAGACTAAAATGTATTTTAAAAAAGAAAGAGAATTAGTTAAAATAGGGTGACCAGATGTCCCATTTTTAAAGGGGCAGTCCTGTTTTTGGGGGGACTTTTTCTTACCCCTCCCATCCCCTGTCCCATTTTTTTCACAGTTGCTCTCTGGTCATCCTAGGTTAAAAGATCAGTAAACATACAGACATGAGTAATTATTCAGATTCAAATTCATAGCAGAGATGGTGAGCTTTGTAGATGCAGAGTTCTTTCAGAAATAGTTCGTAGTTTATAGTCCAGTGTTTATATTGAGGGTGGTTCAGTCAGGACTGGGATCTCAGTCCTTATGGCTTAGGTTTCCCCAGCATGAAGCCTCAAGTTGATCTGAGATGACAGGGGTCTTTTATACAGTTTCAGGACCTCTTGTGAGAGCTCGGGAGTCCTCAATAGGCACTCATGGGGACTTTGAAGTGGACACCATCAATTTAGGGTTACACAGAGACTGGGAATGGCTGGGTCATTACACAAATTGAATCTATTTCCCCATGTTAAGTGTCCTCACACCCTCTAGTCAACTGTCTGATATAGGCCATCTTGATTATCACTACCAAAGGTTTTTTTCTGCTGCTGACAATAGCTCATCTAAATTAAATAGCCTCTTAGAATTGGTATGTCAATTTCCACCTTTTCATGTTTACTGTGTGTGTATTTATATCTCTTACTACTGTGTGTTCCATTCTATGCCTCGGATGAAGTGGGCTATAGCCTGAGAAAGCTTATGCTGAAATATTCCTGTTCTTTTTAAGGGATACAGACTAAACAGAGCTGCTACTCTGAAGCCATTTCCTAAGCATGCTAGTGATTATCCACACTGTTTAACATAAGGAAATTGCCTGTTTTTCCACCATTCACAGATGATTTGCTATACATTTCAAAGAGAGATGAATACATCTCTTATGTTTACAGTTAATTAAAATGTTAAGATGGTCTTTTGATCTCTGAATGAACAGACTACAGCATACACAGGGACTGTTTGATTACATTGTTGACCTCTACCAGTAGATATGTAAATACACAAAATACAAACATTATTTACCCATATGTGTTTAAGGGTGAATCTGAGTCATTTATCCTGCAGGATGCTTAACCCTTTCTGGTCATACATCACCTCAGCTGGTATAAATTGGCAACACCCCATTATCTTCACTGGATCTATATTGATTTACACTAACTGACAATATTGCCCCAAAAATGTGAAGTAATGTATGATCTCTTCTAAGAATATAAGAACAGATTTGGTTTTCTAATTTTTAAAATTAGATATTAGCCAAATTAATTAGTGTATATAAGATATCCTTATGTCTTGTCTTGGTAACTCTTGTGAAATGTAATTTATTACAGTATTTGCAACATCATGTGCTACTATTAAGGTGACCAGATGTCCCGATTTTATAGGGACAGTCCCAATTTTGGGTTTTTTTCTTATATAAGCTCCTATTACCCCACCACCCCCTGTCCTGATTTTTCACACTTGCTATCTAGTCACTCTAGCTATTATTAATTTTATATAAAAGTTTTCATTTCCATTATAAACCATTATTTTCAGTCACTGAAAATTTTCTGAAAAAATTCTCTTTTGACTGAAACTATCCATGCTTGATTTTAATCTGAGAGCTGCTGTGTGACAGCTGCTCTAGTATATAATTTTCAGCTTTGAAATTTTCCCACTCCTTCAACATTTTGAAGATTTGCCATGAATCCATACAAAGCATCTGCCATTAAAATAATTCTAAATAGGTTCAACAGTTTTGTGCCAACATACCATACATTTTAGATACTGTAATTATAAATATTTGTTCTTTTCTTTTAAGTCAAAGTATAAAATATTGATATTCTTTAGCTATTTTGCAAATTGATACATTGTGAGATGTATTATTTCCTAAAATACAGAAAAACAATCTTACTGCAACTTTTATATAGGGTTTCTACTTGAACGTCCTGTAGATATCTTAGCAAGCTGTACTGTCACATAATATGTGTTTATGCTGTAAATTAGAGCATCATTATGTTATTAATTCTCTTAGAACAACTATTTTCATGTTTTGTTTGGAAAGAGCTTGAGTTTTTCAACTGACCTAATAGGTACTGTAGTTCTGTGAGGCTCTAGTAGAACAGCTGGATTATAAACAGAGGTGGCCTTCATTTATTAAGGTAGAAAATCAGTGCAGGAATTCCAGCAGTAGTATTATAAAGGAAAGTTGCAGTGGATGTAGACAGAACGAACAATGATGTTAGCCAGCTGATTATTTGGGAAGCACTATTGGAATGGAAGGTCTCTCTGACCATTAGGCCACATTTTGACAAGCTCTGGAGTATAGACCATGTAGACTTCTACCAGGGAATGTCAAATGGATCTGTGGGGGCCCAGTAGACAAGTGGAGTTCTGTATTTAGAACCTCGGACCAAATTGCCACTGACACAAAAGCCCTTCTCCATCATTGCCAATGTTAGCTGTTTTGAAGGTCCAATGCAGACAGCCTACTGGCTTCTGACTAGTTTCCAACATGGCATTATCTTCCTGGGAGAAGTCTAACTGATACATTGCTGAAAACACTGTTGTAAGCCAGCCGGCTGTTTACACTTGGGCACATAGCGATGCTATCTTTACTAGGTTATCAACAATGCCCTTTTAAGGCCACTCTGGCAGTGTAAATGATGTGGAAATAAATTACATTTACACCTACTTTAAGGTCATTTTATACTGATGGAGTTTGTGCAAAGGAACTGTGGTGTAAATGAGAATCTGTTCCTTAGGTCTCCTAAACTGAAAGCTCTTTTTGTTTTCCTAGCCGCTAATGGTGCCTTCTGTTAGAGTTTACTCAAAGAGGCATACATGATAGTTGGACATCTAACTGCCATTGAAAGTAATTGGAAATCAGGTACCTAGTTGCCACTTTTTCCTTTGACAATTTCCCCTAAAGCTGTTAAATGGAAGAGCTATCATCATTGCTTTCCCTTTGCTTAACACTCCTCAAATGTGAAAGCAATGATGATTTTAGTAACATTGTGTCTGAAGAATCAAAGAGGTAGCCGTGTTAGCCTGGATCTGCAGAAGAGACAAAGAGTCCTGTGGCACCTTAAAGAATAGCAAAAGTACTGAAGCATAAGCTTTTGTGGGCTAATACCCTCTTCATCGGATGTCTGATGAAGTGGGTATTAGCCCACGAAAGCTTATGCTTCAATACTTTTGTTAGTCCTTAAGGTGCCAGAGGACACTTGTCTGAAGTTGCTTTGTGTATATATAGTTAGTTCACAAGGTTGACAGCACTATGAATAATTGTAATCCTAAATAAGGATAGTAATGGGAAAGCAACAGAAGTGCAGTCACTTACAACTTTAGAGGGTAGATAAAAAGCCCCGAGGATAATGAATTCCATGTAATGCTGCTGGACAGTAGGCTGACCTTTTGAAAAAAATTGAGACAGAGCCACGAAAAGAATTGTTCTTTACCCAGTCTTCTGTAATCTGATGCAGTTTCTGCAACAAACTCACTTTTTTATGTAAAATCGCAGCAGGAATAACTGTCATTAACACTAAAATTAAATAGCACTATCTGCTGTCTAAATAATTTGGGTCAAATTTTGAAGTCAATCACAGCTTTGCTGAATTAGAAACCTTATTATTTTCACCATTATTAGCTAATAATAAAAAAGTGATCACCAATGCTGTTAAAGAGCACTGGGAAGTCATACAGTTGAAGGTGAATGTTCACTGGTTTGTTTGCTTATGTCCAGACCTTGAGATGGCTAACAGAAATATTAGTGCCTAACCTCTGGTCCTCCTTGTGAAAAAGTAGCTGCTAAATATAGCCTGCCTCATTTACTGGGTTAGCACACAACTCAAGGCTTTCCTAATTTACTGATTATTTCTATACTGTCAATGTGATCACACTCAAAGTAAAGGTAACCAGTTTTAATGACTGATTGGAAGTTAATCCAGGCAATCATATAGAAAGAGGCCTAATATTATTTTATTGGCAGAGCTTCAGCAATCTGCTTCATAACCTCCTGTTGCTTGTGTATATTTCTGATGACCTGTAGGGATGATGTGCTCTATCTACTGTCTAATAGTGATCTGAAGGGAATGCCTTACATTGACCTGTTTGCGTCATCCCAAAACTGAAGAAGATAATGGATGGCAAAAACAGATACTTATAAAGTGGATCAGAAAGGATGCTGATATAGGTGGATATTTAGGATCTAAATGTATATGCCAGCAAACGAGGAAAGATCACCCAAGGATAATTCAATGATTAGTTATTCAAGTGTTCATGCAGTGAGCATGATCAGTTGAGGACAGTCTTGCATAATCTGTGCATAAGGTAATATCTTGTATTGGACAATTGGTTAGAGAGGCAAGCTTTTGAGCTTACACAGAGTTCTTCTTCAGGTCACTTCTTCAGCTTCAAAAGCTTGTCTCGCTCACTAACAGAAGTTGGTAAAATAAAAGATATTATGAAAACCACAGTGACTTTCTAATATTCTCAAAACAACACAGTTACAACAACATTATGTTGGCCTGGTCTACACTACAACGTTAGGTCGACATAGGCCATCTTGCATCAACCTAGTTGTGCATGTGTCTAAACTTAAATTTGTCTTGTGCTGATAAAAGTGCCATGTTATGCAGATGTAGTAACAGCACCTCCCCAACTGGCATTGAGCCAGGGTCGATGTGCTGAGGTCGATGCAGCATGAGTGTAGACACTCCGTTACCTATGTTTACCATAACAGTCCTCCAGCGGCTGTCCCACAGTGCCTGACACTGACCTCTCTGGTCACAGTTGTGAATTCCACAGCCCAGGGGGCTGCTCAACCAGCCATGCCAGCTGCACACTCCAGACACTCTATAGCTAGGAGTAGACTGGAGATATTGTGTCTCATGGGCCTGTGGGAAGAAAAGACGCTTCAAGCACAGTTCTGAACAAGCCATAAAAATATCAACCTCTATGAGCAGATTATCTGGAGGATTCAGTACCAGCAGCAGTGCTGCATGAAAGCCAAGGATATGTGGCAAGCACACCAGAAAGCCAAGGAGGCCAACAGTCAATCCGGTGCTGAGCTACAGACCTGCTGCTTTTACAATGAGCTGCATGCCGTACTTGGTGGAGATCCCACCACCACTGTGAAAACCTCTGAGGAGTGCGAGTCACATGCTCCTGGTGTGAACAGCACGGTGGAGGAGGCGGATGGGGGACATAGACTTGGGGGTCCAATTGTGTCAGGCAGGACACGTCTGAGACTCCACAGCAGTCCAATCAGTCCTGGCAGTTGAGCATGGACAAGCCCGATGCAGTGAAAGAAGTGTGTAAATTTATATTGCATTACGGTGATGGTGCCCTGAATTTAATAGGACATAAGGAGACAAGTTTGCATGCTCACAAGCACTATACTAACTATAGCAGCTTTATGCTAATGTAACTTGTCAACCGAAGTTTGTAGTGTAGACATAGCCATAGTCTATGCATAACCCTTATATCATGCATGTAAGATTCTTGCAGAGTGACATGTTCTCAGAGTGAGTGAGGTACTGATGCCAAGGCACAACCCAGCTGTAGAAAGTGGTAAAATCAAAGAAAGAAACTTTTTATTGGACTATTTGTAGAACCAGGCAATGGTGTGAAATTGCTCATTGGCAAGAAAAGGTCTGATACGCTGCAAGGAGGTTTATTCTCCTCAAACTCATTCTCTGGTAATCCAAGGAGACATTCTGGAGTGAGGGAGTGAGAAGGAAATTTGCTATTTCTTGTCACCTGGTTTCTGTGAACTGGAGGAGCACTAGAGTTATATCATCCAGATAAAAGGAAAAGCCAGGAAGCCTCAACAAACAGATAATTTCT
Source organism: Dermatemys mawii (assembly GCA_007922305.1). Lineage (NCBI taxonomy): Eukaryota > Metazoa > Chordata > Testudines > Dermatemydidae > Dermatemys > Dermatemys mawii. The sequence goes on from ML677364.1 coordinate 11,880,236, forward strand.
GGTGTAAAATACCAGTTATATCATGAAAAAATGTGTTTTTGTCATTTTCACCAAAATTTCCCGTGAAAAGTTTTCGGTTTTTCAACAACAACAACAAAAAAATCAAATCAAACATCAAAAATACAAAATATTTTCAGAAATTATTATCAGTAAAAATTAATTGTTCATATGTTCAGTTTTCAGTTAAAATTAATTTTCATTTTATGGCTTTTCATTAAAAAAAATCTTGTTAAAAATTAAATATTTCTGCAAAATGTTTATTTTTAACAAAATAAAATTTTTTATTTAAATTACTTTTCAACAAAAATATCATTAACCAAATTTCAACCGCCACTAATTTATTTGTAGAAATGAATGAGGATGGAGCTGATTCTGGAAGGCATGACTTTGTAGTGAACCTCTATCATTAGAATGAATAGGAAAACAACAACAAAACATAGATCTCAGATGGGAGAGGTAAAGGGTATTTGGAAATAAAACTAATATAGGTCTAACTTGCTGAAGGTGAAGGAGCCATAAATGTGTGTTGTAAACTCATCAGCTCTACACGATGGCTATTTGTCAATGATAATTGTGTAAATAACTGTCCTGATGTTTGCACAAGGATGCAAATATTTGACTTTGAGTAGGCTACAATCAGATTATATATTCATGATGAAGCAATAATTAGTTCATTCATGACCATTACTGGCAAAGACTTGATCCCATAAAGTCAGACAATGTGATGTACGAGTCATATGACTAGAGTGACTCAGAAATCAGCCAGTAATAGGTGGTCTAACTTTTTTGATGATTAGATCCATATTTTCAAAATGGGACAAAACCAATTACGGTAATGGAGAGAGACTTGGTGAATTACTATCCCTTGGGAGTCTGCCAGCCAGAAATGAAGATAGTGGAAAAAGTCAATGCCAAGAAAATTGGCTTTCTTCAGTAAGAAGGAAAAGAAAATTAGGAAGCAGCTACTTGAGAGACCATAGAAAAATGGAGGTCACCCAAAATATTTATTGGAGATTCAGCCAACTACGATTTTTCAGTGTCAGGAGAAAAAAATTGATACGTTCAAATTCAAACATAGACATTTGCTTCCAGGTCCAGTAAAAAGATTACAAATGCTGTCAAAAAAATGATGAAAGAAGTTGAAGGATGTACACATAATGGGGAATAAATAGATAATATATGGAATGAAAAATCTCATATTTGGCTTAGTCCAGTGTTGTAAGGTATGGAGTGAAGTATTGTAATTCCCTCAGCATTTTGTCAATGGAAAACAATTGTAAAAACTACAGTAAAAACTGTAGTGAAAAAGGAGTTTAGCTGTTAAGATGCTCTGGATCTCACAGCAAACTGTTCTCGCATTAAGAGATATGTATAGTGCCACTGTAATCTGAACATCTTAAAATCCATTGGAATCAAGGCTTTGGGTCAGGCCCTTAGTAAACTTCTCTGTTATGTGCAAGTGTTTCTTGTATTACAAAACTTTCATGAGGAAACATGTATGAAATAATGTATCTGGTTTCAAATGATCTATCTACTAAGTTAAATTATAGGCCAAAATTTCCTTTAAATTGCACAAGTTAAATAGGATAGCTTTAGCACAAAGGAGTGTGAAATCTGGCCCTTTACTGTTTTCTCTGGTATTATAGTATGGTTTTATTAGCATGAAGGTATGGGGTATCATCATTTATATGTACTATAGATTTATTGGTGCTTTAAATATAAGTAAATTGGGGAAAACGGAATTTTGAGTATATTCTGAGAATAGTTTTCTGATCACATATATACAAAAACTTAATGCTGGATAAAATACTGAGATACTTAAACAATCATAGTTACAATGGTATAAATGACATTAGCACTCAAATCAATTACTTTTGTAACAGAGGGAATAACTGCCATTGACAGTAAAATGATTTAGGCAGTGGGAAAACAGACTCTCTCCCTTCTGAAAAACAGAACCGCAAGTTTCTGTTGAACTTGTTTGAATAATGCCTGATCCATCCCACAAAGTTAGGTTGATGCAAGTCACCTTGTGTCAACCTATTGTTACAATTTTTCTCCTGCCAGCGTAAACGACCCATCATGGCAATACAGTAAAACACTTCCCTGAATGGCATTGAGCCATGGTTAACCTGCCTACCGAAGTTGACACAATACAAGAGTAGACAACTGTGATATCTGTAATGGTCCCACGATGCCCAACAATGACTGCTCTGGTCACATTTGTAAACTCCACTGCTCAGGAGTCACAGAGAATAGAAAGCCTCTTCTTTCCTCTTTTAAAACACCCTGCATAAATCATTAAAACACCCTGCATAATTCTTTGAGATGTTTCTCCTGTTGCCCAGTTTAGTGAACACACCTAGCAGTTCTCTCTTGTTTTGTGCATCTGCCAAACCAGCCATGCCAGCTCCATGCTCTAGATCAGGGACCTCAAACTCAAATCACCACAAGGGCTGCATGAGGACTAATACACTGGCCTGAGGGCCGCATCACTGAAACCTTTTCATGCAATGATACAAAAGTATAGTCAAAAAGGGAAAAAAATGAAGAGTAATATAGTACGCTATTAAAAGCCAATGTATTAACTTTTTAAAAACTGTAATTCAAAGAGTATTTTTAATAAAATATAATCATTCAGTAATGTCTGCAGCTTGGCTACCAGTGCAATTGGTGCCTATGGACGGCCGCAGAAAATAACTCTGTGGGCCGCATGTTTGAGACCCGTACTCTAGATGCATTTTTGCCTGAAGTAGACAGGAGGTACTGGATCTCCTGGGCTGGTGGGAAGAAGAGGCTGTGCAGGTACTGCTATGGACCAGCTGTAGAAACATGGACATCTACAAAAAGATTGCATGCAGGATGCAGGCAAAGGGATATGACAAGGATCTGCCGCAGTGCTGTGGGAAAGAGAAGAAGTATTAAAATAGTGTTACATATCATCTATTATATACTTATCTATTTTCAAAAATTGCTAGGGAGGTGCTGTATATTAGTGCATATCTCAGAGCCTGAGACTGAGGCAAAATCAGTTTCTGTTCCTGAATCTGCCACTGATTTGCTGTATGAACTTGAATAGGCCACTTAATCTTTTCTGATTTAAGATTAGGAGCCATGTTAGTCTGTATCTGTAAACAAAACGAGGAATACTTGTGGTACCTTAGAGACTAACCAGTTTATTTCAGCCTAAGCTTTCATGGGCTATAGCCCATTTCATCAGATGCATAGAATCGATGAATCTATGCATTCGATAAAGTGGGCTATAGCCCATGAAAGCTTATGTTGAAATAAACTGGCTAGTATATTAGGCGCCAAAAGTATTCCTTGTTTTCTTTAATCTTTTCTATGTCTCATTTTATCAATTGGTATAACCCAATGTATTATGTGGGCACTGTAAATCTGTTATATCTTTGTCAACTGATTTGACTCATCAAATGAATGGTGCTATTATAAGGACGAAATATCACTGTTTCCATGTGGTCTCAAAGTAAGGATTTTAGGATGAAAGTAAACTGTAAACAAGGTCATCAGACTGATAATCTTTACAGACCTTTCTCACTTTGGGCAGCCTTATTTAGAGATTTCTCAGTGTGTGCATTCTGAACTGTTGAGTCTTAAGAACAGTTCAAACTAATGTAGTGGATGCTGAACAGGAAGCATCTGTTGTATTGTGTTGTTTTTTTGTTTTTTATTTCAATAATATTTAAGGACAGAGGTCTCCCTGTTTAGGAGCCAAGGCTTCATCTAATAGTTTTCAGATATCAGAAATAGATAAGAAAAAAGCAGAATGAGAAGGCAGCTTTAGTGACAATAGAAATGCACAGAATTCTTGTAATCATTTCTGGGCTGATCAATACTGTGTAAGTAGAAGCAAAATTCTGAATCTTACAGAACAGTGGCTAATTTATTAATATGGAAACAGAAAACTTATTGTGGAGGCCGTGTTCATGGAAAATAAAATTTGCTTTAATGTAATTAATTTCCTGAACAATCTTGTAGAGGAAGAGAAGATTGGGCTGCAGTTAATCAATTAAAAGTAATATTTATTTACAACTCTTTTGTTTCCTAACTGGACATGCAATCGTATAAATCCGATGTAAACAGAGACAGATGGAGCGAGAATCTGCTTTGACCTTCGAGAGAAATATAACGCAGTAAGAAAACAATGGAAGTGATACGCTTTTCATGCAAGCTGGCTTCAGTGCCACAATATGAAATATACATAAAAATCCTGTGATTTTTTAGCGACAACTCTGCAGCTGACATTCTTTGTCAGAGGACAAACAGTTTTAGCTGGGTTCTCAACCAAAAATAAACTGGTTCCATTTCTTTATATAAAGGATAAAGCCAATGCCCATCCAACTTTTGTCCTTTAATACAATTCAGCTGATTCAGTGCAGCTTCTCAGACTTCTGATTGTGGTTTTCTCCTTTCTTTATAACTGACTCCATTAAAGACAATGTGGGCTAATCAAGCTAGCATCAGAATGGAAAGAATCACAATATATGAATGTCCACCAAAATGCCCTAGAATCTTGCTTTGGCATGACACATGTGAATGACAATTCTACATATTTTTTCCATTTAAGCAACCAGGCAATATTTCTGGGTGCATATTTGGTGGTCATCATTAATCTTTTTGACCACACAATGCCGTGTTATTCCTTACGCTAATGACCTCCTTCCTTATTACAGGGAGTCCTATTATATTGCTAACTACTTGCAAACATTAATTACAAAAGATATAAACTGGCAAGTCCAGTAGCAGATCTCAGATGCACAGACAGGAGTATGGTCAGCAAACAATTCTTCTCACTTTATGAAAGCTACAAGAAAATGGAATTCTGTAGAATAATGGCTGGGAGCTACTTATCCTGTTCCACATCCTGCCCGTGGAGAATCCCAGGTCATTATTCTATCTTTTTTTCTTTTCTTTTAGGGGATCAAGTAGAGAGAGGAGAAATATAGCATGGAAAGAATTTTATTCATGAATGTGAACCTCTGGTCCTGACAGCAAACTCCCCATTCTATGCTGTCCACTTATCCAGTCCTCTCACTCCCCTCTGTATCCTTTGACTCTTCTTCACACCATTCTGTTTCTTCCTGCCTTCCTTCTCTCTCTCTCTCTCTCTTTCTCTCTCTCTCTCTGTCTCTCTTTCTCTCTCTCTCTCACACACACAAACTTGTTCTTATCTTAGTTCTCTTCCCCGCTTTTTCTTACCTCTGTCCTCCCTGAATTGAACCTCCCTCCCACACTTCTCCTTTACTCTCTGTGCATAGGTACTATTGAAATAATATTGTCTAAAACAAAGTTGTCACCTCTCAAGATTTTATCATGATTCCCAAACATTTGATGTGTTCTTAAATCCACAGATTCTGGAGTCATAGGATTATGTGCAAATCTCATCTTTCATAAAAAAAGAAAAGGGAAAGCTTCTGGCCCTCACAGCTGCAGAAAAACAGCTTGAAAATGTAAATGCTAACGTTTAAAAAAAAACAACAAAAAACCAGACGGCTAGCCCCCTCCCCCAACAATTTAATCTCGTAATTTTGGAAGGCAGTCTGACTCATTTTTGAAAATTTGAGACTGGTTAAACTGCTAAAATCCTGATTTTGGAAGTTGTTTGTGTGAATACATAGAAGATGGAGATGTAGCATTCACATAAGATAGAAGTTAGTGCAGAAGGGTGAGTGTTTATCAGAAGGGAGCAGGATAATTCAGCGGACACAACTGCTGGTGTGAAGTTTTATTTTATTTTGGTATAGCTTCATTTAGTAAGGATAGGCTATAATTAAATTTAGTGTGAAAGTGCATTAATAATTATATGAAAAGAAAACTTTCATTTTATCATCACTTTTCGAAATCAAACATTTCTGCAATGTGGGTAAAAAATAATAATAATCAAAATTAGATATTTTTTTTTTTAAAAAAAGCACCATTTTTTGGGAAAACACTTCCATTTTTTGACCAGCTCTGATTCACTATGTCCTTTGTTAACTCTTGTCTAAACCCTTGATGCCCTGTGATTTGTCCCACAGACACTTTCCACCCAGAACATTCCATTGAACAATGATATGCTTTTTGAGCCTTCAAACATTTTTGAACTTTCAAAGGCAAAGAAACAAACAAGGCAGATTTTTTTTAGTTGAATTTTCATTTGTTTTCTTATTACAATGTTCATGATTTTAAATGTGCTTTCTTGTAAACATTTTGTGATTATCTGTTTTGCTCTGATGTAGTCCTCCATAAAAGCCATTTATTTCCTTATATAATCCTTTATAGTAAACATAATTTCAAATCCAGTGTCGCTAAATGTGTTCTAAAGGCCAAAGGCAGCATAGAGGGGTTCTACAATTCAAGCCAGGATCTTTCTAATCTGTATTATGGAGGTATTATTTAGGAAGGTTGCAGACTTAGAGGAATAGTCTCCTCTCAGATCAAGAGAGAGAGTTTGGTACATAGTGAATTGAGACCTACAGTCTCAGAGAGCACATTTTAGTCAGAAATTCAGATAGCTGCAATTGGGTTCATTTAGCTCAAACTAGGTATGGGTCTGTGACACAGACCACTCTCTTTTCTATTGCAAAGTGAAATTTCAAGCTAAGAAGATCCACCATAATAAAAATGCCATACAACTTTGTACTGATTTGTGCCAAATCACAGATTTTAATGAAGTAGCAAAAACAGCTGGAATAAATGGAACGGCTTCAGATGCATGGGAAGTCTGAAGACAAGCATGTACAAGGTGACAATGAAGAGTTGTGGAAAGAGTACTAAGAAAAATGTCGACTGGTTCCTAGACTATTTGGAAATACTGCTGCCACTCATTGAGAGGAAAAGATTTGCTCTGATCACCTACAAGTCTACTCTTACTACTGATTTGCTCAGCAACTTAAAAGAAGCTTCTAAGGTTGTTCAAAGAGCTTCCAGGAAATGTGCTCAAAAATTTTGGCTGGGTCTCTGTGACAGTATCTAACAAGCAGCTGACGCAGGTGACAGTAGATGGTTTTATAAAGGATATTAGAAAGGTCATTGAGCCAATAAAGAATAAGATAGCTGGGCTGAAATATCTTTATGGCAATATTATAACAGATAAAGGGAAGCAACTGGAGAGGTGGATTGAGCACTATGAAATGATACACTCATAGTTGTAGATTAAAGTGTGATTTGAAGTTTGGGATTTGAAGTTCCGACTTTGCTGGATGCCAACCTACACTACAGCAACTTGAACAAAGCATCAAAAAGATTTGCAACAACAAAGCTTCAGGATACGATTGCTTACCTGCTGAAATCTTCAAATGTGAAAAGACTTGCTGCAAAGATTGCATGAGGTATTGTTACTCTGGTGGAAGTCAGAAACTGTTCCGCAAGATTTCAAGAATGCTCATTTCATCCAACTCTACAACAACAACAATGACAAAAAAGGAGACAGAAGTGGTTGTAAAAACCACAGGGGTATATCTTTTCTTAACATGTGGGAAAAATCTTAAGCCATAGTTTACCTAAATTCAAACTTTAGCTGAGAAAATCCAGTGTGGCTTCTACTTGGAAAGGTGCACCATTGACATGGTCTTTTCTGTAATACAACTGCAGGAAAAGAAGTGTATTCCACTGTACATGGCTTTTATAGACTTAACAAAAGCCTTTGACATGGTTATTCAGTCAGGTTTTTACATTGTTCTGAAGAAGCTATATTGCTAAACCTTGTGAAATCCTTACACAATTACACTACACATGAAAGCAACTGTGATGTATGGAAACCAAGAGTCTGACTCAGTTAATATCAACAATTAAGGATTGTGTACTGTACTGTAATATCAACATTAATATCAATATTAAGGATTGTGTACTGTACTGTAATATCAACAATTAAGGATTGTGTACTGGCTCCTACAATGTTTAATATTTACTTCTCATCCTTGCTTCAACATGCATTCCCTGATGTATGAGAGGATGCCTATCTTAGCACTAGACACAATGGAGGTTTGTTTAATTTTGCAAGGTTCAGAGCTAAAACAAAGGTAAAGGAGATCATCATAAAGGACCTATTGCAGATGAGGCAGCCCTTGCGGCTCACGGTGTTGATGTCATACAACATCTTAACACTAAGGTCTCTGATTTATGAAAAATCTTTGCGCTAGAAATAACCTTGAAGACGACGATTATAATGTACCAAGGTTCTTTAGAACCAGTTCTTGATATCACCTTAGATAGTATTCATCTGAATATTGTTGACCAATTTTGCTACCTTGGTACCTGTTACCAGCAATGTACATCTTGATGCTGAGCTCACTAGTAGAATCAGCAAAGCAGCTGGGGCTTTGGTTTTTTGCAGGAAAGAGCCTCGAACAATAATATTGTTAACTCAAGTGAAAATCCATATGTATAAAATGTGTTTTATCTATTCTTCTATATGCTTCAGAAACATGGATGACTTATGTAAAACATACCAAAAGACTAAACAGCTTTCTTATCAGATACTTGTGTAAAAGTCATCAAATAAGTTTGCAAAATAGCGTGACAAATGTGGAAGTGTTAAATCATTCACAGGAAAATTGATAAGTAAGAAAAGACTCAGGTGGCTTGGACATGTCAAATGAATGCCAGATTACAGATTCCTGAAGAACGTGTGATGTTCCCCTTGTTTTATCTGGACTGTGATCTGCTAGGTCACTTCAATCATCAACTCTGGAAGCCAGCCTTACCCTGCTCTGCTGTGAGAACTCCCACTCCTGGGTTGTTCATGCACAGCCTCTAGTATGTGAGCTGACCCGAGCTACATGAGTGACCACTTTTGGCCGGCCACTGCTTGGCCTGTGCAACTGAATGATGCTAGCCAGTATCTCCGGTCCCAGACACAACTATAGGACGCTCCATTTTGCAGTGTTCTGTTATGCCTGCTGGATGCTGCAAACTTATATGAGTTCATCAATTTTACAAAGAAATCGATATGTACGAGGCTTATTATCCCAAGGGGAGTCTCTAACATGCTTCAAACCAAGTGCACTGCTTCAGATAGAATAACAAAACAAATTTATTAACTACAAAAGATAGATTTTAAGTGATTATAAATCAAAGCACAACAAGTCAGATTTAGTCAAATGCAGGGGTTCTTGCACTTTCTTAGTTCGAGACTCCTTTTTAGTCTTCAGCGTGCGCTGCGGCCCTGGGCTGTGTCAGCAGAATCGCCGCTGAACAAAACGCTTCCGGTTTCGGTGGTATTTCGGTGGACTCTCAGCGCTTCTCTGTGTGTCCGCTGAAATGACGCTGAAAGTGGAACTGTTTCCATCGGCGGCTTTTCGGCAGACACACTCCTGCATTCTGAGCAACTGCTGAAATGCTTCTGAATGCATCAGAAGCTCGCAGCCACCCAGGAATCTCCCTCTGACCCCCCTGGGGAAGTCACGGCCCCCAGCTTGAGAATCCCTGCACAAATGAAATAAAAGAAAAACACATTTTAAGCTGATCTTAACACTTGCAATGCCCTTACAAATTTAGATACTTCTCACCACAGGCTGGCTGGCTGCCCTTCAGCCAGGCTCTCCCCTTTGATCAGTGCTTCAGCTGCTTTGTGCTGGTGTCTGTAGATGGAGGTGGAAGAGAGCATGGCAAACATCTCTCCCTTTTACCTTGTCTTTTCTTCCCTCTTGGCTTTGCTCCCCGCCTTCAGAGTCAGGCGAGGATTACCTCATCATAGTCCCAAATTGACTAGGGAAGGGGAGTGACTCACTTGAGAGTCCAGCAGATCCTGTGTTGCTGCCTGGGCCAGTGTCCTTTGCTCCTGTGAGGCTGGGCTGGGTTTGTCCCATACATGCCCTTATGAGGTGTGAACTGCCTCTCTGCTCCTGGAGAGTTTTGCCTGGGCTTGTTTTAAGCCATGAAAACAAATTTTCAGCCTCATAACTATATACATGAAATTACAATGTATAATATTACTATAACAACAATACTCAACACGTCATAATTCTTATGAAGACACCTGACATGACAAACTTTGCGTCGGATACCACACAATCATTTTATAAGGATGAATATGGGGGCGCAGGGTGTTCCCCCGAGATACAGAGTGTCACAGCGTGTTGTATTCTAAAGCTCATGAAAGGTCTAGAAAGAGAGGCAGACTGCTGCACAGGTTTCAGGATGCTTGCAAGGATGATTTAGTAGCCTTTGGAGTCTCTGCAAATGATTAGGAAAAGAATGCAGAATGCTACTCTGGTTGGCGAAGTCAGCTTGTAGATGGAGTGAGGCACTGAGAGGAGGTCTGGATAAAGCTTTCTGATAGTTGGCATCAGAGGAGGAATGAATCTGCTGCCCAAATTCAGAGCATTGCTAGTGTGTCAGAATGTTGATGGGAATATCCCTCATGCATTGGACCCAGCAGCCATCACAGAATTCATTGGTCCATACATCAGACTCTGTAAAGAGTGACAGTGTCATTGGTACAATCTTCTGATTCCTGACACATTGTTAATCATTTTTCATTTGGAACGCAGACTTAAAATTGCTATTGGAACCAATGACGGCAAAATGCCCAAGAATTTCATTTTTGGGGTATATCTGTAGGTGAGATCAAATTTCTGTTACTGGATTCTAAAGTCTAAATATGTCAGGCTGTAAAAATGAACTTTGTGCAGAAGCAGTTCTCCTTGGAGTGGGAAAGTCAGTTGTGGGAAAGTCCACACAGTACTCTCAGACCCCAAAATGTTTTTTAAATGTCCTGAGATGTTTCCTCAGCCATTAAGGGCACTCTGGCACACAAATGTGAATTCACAGAATCATTTTCATACTTCACCCAAGCACAACTTGAATTAGAATTATTCCTATTTCATCATTTATTATCTTTGTCTCAGTGAGAATTCCAATGCTGTCCTCCCAAGAATTATATTAAATTGTTTTACATAGCATTCCTTTCAAATGCATTGCTTATCCTTAACTCACTATGACATTCTAAAACGTGAAGACATGCATTAAAATACAGCAAGCACCTATAATATAACAAGACTTTGTGCTGGAATTTGGAACTCTGAAAGCTTGCAAATGGCACTCTTTGTGGAGATCATTTGCATGAGAATAGTACAGTACAATTCCATTTGTTTTAAATGAGAAATTACTGAAAATTTCATTTCATTTCAGATGTGAAACATTTGACACTATTGTCAAAACCTCCTCTCATTATCATTGAAAGTTGCCATCTTTTTTTTTTTTTAAGTTTAGTTTTTGTCATCATTTGGTGGCTCTGTATTGAATTTTTAAGACTGCCTGTCTTACTGCATTCCTGTGCATTGTGTCTTAGTGAGGGCTGTATATAAAACGCTACTCTATTTTCAGTCATATCATGTTACAATTTAAGATCAATATGGATTTGAATATTGTGATATTGGCAGTATGAAAATAGTTTTTACGGGGACTTTTTGACTGTTCATTGGCATTTTATCCATTTTTTTTCCAGATTGTTACCTTCCAGGTTGAATTGAAAAGTGTTTGCTTGTTAAACTGTGTGTGGAGGGTTCTATATTTCCCCCTCAGGAATGGATGGAATCAATAACATCTGCAATAAGGTAAGGATTGCAGTTCCCAGTTACAATTTAGGTGTCTGTGATGTCCAAATGCTGCAGAAAAAAATACAGAGACCCTTCAACTCAGGTTACAACATATAAGTAAAAGAGGAAATTATTTTCCACTGTTCTATTAGAAAATTATCTGATTCTCCCAACCATACATAAGCCAAGCATACAGTACAAAATAGTCGACCTAACTTACGTTGGCATAGATATACTGCAGTTATTAAATCACTTTTATGTGTGCACACTTGGCTCTTCCTGTCAGCAGTGATCATCCTCACTAGGAGCAATTGTATCAATTGTATCGTAAGTGTGGTGCATTGTGGGATGGCTCTTGAAAGCCACTAACAGTCTATATAAGCAACACGGTGTCTTCACTGATACTTTCTTGACATAATTACATCAACTGTGACTCTACACTGCTTGGGGAAGTGGTGTTACTAAATTGGTGTAGAAAGGCACTTACATCGATCAGAGCCAAATTTAAGTGAAGACACTTCCATAGCTAGGTCAATGCAAGGCAATTTACATCAATCTAACTCTGAAGTGTAGACCAAGCCTCAAACTGAATACCATCTTATTCCATGAGTAATCCAGTTGGTTTCAGTAAGACTACTTTATAGAGTAAGGTACTATTCAAGGTGAGCATGACTGGCAGAACCAAACCCTTATGTAAGACTTTACATTTTTGAGGCGCTCTACAAACATAATCCCTAACACAAGTTCCATCCACACACAAAATCCCTTAACATGAAGGGCAGTGGGAGAGATGGTGCTATTAACTCCAGTTGGCTATCCCATTGAGGTATAGGCTACAGTTAGGAAGCACAACTCATCAGCTGCTAACACTTTTTGCAGTTAATACAATTACTATGTGTAGCTCGAGTTTCACAGGGCTTTCATAGTATTTCACAGTGTTTCACCATGCTTTCATTCCAGCCGGGCTAATTTAAAAGAAGTTAATTTGAGGATAGATAACTTGAGTTAACTCTGCACTTAAGACATAGCCTAAATTACTCAGGTCAGAAAAGCAGGTGGAAGTTTGATCATAAGCACTGATACATCATGACAAGGAAGATTCCTGTATGAAATTTGAACACATTCCTTTCTGTTAAAAAAAAAGAAAGAGCAACTTTTGTAATCATGAGGAAATTCCCATAGAGCTACTTGTCGGGTAGCTGTCTTTGAGAGAGTACTTTTCCATACACTAGATATGTCCTTTCTAAAATCAGACAGATTTAGATTCTTAAAAGAACTATTATCTATTAATAACAGGCTGGGTTGGTCTAACATACAGGACATGGAATCTGGAGATACAGGTGTGACGGGTCATAGAAACCCCCTTGGGACTGCCACCTGATGCGCTGAGGCTATCTCTAAGCCCATTTTCCCTAGCAGCTTGGGACTTCAGTACCTTATCTTGTTGAGCCAGACACGCTAGCCTGCTGCAAACAGAGAACCCAGGTCTGAACCACATCCCCCAAAAACTGCAGACTTAACAAAAAATGGTTTAGAAAGCGCTTCTGTCTCTAATACCCAGATACCCAGTTCCGAATGGGATCCAAACCCCAAATAAATTCATTTTACTCTGTGTAAAGCTTATACTGGGTAAACTTATACATTGTTTGCCCTCTACAACCCCGATAGAGAGAGATGCATAGTGGTTTGCTCTCCCGGGTATTAGTCACTAACTCTGGGCTCATTAATAAGCAAAAAATGATTTTATTAAATATAAAAAGTTGGATTTCAGTGATTCCAAGTAATAACAGACAGAACAAAGTACATTACCAAGCAAAATAAAATAAAACACACAAGTCTAAGCCTAATACAGTAGGAAACTGAATACAGATGAAATCTCACCCTCAAAGATGTTCCAATAAGCTTCTGTCACAGAGTAGACTCCTTTCTAGTCTGGGCCCAGTCTTTTCCCTTGGTACAGTCCTTGTTCTAGCTTAGGTGTTAGCTAGGGTATTTCTCATGACTGCAGCCCTCTTTGTTCTGTTCCACCCCCTTATATAGATTTGGCGCAAGGCAGGAATCTTTTGTCTCTCTTTGTTTCCCACTCCTCCTTCTAAATGGAAAAACACCAGATTTAAGATGATTCTAGTACCAGGTGACATGATCACATGTCCTGTGAGACCCCAACCCTTCATTCTTCCCAGCCTGACTCACAGGAAGGCTTGCAAGTAAACAGAGCCATCAATAGTCAATTTTTCTAGTTAATGGGAGCCATCAAGATTCCAAACCACCATTAATGGCCCTCACTTTGCATAATTATAATAGGCTCTCTGAGTTATATTTCATTTTTTAGTGTCAGATATAAGAATGATATTTTTATATAAATAGGATGAACACACTCAGTAGATCATAAGCTTTGTAATGATGCCTTACAAGAGACCTTTTTCATAAAGCATATTTCAGTTATATTATATTCACATGTATTAGCATATTTTCATAAAATCATAAGGAGTGCAACGTCACAATGGGTTCTATTCTTGGTCTTCCACAGACTGCTTTGTGATCTTGGGCAAGTGACTTTACCATTTTCTCTCATGCATTGTCTGTCTTGTCTATTTAGCAAGTAAACTATTTAGAGCAGAGATTGTCCTTAGCTTAGCGTAATGGGGCACCAATCTCTATTTAACACAAATACTAATAATAACAAAAAGTATAATTAAGAATTCAGTATTTAGTAAAATAATTATCCTACATATGTTTCTGTTTCACTACTTAGCGACTCTGCATTGTGTGTGACACCAAATGCCATATTATAATTAGTCTAAAAACATGGAAGCATCTGAAATGCATTACAAATTAACATGTTTTTTCCTGATTTACCATCTCAACACTCAAGTTATATCTCAAGCTAGCTCACTAGTGAAGACAAGCTCTTAGGATGAAGGATAATATTTTCCAAAGGAACAAGCTACCCAGGGCAGTGGTGGATCTTCCATCTACAGATGAAATCAAATCAAAACTGGAGGCCTTTTTGTAATACCTTTTAACCAAATATTTATGCTTTAGTCAGAGACAAATTAATGATCTTAACACAGGGGAAAATGGGTGAAATTTAATGGACTGTGATGTACAGGAGGTCAGATTATGAGCTAAAGTCCCTTCTCACACTAAACTCTATGTAACTATTATCCCTCCACCCAGTTAACTTTTTCCTCTCCCATTTCTCCGCCCCTTTCCTGGAGAATACTCTTGTCTAGCCAACTGTAATTTGTTTATAGTATGGCATGGCAGTACTATGTTGGCTCTACACGTATAGCTCAATATCAAATGCAATAACTTCACCTTCTCCTAATAAGAAGAGAGCAAGACCTTATTAAAATATAATTGTAAAAATAAGGAGAGGGAGCATATGTTCAAAATGCTGTATGGGAGATGCCCAGAAAGCTCTATTGTTCATACACAAACCCACTGAATTAAATAGCATACAAACACTTTCAGTTGTAGGGATTTTTCTCTCCTTGAAGCGTTGCAGGGTAGTATTATGTTATATTAGCTTCCATGCACTTATTCTACTGGGGTCTAATCAAACAGAGCCCACATCTCTAGGATCAAACAGCTAATCTTTGCTAGCTTTGTCAGAGTGCTGAGTCCCCCAATCTATGAAACACCAGACTTTGAAAATGTGAGATACTGCTAAATAGCATTCCGTTGGGGTGCAGAGAAACTTCTTTGCTAGCTAATCTGCAGCAGCTGGATAAGGAGCATTAGAAAGGGAAAATGTTATTTGTATGCAACTGGCTTAACTTGATAGGGTAGGCTGAGGGGCCTTGTGATTAAAAAAAAAAAGTACAGGATGTTAACATGAATACTATCCTTCTTCCCCCTCAGAAACAAAAGTAATTGACTGTTAGAACTGCTTGTGTTGCGAGTATTGATCAGTGACAGTTAGAGGCATTCTTTACAATCACTCATCCTGTGAGGCCCAATTAACAAAGACCAGCTTGCTGAATTAGATAATACTCAGAGTCCACTGAAATTAATGTGATGCTGATGGAGCATCCTTCACTTAATAGGGGAAAATCAAGTTTAAATGAAAGAAAAGAGGGCAGTCCTGTTAAGAGCTAAAACAATTGTGACTAGAAAAAAGGTGGATTAAGACGTGAATTTTGCAAGAACAATGAAGACACTCAAAGACTCTCCTTTTTTTAAAAGTGAAGTAGTTTGCTGCTTTTGTCTCTCATGTTATTTCTAATGATGCTAGTCCCATTTATTATTAAGGTTTCCTCATTGTTAACTTTGGTTCCCGTGATGAGATTACAATTGTGGGAGACTTTTTAATAAGCAATGGTCCCCATACTCCTACCAACCCACTTCTTGGGGCTGTCTCATCACCACAGATAGTTTCTCAAGTTACATGGTTGTCATGTTTGGACAGAATAGCTGAGGGGATAGAAATGTTATATCTGGCCTCTGGTGGTCCAATGGGATAATTTGAGACCCTAATTTTAGGGAGTGAGAGGAAAGAGTTTTATTTAGAGAATGAGGGACCTGGAATTTTCTCTCAGTTTGTTCCTCCATTGAGTCAACACAGCTTGGCTCACAAAATAGGGAGAGCTTTAGGTCCGGAGTTGTGTTGAGAAGCTTATGTAACCTCTGATGCCAGGGAATCCTTTGGGTCTCCTGGCAGTCATACCTCTATATAATCTTAAGTAACATTGATTGAATATTGAAGAAACCACATCTAGTTCTGGACTAAAACAATGCCCCAAGGATACCAAAATTGGGAGATATGTGCATAATATTGGTGGGAATCTTTGAGAGAGGAAAGAAGGAACATCTCTCTTCCCCCTCAAGAGAAATTAAAACTAAAAGTAGTGTAACTGGAAAGTGAAAATTACATAATGAGTTTCCAGGAATATGACATTATGCCCCTTGTAATCATTACATATTCATATGAAAAAATCAGTCACACCATAATTCAGATAAAAATATTTACATTGTTGAGATGATACAGGAGATGTAGAGTACTGATTTTCAATTTTTTTCATTCTTCAGATCTCATCCTAAGAAAGAGATCTCATCAGGAAAGGCCCTACAGATAATAGATGGTTAAGGCTAAGATTTTTCCATGGATTTTTTTTAGTAAAAATCATGGACAGGTCACGGGAAAAAAGAAAATTTGATGGAAGCTGTGACCTGTCCGTGATATTTATTAAATATATCTGTGACAAAATGGGTATCTGCAGGTTCCCACACCTCTGACGTGGGGCAACTGCTCAGGGGCTAGGAGCTGCCTGCAGCATCTCGGAGCTGTGGGGGTACTTGCCGCCTATAATTCCAGTGCCCCCCACCATCCATAGTGGCTGGGAACTCTGGGTTCCCTTCTGCCCCAGCAGCCAGGATCTCTGGGGATTCCCCTACTGCTCCCAGTGGCTGGGAATCAGGGTTCCCCACAGCCCACAGAAGTGGGGGTACTCCACAGCTCCCTGCCCCCGCGGGTCGGAGAAGACCCTGCAGCTGCCAACCACCTGAAGTCATGGAGGTCCATGACTTCCATGACTAAATTGTAGCCTTATTGATGGTCCATTGAGCACAGTTTCAGATCTTCTCTAACAGATCATAACATACTTGTTCATATTAATATACATGTCCAAGTGGTGAATGACCATTAATGAATATCATTAAAATCATGTGATACTCTTTGAAACGCTTTGAAAAATATATCGTAGTGATATATGAGCATAGGAATAATGTAAGTGTCAACCACCAAGCAACAATAATTTCCATATACACCTTCTTTGTCATTTATCAGAATAGAGGCAGGTTTTTAGATGCAAAGTGGTTTTAATCAATATCTAGAAATCAGGTTGCTTGGTATGGATTTATTAAGCAAATTCTGTATGATGCTGATAAGGAACTACGGATGACACTGATCGCTTTCTAATTGCCTGATGGATTTAACACCTTTCAGTCAATGCTGTGAACATACCACAGTTTCTACAATAGCATAACTATGTTTATTGCAGAACTGGTGACAAACAGGAAAACAATCTGGAAGGCACAAAATGGAACTATCAGAATGAGAACACAGCTTGCATGCTTGCATAGTCAGCACGTAGGTGTTAGTAAGTAACCCAAATGCATGCACAAAGCCTGCATGTGGCATACTTATGTATTTGTGAAAAGTGTTGTTAAATATCACTGTTGTAAAAGAAAAATCAGTTAGTGATACAGCAAATATGTAGTTAACATACCACAACAGAGATAATGTAAATTAAATAAGGGAAATATCAATGTTAGCAGCAGAGGTAAACCCCCACGTTCGTGCCTCAAGATTGAAGCACCTCCCTTCAATAGCAACACAGAGTCCTGTGGCACCTTATAGACTAACACATGTATTAGAGCATAAGCTTTTGTGGGTAAATAGCCCTCTGACGAAGTGGTTATTCACCCATGAAAGCTTATGCTTTAATACATCTGTTAGTCTATAAGGTATCACAGGACTCTTTGTCACTTTTGCAGATCCAGACTAACATGGCTACCCCTCTGATACTGAATTCCCTTCAATAGTCTCTATCTTCCTTCCATTTTCAAGATGTCAGTGTTAGTTCAAAGGTCACAAATTTCTGATACTGAACTCCCTTCAATAGTCTCTCTCTTCCTTCCCATTTTCAAGATGTCAGTGTTAATTCAAAGGTCACAAAACATGGAGAAAACGTGGCATCTGAAATGAAGACTGTATTTTTTAAAAAAACTCTTGACTTTTTACTGTCATTTGCTTTTGTTTTTCCCCTTCCTGATATTGAAAATGGAGTTGTCTATTGGAACTGAAATCATCTGGGGATTCTTAATATTGCCTTGACATATGTAGCCATTTCTGCTTGTCCAATATTGGGCCAGATTGTTGCCCAACCACAACTGCATGCAGAAGAGTAAGGGGATGCAGATTGTGACTCTTTGAGTCACAGTCTGGCTCTGGTCTCCCCACTGTCTCTCCACATTTTCTTTTTAAATGCTTGTTACATCTTGTCTAACTTAGGGTGAAAGCTCCTCAGGAAAGGGATCATTTCTTCTTCCTGTTTTGGGAGGCAGCTAGCGTAATAATTAGTTAAAATAATAGGTAATGAATCTTATGGCTTTTGAACAAATGTTGATCAAAATGCCTCCAAAGGAGGGAAAATAATGCCAATTAATAAGAAAAATACACATCTGTTAAAGTTAGATTAACATGCATATTAATTAACTTAAAGAGTATTTAAGCTACCCATTACCAGATAATTTCATAATATGAGGAAAAAAGCCAATATATTCACAATACAAATTCCATACGTAATGTATCTAAAATATGACATTGTAGGAAACTTGAAGGTTGCATTATTACAATGTTTGCTGACATCAGAACAATTTTGAAGGATCCTCTTGGCCTTATTATGTCTGTGGGAAAGGATGAACCACTAGAGGGTTTCTTGCACCTTCTGAATTACCTGCTGATGCCCACTGTGAGGTACAGTATACCGAACTAAATTGATTAGTCTGGTCTGGTATTGGCAATTCTTTTGTTCCTATAAAATTAAATAACATTCTTACATTATCTTTAAGATATGACTTAGAAAGGTATCAAGGAATTTTAAACAACACTGACATAATATATAAATTACCCTTTGTGTCTAACACACATAGGGATTTTAGAGAAAAGATTTTTATCATTTTCTATACCAGTGCAATACTGAACCAAAGATATTGATCATGTGTATATGTAAAGTGTACAACTGGGCCTTGATTTTGGGCTGTAAATGCTACTGTAATACAAATAGACTGGGGTTTTCAAAGGAGACAGAGGAAGTTTGGGACCCAGGTACTCATTTCAATTGATACCTGAAAATAAATAATAATAAATAATAATAATAATAATAATTAATAAGGACAATACCAATGAAATATGTAAGGACAGTGTGTATTTAAAACAGTCCAAACAACAGATCTGTGTATATATCTTTTCTCTCTATCTTGTTGCACAATGTCCTGGTGCAAGTGCTGGAGGAACCAACTAGGGGCAGAGCTTTTCTTTACCTGCTGCTCACAAACAGGGAAGAAATAGGAGGGGAAGCAAAAGTGGATGGGAAACTGGGAGACAGTGCCCATGAGATAGTTGAATTCAGGATCCTGACACAAGGATGAAAGGAGAGCAGCAGAATACAGACCCTCGACTTCAGAAAAGCAGACTTTGACTCCCTCAGGGAACTGATGGGCAAAGTCCGCTGGGAGAATAACAAGTGGGGGGGGGGGGGGAGAAAGTGTCCAGGAGAGCTGGCTGAATTTTAAAGAATCCTTATTGAGGTTGCAGGAACAAATCATCCCGATGTGTAGAAAGAATAGTAAATGTGGCAGGCATCCAGCTTGGCTTAAGAGTGAAATTCTTGCTGATCTTAAACACAGAAAAGAAGCTTACAAGAAGTGGAAGATTGGACAAATGACCAGGGACGAGTATAAAAATATTGCTCAGGCATGCAGGAGGGAAATCAGGAAGGCCAAATTACACTTGGAGTTGCGGCTAGCAAGAGATGTTAAGAGTTACAAGAAGGGTTTGTTCAGGTAGGCTAGCAACAAGAAGAAAGTCAGGGAAAGTGTGGGCCCCTTACTGAATGAGGGAGGCAACCTAGTGACAGAGCATGTGGAAGAAGCTAAAGTATTCCATGTGTTTTTTGCCTCTGTCTTCTTGAACAAGGTCATCTCCCAGACTACTGCACTGCACAGCACTGTATGGGGAGGAGGTGACCAGTCCTTTGTGGAAAAAGAAGTGCTTCAGGACTATTTAGAAAAGCTGGATGAGCAGAAGTCTAAGGGGCTGGATGCACTGCATCCAAGGGGCTGGATGCACTGCATCCAAGGGTACTAAAGGAGCTAGCAGATGTGACTGCAGAGCCATTAGCCATTATCTTTGAAAACTCATAGGGATCGGGGAGGTCCTGGATGACTGGAAAAAGGCTAATGTAGTGACCATCTTTAAAAAAGGGAAGAAGAAGGATCAGGAGAACTACAGGCCAGTCAGTCCCACCTCAGTCCCTGGAAAAATCACAGAGAAGGTCCTCAAGGAATCAATTATGAAGCACTAAAAGGAGAGGAAAGTGATCAGGAAGAGTCAGCATGGATTCACCAAGGGCAAGTCATGCCTGACTAACCTAATTGCCTTCTATGATGAGATAACTGGCTTTGTGGATGAGGGGAAAGCAGTGGACGTGTAATTCCTTGACTTTAGCAAAGCTTTTGATATGGTTTCCCACAGTATTCTTGCCAGCAAGTTAAAGAAGTATGGGCTGGATGAATGGACTATAAGGTGGATAGAAAGTTGGCTAGATCATCAGGCTCAATGGGCAGTAATCAATGGCTCCATGTCTAGTTGGCAGCCGGTATCAAGTAGAGTGCCCCAACGGTCGGTTGTCGAGATGGCTTTATTCAATATCTTTATCAATGATCTGGAGGATGGCATGGACTGCACCCTCAGCAAGTTTGCAGATGACACTAAACTGTGAGGAGTGGTAGATATGCTGGAGGGTAGGGATAGGATACAGAGGGACCTAGACAAATTAGAGGATTGGGCCCAAAGAAATTTGATGAGGTTCAACAAGGACAAGTGCAGAGTTCTGCACTTAGGACGGAAGAATCCCATGCACTGCTACAAACTAGGGACCGAATGGCTAGGTAGCAGTTCTGCAGAAAAGGACCTAGGGGTTACAGATGAAAAGCTGGACATGAGTCAACAGTGTGCCCTTGTTGCCGTGAAGGCTAATGGCATTTTGGGTTGTATAAGGAGAGGAATTGCCAGCAGATCGAGGGACGTGATCATTCCCCTCTATTCTGCATTAATGTCTAGTTTTGGGCCTCACACTACAAGAAGGATGTGGAAAAATTGGAAAGAGCCCAGTGGAGAGCAACAAAAATGATTAGGGGATTGGGGCACATAACTTATGAGGAGAGGCTGAGAGAACTGAGATTGTTTAGTCTGCAGAATAGAAGAATGAGGGGGGATTTGATAGCTGCTTTCAACTACTGAAAAGCAGGTTCCAAAGAGTATGGATCTAGACTGTTCTAAGATGACAGAACAAGGAGTAATGGACTCAAGTTGCAGCGGGGGAGGTTTAGGTTGGATGTTAGGAAAAACTTTTTCACTAGGAGAGTGATGCAGCACTGGAATGGGTTACCTAGGGAGGTGGTGGACTCTCCATCCTTAGAGGTTTTTAAGGTCAGGCTTGACAAAGCCCTAGTTGAAATGACTTATTTGGGGTTGGTCTTGCTTTGAGCAGGGGGTTGGAATAGATGACCTCCTGAGGTCCCTTTCAGTCCTGATATTCTATGATTCTATCTGTGGGCCATGCAACAAATAACAACATAGGCCTAATTACCCAAAGGTACTCCCCAGTTTTGACCAAAATCAGTGGGACTTAGGCTCAGATATACCACTGAGTAACTTGAGCATATTTTTAACATAAATGGAAAGACCATAGACTACAATCTTCCTCCTCTGTTTGTGTGAGTGTGTGTGTGTGTATTTAGTCTTTTGCCTAGTGAAAAAAATATCCCTGGAACCTAACCCCCTCGTTTAAATTAATTCTTATGGGGAAATTGGATTTGCTTAACATCATTTCATTTAAAGTTGCATTTTTCAGGAACACAATTACAACATTAAGTGAGGAGTTACTGTACTCTGTGTGCACACTCTGTACACTGAAGCCTCATCTTTTAAAGTGCTGTGGTTGCAAAGTGGTCTCCAGAATAAAAGTATCAAGATTTAATGACTCAAAAAGAAAAACCTTCATGTGACTCAGCCAGAATTAAGCCATACGCAAAAAAAGTTTATTCATACCAATCTCTGATCCGATATGTAGGTGCCAACAGGATTAAGCTAGTGGAAGAAGAATTTAATATAAGCACTCCAGGTGAGATCCACAGCAGAGAATCTGACTCAATATTTATAAAAGTAAGGGGGACTTTTAAATATTTGTTTATATTGCCTTTTCTACCTGCTTTGTTTCAATTTCCTTGTTTTGTGGTACAACCAGGCAGTAGACAAAACAGAAGCAACTAAATCTGCAGGACTAGAAGACTCTAAGGAGTAAACTATTATCCAGTCACAAGCATCTGATGGAACAGTTGTCCAAACAAATAAAATCAGCAACAAAGCAAACTCTAGCACTATCAGAAAGGTTAATAGCCAACTTCAGTTGGCATTTAGGAGACAAGTACATTACAGAAAGAGCATCTTGAAGTGCAGAGTGGAAGCTTCTGCAATTAATGAAGCTCACATAGTGTTAGCACTGATTTTGGATCACTAATTATGTTGTTAATGTAGTTAGATTAATCTTTTTAGAAACAGAGTAAGCATGTGGTAATTAAATCCGGGCTTCTAATGACCAGCTGATGTGACATAGGCTGATTCTATATCAATGTAAAGAACCTAATTTCCTAGACTAGTAGAGATTAAGACTGTTAGTGAAATATTTGGAGGGAGAAAGGATGGTGTCACAGTCATCTCTATAGGAACCTCTTGTCAACCAGCATGTGAGAAAGCATTAACAGTGGCCATACGCTTGTTCACATATGCTGACCTAAGAGTCTTCTCTAGCTATACTGTCAAATATTGAATAGGAATTTACAAAGTAAAATTTTACAAGTAGTTGAAATTTTTCACAAACAAGTTTGCGCTCGGAAAATATGGTTTAGTCAAAATTGAAATGTGCCACGATTGTTTTCATTTTACCTACAGGGAGAATGTAAACGAAAAGATTTCTTATTCATTTCAAAATGTCAGATTGTTTCATGTTGATTAAAAATATCTTTAGGCTTCAATATTTCTAGTTCAAAACATTTCAGAGTGTTCTGTTTCATGATTTTTTTTGATAGCTCAATATTCTAAAAAAACAGTAATTTTGAAAAGTTGAATTTTTTCCACAAGATAATTCCATTTTCAAAATAGCCCTACAAAAGATATAGTATGGTAAATCATCTAACTCAGTCCTCCACGGATGCATTCTCCTTACAACTGACCAACAAACAAGGGCATATAGAGGTGTTTTGACCTCAGATAATGGATGGTCTTAGAACATATCTACACTGTGTACCACTGGTGGTGGCACGTAGGGTATTTGTAGCTATACACTGCAGTGTTCAGACTGTGGTGTGTAGCTGCACGGTTCAGTGAAATGGAGGCAGTGATAAAGGCTCCAGCAACAGGGTGGTGACTGGAGAAATAAAATAACAGATTAGATGGAGGAGTCACTGCTTGGGCATGTAGCGAACTAGATAGGGTACATATCCACAGGATTCAGATGTGTCTTTACTCTACCCAATGCCTAGCCACCTACACTGGGATTTATACCTGTGCTGGGGGGCATGCAGTGTATATACTTACACACCGCTGTAAAGAGTGTGCAGTGTAGATGTACCCTAAGCTTGACCAGGTGATAGCAGTGGCACATAATGCTTTAGTTAATCTATATTTGGACCCAAGGGCTGCAACTTTTCCATTGTGAGATGGACCTCAGTGCAGTGATCAATAACATTATGACTTCAAAGCTATTGATTTTCCTGTGCTCTTGGTACCTCTTTGCCTCTTGGAGCAGCTCAACCTGTTGACTCTGAAAGATCAGCACATTCCCTAAATGGTTTGAAATCCATCTATCTGACTGATCACCTCATTCTACAACAGCAACTGAAATCCACTGATTCACTTACTGTGTCCATCCCAAGATGTGTACAGATTTGACTATATAATTAAGTGTTACTTACCTCCTCATCCCAATTTCTCCACAGATATTATGGAGATGGGGGCAGGCATGTAAGTACCAAGACAGACAGGCAAGACTCACGAGGAAAAATGGAAGATTGAGATTAACACTCTTTCTAAAAGTTGAAAAGTGCACACAGAACATTCAGAATTATGAAAATTAGAGATGGAGAAAACCAAGTAAGATGAACGTTGAAAAAATGGTTATTTCTCTTTTTTTAAATGTTTAGAGTTCAC
This sequence comes from Dermatemys mawii, assembly GCA_007922305.1. Classification (NCBI taxonomy): domain Eukaryota; kingdom Metazoa; phylum Chordata; order Testudines; family Dermatemydidae; genus Dermatemys; species Dermatemys mawii. The sequence continues at coordinate 11,904,773 of ML677364.1, forward strand.
CCTTCAGTTTGGCTCAGAGGATCACTTACACAGTTGATGCATGTGAGCCTGCCACTGCCATGAGGACGCCAGGTAAGTCAACCTAAGATGCACCGACTTCAGCTATGCTATTCATGTAGCTGAAATTGCGTATCTTAGGTTGACCCCCCCTGCTAGTGTAGACCTGGCCTAAGAGACTATTCCTGCACTGAAGAGCTAACAATCTAAATAGGCAAGACAGACTAATGGTGAGAAGAGAGACAGAGATGAAGTGACTTGCCCAAAGTTACACAGCAAGTCAGTGGCAAAACCAGGAATAGAATTCTGGTTTTCTCACACTCAGGAAGTACTTTACCCATTGGCCCATGCTTCCTTTTTGTAAAGGTAGAGACTAAAAGCTTGGGAACAATAGAATAAGAGGGAGAGAACAACAATGATATAAAATGGCTGAGCTACTGAACTTCTTTTTTAGCAGGAAAAGTAAAGAAAAACAGGAAACACATAAGTAGGACAAACTTGTTAACATCAACTTTCTTCCACTATTTAAAAGTTGTAAACACCTAAGAGGGAGTAGAGTGTATTTATTGCACTCCAAAATCTAAAACCATTGGGATGAAAATGAGCAAAGTAAAATTCAGGTTGAATATCAGGAAAATTTCCTAAGAATGAGACTATGAAATGATTTCCCAAGGGAAATGGTGATACTATTTTGACTGGATAAAAGCCTGCTAGAAAACAATTCTGCACTGGCTTTTCCATCTCTAGGATTATGTCATAATTCCCTGAAGTCAACAGCAAAATTTCCATTCACTTCAATTTCTGTGATTCCACTGCCTTCAGGAATGGTAGACTAATTGTGCTGGGTGATTCTAATAAGTTTGTTCCAGAGTCAGTCTCTTTTGCAGCCACACTCTCCTAAGAAGTCTGTTTCCTAAAATATACCTACTCTGTACAGGGAGTCTTGCTCCAGACATTGACACAGCTACCTGGGTTTATGTTTATGATGATAGGGCTCCTTCCAGTGATGTATGCTTTTATAGACTGAATACAGGATTTCATTTCCAGCTTGAGACATGAATAAAGTATTATTGACAACATGGATATTTCCCTTTCAAATCCTCTGCTGCTTAAGACAACAAAGTCCATTTCCCATCCCAAATAATGAAGAGAGAGAACCGTAATGGTTTCTGTGCCTGTGGGCCACAGGGCATTTAACCAAACATAACTAAAGCCATGAAAAGAAAAAAGGCAGCATGGTTCAGTAAATTTTACAATTGGTGAAGGAACTGAAGGAAAAAGTACAATGACCCCAGACATTCAAGAAACAGCACAATCACCCAAAAACTTATTATTTAATGAGAAACTTCAATGATATTTTTCATCATTAGCAGAGTGTTATGTATGATATGAAGAAAGAGCATGATGTACTTTCTGTACTTGGAAAAATGAAAACTGTGCTAAATAGTTGTCAAGTGTGGGTATGATTTCATATCATTCCATTTCCACAATTGGTGGATTTGGAGACAAATCCTTGTGTTCTCCACACCTTGGTGTCCTCCACACCTATAACACTGCAGTAGAACATTTTTCATTTTTCAGATGTTATAATGACGGTTCTGACCTCCTGTGGTCAAAAGATTCTATGGCCATTTTCACTGGTGTATTTGTCACAACATACTGCCAAATACCAATTTGGATAACTATATTCTGCCTACATAAATTCCCCATGTAATTTTAATTGGATACGTTTTTTTTTTCACTTCCTAAAGTGTTTTAAAGTCATGCTATGTACAGTTAAATAGTTACTGTGTTCCACTTGAGATGTGACTGGGTTTCATTGGTGAGTGCAATGAGACTTGCATAGCCCTTTATCAACCTTTCAGAAGTATAATAAAGCTTAATAAACAAGTTTAATGTGCTTTGAGATCATCAGGTGAAAAATACTATATAAATAATATTTAGCACTTGCAGTATATAGTACTTTATAATTTCAAAGTGCTGTACAAGCATTTAATTATCTGGAAAGTGCCACCTTACTAATAAATACAAATATTATTACTGTTATGTAATTGTCCTTTGGATTTCCCCTTCCCCCCAGCTTGTTTTAATCTTGTACATTAATCTTCTGCGTATTTGCTCCTAAAGCTGATGGATTGCATTTCTCAAAGAGGATGTGTGAGAAGGAATAGGATGACAGAGTCAGCTATCATGTATTTTATGGTTAGCTTTAAATATTATTAACTAGCAACAACAATCAGCAGAGAGATCAGCTCTACAATGGTCTCATTCCTAGTCTACACAAACGAGTGATTATGGCTATTGCAGCATGAGGTGTCTGTGGTGTTGGCCTAGTCACTCATGGTGAACAAGAGACTATGTTTATTTTTGTATATGTCAAAACACTTTTATTTCATGTAGGGTAGAAAGGTGACCACTAGGCAGAATAGTCAACTAATTTTCTAAGAGTTAGGAATTATTATGCCTTTTATTCCCTTTCACTTCCAGCAATAGACCTCAGTTTTTAGGGACCTCCACTACAGTCAGTTTCCTCCATACAAGTTGTTTAAACACTGTTATTCTTAAGCCTCAGCTTGTGAACACTGCCTGCATTGTTAGTCTTTTCTTTAAAGAGATTTTGATCTCTTCATAGTTTAATTGTACATTGGGGTAGATTTTTTCTTCCTTCCTGTTGAATGTAATGGGAGCTGCAGGTATGAGATCAGACCCACCTCAGAGTACTCCAATATACACAGTGGAACACCTGCCCTCAGTTTTGAATGGACACATCACTTATTAATAGGGCAAATCTTGAGTTCCCATTAAAATGAATATGAGTGGAAGTATAAACTCAGCAAAGGATTTGGCCTAACATTTTTTTTTTGTTTTACACAAATAATCAATCCTCGCTAGTTCACTAACCTGTGCACAACAGTTTAAAGCTGATAGTAACAGCCTAGCATTCTAAGATTAGTGTTGTTATTCTTGTGACACTGTGACATCTAACACAGTATGAAAACACTCAGAGTGACAGGTGGCATTCTATTTGTTACTCTGCCTTTGCACATGTCTGTGACATCTCTTTATGGACACAGTAGGGCTTTGATTCCTTGGTGTTTTGTATTCATGCATTTTCCACAGCACTGCTGTGGATCTACAGTATGCTCGGAATTGCAGAAATTCAAAGCATGAGAATAAAAGGACAGATTATAAATTGTTGATTGGAGAAAAATAGCTGTGGTCAAGCATGGAAAATAACCCATGGGAGCTCTGTGTTCTAGAAAGAATACAAACTCCCATGGGAAAATAAATGATTGCTATTGTTTGCCTTACAATTTTCTACCATTCCAGAGATGCTTTCTACTAATACGAATCTTAAAAATAGATGATAGTTAGCAGAAGTCACAAATGCACTCTCTCATAGCCTGGTAGTATATTTTAATCCTGCAAGTGTCATTGTGCCACACTCTGGTTCAACACTGGTTTCCCAGTTTAGTATTCAGAGAGCTAATTCATTTTGTTGCTGGCAGCACTGCATTAATGATTAAGCTACGACAATGAACACTGTCTGCATAACAAATGTGTCTTTCTCAAGCTGCAGTAAATACAAAGTGATTAACATGAAATAACTGCTTCGGCGAACTGCCTCTCCACTTTTAAATAGATACCAGTGTTTTATTTAGATATGTTTTGAATAGGCTTCTTTGCATTTATTTTTTGTCTGCGATAAAAACAAGTAGGAGCTTGCTACCTTCAAGCCTTCTTTTACAGAGCACTTCCTTCTGGAGAGTTGCCTTTAGCACAATGGGTGCAAATGATTATTAATACTCTGTTCCCTGCTTCTGACATTTACTAAGGCAGAAGCATCAAATAGAACTAAATCACGTCATGCTCCTTCTAGCTAGCCTAATCTTGCCATCCTTTCTGAGCTAACAGAAATAAGGTCTGAATAGGTTAATGCTGCCTTTGTTAATAACCTTTAAATCTAAAAGAGCACCAGGTGGGGTTGGTTTGCTTTCGGTCAGACAAGAAAGTATGAAAAGGAGAAGGTTACAGCACCCGCAGAAGCAAACACAGGTTGTTGTTCTCTGCCTCTGCCATCCTCTTAATCCTGGCACAAGGAAGGATCATATTATGTCACCACATTATGAAAAGATGAGATTATCTTATTCTGAGACAGAGAGATAATGCATTTGACAGGCAGTTTCCTTCAACATCATTTCCATGGAATTCCTGTGGGGGGAGCCCCCACCTGAAATGTAACAGAGTGAGTGAGTGAGTAAACACCCTCTATAGAACAAGTGGAAATCGTTCTCTCTCATCCGGTTTATCTTCTAAAGCTGTGCTGTTCACGTTTCCATTCTATTTCATCTCATTATAATGTGACAAAAGCTTGGGCTCCAGAACAGCCTTTTAAAGGCAGAGCTTTACTGGAAGTCATATCATGTAAGGGAGCCCAGGATGATGTGTTTGTTGTTTTGCTTTTTCCTTATTCGACTGAGGCACTGCTGCCGGGATTTCTTGCTTTCAATGTTTGGAAGTTTTCCCCAAACCAGGAGGCACTTTGAGAAGCTGGCTATAGAGCTGAAATACATGTGTCTATTGTGAAACTACATAGTTTGGGGTGTTCAATGAAGTGAGTCAAAGGTAGCTCACTCCCCAAATGCAACCAACAGGATGTTAAAATGAAATAAAAATCAGATGGGAGAGAAACAGAAAATAAAGAAACCATTGTTAGGCAAACCAGAAAGAAATATTAATCATTTGTAGATGCTGTAGAGATGCTTGTCCAAAAATAAATAAATAGATAAACAAAACACCCCCCCACCCCCAGGCTCTTTTTAAACATTCAGAACCAGTTCTCTGCTCGCACGTTAACTCTAAGTCAATCTTGACTCAAATGGAACAAAAAAAAATCATCCTGTCATGGCAAACCTATCCTGAACCATTAAAAAAAAAAAAAAATCAAAGCTCTCCATTAGTTACAAAGTCTCTGAAGAGCCCAAACTACGAGGGGAGCTATTAAAAGCAGAATGATATTGTGAGGATCATCTTCCCTGGGAGCTGGATGCGTGTCAAACAGTAAGAGCATAATATAACATATCCGAGAGCACTAGTGGGAGCAAAGAAAATGGGAACATGAAACTGGAGGCAGATGAGCATTTCTTTAAGCCATTCCTTCAAGATCAGGGTTCAGATCCCCAGCTGGTATAAACTGCCATGGCTCTACTGGCTTCACCGGAGCTATGCAAATCTATTGCAGCTGAGGATCTGTATCCTTTTCTTCATAGCTGGTTTTCAGACAACTGTGCTAGGATAGTTACACCATCTGAGGATCTGGCAGCTGCTGTGCTGAGGGGAAGAGGAGATCTGCAATAAAGCCATTGCTTCTTAGAACCAGTAAGATCCACAGTAGATTGAATCACCATCATCACCACCCTGATAATTAATAAAAGTTAGCACATTACCTCTGTGATGCTCACTGCTTGAGACTCTATGGTATGACTAATATAATAATCCAGGAGTGCACAGTTGTTACTGGCATGGTGAAATCTAATTATAGAACATACCACTATCATGAGAGTGTCTGCCCTGTTTTCTGGCAGTCTGACCTGAGATTGGCACTCTCAATTGTGAGCCATACCAGACAAGATCTAGTGACATTGAAGTGTTTTCTAAACAAGTTGAGCTTCGTAAACCCTAACTTCCCCGCTTCACATCTCCCTGCACTCAATAAAACTAATACTGTGGTAAAATAGGGGGAATCTAATATGCAAGCAGAGCTCAGGAAGTGGTAATAATAGTGGGTCTGCCTGACTTGTAGGAATTTAACCGGCTTCCCCAGCAGTTTTTTAAAATTATAGTCACTGATGTTTTTTTAAAAATACTGATGATGCTGAAGTCAGATTCACACCAGTGCAATTTAACTGAGCTCTATTCTGCATGTATCTCTTTGTAAGGTGAAGGTTATAAGTGAGGTCTTTAAATGACAAGGCTTTGATGGAAATTCTATAACTGATGAAAAATAAGCCTTGGATGAAAATGATAAAAAATAACCCCCTTTCATGCAAGCAAAGCAAGAATCCCTGTTCAAACCCATGACTCTCCAGTCAGTTAAACCAATTTCAATTGATTTTTCAATTAAATAAAATAACAGACACACTGACAGACTGAATTAATGAATGAGTGAACAAAGAAAAATAGATGGGCAGTATAATGGCAAGCACTGTCATTAAGATGAAGGAATCAACCCAGCACCTATTTACGGGAAAAGTTTTTTCATTAGAACAAAAAAAAGTTCAATAATAATAATAATGTTATTTTTATTGCAGTAGTATGCAAAAGTTCCGGTAAGTATATCGTGCCCCATGTGTAAGACACTACAAACAATTGGGAAGACAGACCTGACATTGTCTTTGATGTGTTCCATTTGCCATCCTAATCTTATTTTCTGCAGTACTTACTTCTGAATTGTTGTATAAAAATTCTTCAGCAGTACTATTATATGAAATGCTTGGTTGGGAGGTTTTGGCAGCACCTTTCAGGCTGTTGCAGAGAGTGAAGTTATGTCTGTCCACACTTCCGTGAAGAGATGATGTCATAAAAACAGGACTGAGCATGCTCAGAGAAATCAATGGCAGGAAATTCCAGGCAAATTGAATCCCTTCTCATCATCTCCTCAGCACATCTCCCCTTCTGTGGGGAACACAGAATTCAGTAAGAAAAAATATTACTTTCACTCAAAAGAAACAATAAGCCCAAATACAAAGACAAAGATCCCAGGAAGCTGAAACAAGAGTGACCCAGAGCAAGGTGTAAGTCAGATTCATGGAGGCCACTAAATGCTTGTTTCTTTCACCTAATAAGTATTTTAGAGCCCTACTCAAAATGGAAGTAGGAAATTTCTCTCTCTGATATGACTTATGCAACAATTTATAACATACACTACCCAGTGCTTTACATTGCCAAAGCAAGTATTGCCCTTAGTCTAACTAATTTATGAATGGGCATTGTAACCTCCAAACTAATGGGCAGTGAGGTATGTATGATGAAATAAATTCAATATATAACACAAATGTCAACAACTCACATTTCTGAAAAGATCATGAATTATTTCTGTGAAGGGAATATTCCTGGCAAAAAAACATGTAAGTGTCTATCATGAGTTTCCTTATCCTTAGTCTGGCATTTAGCTGGATTAGTTTTAAAATAAATTTTAAAAAATGTTTTTCTTGATGCATACTTTATGGCTACTAAAGCAAGAGAAATAGATGTGAGGTGGAGCTAGGGCAAATATATTTATCGTAATTAATTTTGCTTCTAGAACTACATCTCTCTAATTGTCTATTCTATTCCATTCAGGCTCTTTTCCCATCTTTCTTTCCCTTTCATTTCTTCACAGGAGGCTATCAGTGCACTGCATCAAAGCAGATATAGATCCACCAGATGAGCTCTGGGAACGGGCCAAGTCTCCCCCTATTCTCACTCCCTCCACTTGTCTAGTACTGGTCATCTATTGTGAGAATTTTTTTAATGTCTTTCCTCAGCAATAGCCGTAGCTGGCAATGGAACAATGGACAGGGAGGGCCATCATTCTGTGTGTCAGGAACTTGGATGGCTGATTCTTGCTCACATGTTCAGGGGCTAACTTATTGCCATATATGGGTTCAGGAAGGAATTTTACCTTGGGTGGGGGTCACATTCCTCTGACTTGTGGGTGTGGGTCATTTGCCAGGATTGTCTGGATAGCTCACTTAGCCATTTCCCTGTCGTTGCAGGGCCTCAAGCACTGGTGCACCTCGGTCCCTTCTATTCTTTGCATATGGTTCCTAATAGCTTTGTCTCCTGTGACTTGCAATACTTTTTTCTAATCTTGGTTGTTGGATTATTGTGAGGGTGCTGGGTGATGTTGGTGCCCTGTGACATGCAGGGGGTCAGACTAGATAATTTAAACTCTGGCCTTAAACTCTGTGGTCTTCTCTCTCAATTCACCTTACCTTATATTACTGTTTGGAGTGAGCACCGTCATTTTCTTCTGCAGCCCCTGCCATCGGCAACAGAATTCCTATGTCTTTCTGTGCATCTTATCGGCTGTCCATATCTTTCAAAACTAATCTGAAAATATGTTTTCTACATTTCTTCTCTTTCAATTTGATAGTCTCTCTGCTATTAATTAAATGACTGTATTATTTAACTCCATACAAGATTTTAAGATAGAGTTTGTATGAAATACACAATGGAAATATTATTTTATCTCAAGAAGAATATGTTGACTGGATGATAAAGCTGCTTACACAATCTTCATTGGCATTCTATAATGCATAATAAACTACATAACATTTGGGGATAACAGATTTCTGAACAGCTTTTGACAATCACTCTGAAACACTGATAAGAAGCATTAAGGAAGAAAAGAAGAACAGAACACCACATGGAGTTTGCATTAGTGGAGTAGTGATAAATTGTCAGTTTGCTGCTTGCTCTTTTATTCATGTGCTATCACTCGGTAGCATGGAGCGGCTGAAGTAAACATCATGATTGGGAGTACTGCATGGAATGAGGTGCATTATTACAAAAAAGGAATAGTTTGGGAATTTGTTGATACTTTGTTCTTTGTATTTTAGTCATTCCTTAAGTTGGTTACCAACATCTATACAAAGACTGTTGCAAGTAATTAATACCACCATAACATTTTCTTGGTAGTATCCATACTAAGTATAGGCAATTTGACAATAATGTTGTCTACTCAGCAGGGCAAAATTATAATGATTTTAAGGACAGGTGCTGTACATGACATAGCAGACAAATATAAACAATATTGTGGAACACTTTCTGCCCAAAGACTAGCTTAAGCTGCCAATGCATCAAATACTAAGAGGCAAAGGCTGTGTGGTTGAGAATGCACGATAGAAAATGTGTTGAAACAGATTCCTCACAGTAGCCGTATTCTACCTATCAAAATGAGTATTTATTTACTAAAATAGCTGGTGAACCCCTGGCCAAAGAACCCAAGAAGTTTATGATCCAGTCTATAAACTAAGTCTTGGAGCAGCAAAAAAATGCTCAAATTATGATATGCTTCTCCAATTTACTCCCAAATAGAATATAAATGTAGCGCTGCCGAAATCAAGGAAAGGACTGAACCTTTCACAACAACGACAATCAGAACAATAAGAAAACAAAGCAGAGGGTTTTTTTTAAAAAAGAAAACATACTGATTGTTTTCTGACTCACACAGAATTGAAAATGAGGCTCTTGACAACCTGCTTTGATGCTGCCTGGTATAGCATTGATGTAGAGTCATTGGATCTCTAGTGGTTACCCCTGTGAATTAATGAAAGGTGAGACAGAAATTGCAGAACTACCATGCAGAATGACCTTACCTGATAAGACTGTTCTGCCTTCTCTGCAGTAGGTGAGAAGGGCAGGCAGTATGCAGCAGCCTGTTTTTTCCACACCTTAATAAGAAAAATTGACCTGTTTATCCACCAGCTGTCTTCTTTGTTTCTAATCCAAGTCACTTCTAGAAAATCATTTCTGTTCTTAGATGTTGAAATTAAGCTGAATACCTTGAAGAATTGCTTTTTGTTGACAAAATATACCAAATCTGTGGTAAGGTATAGAAAAGCAGCTGCCAACAGACTCATTTACAAGACTACCATGACATTTACACGCTGCCTTCAACACTCATATTTTATACTGGAGACTTAATTTATGTGGCATATCAAGCGCTATATAAGTGCCTGAGCCCTATCTAAGCAAATGGTTTCATTATCTTCCATATTTTATGTAGTGTAGCTCTGCTTTATAGGGCTATGCTGTATCTCTCAGACATTCTCCGGTGGAAGGAAAATTATGAAAAACCAAAAATAAAAGCTTTCTCGGAGTAAGAAAACGGTTTCTTGATAAGGTCTCCTTTCTTGACTTTAGTTTCATGATGAAATCTAGATGTTATCATGTGTACCATAATTATAGACAGTACATGTAAGAAAACAGTTTTTGTGTGTGTAAAAAGTGCAAGCACTCATAAACTGGGAAATATCAGCGATAAGGTTCCCCGAGCAGCCTTAATTTGCCCCCTCACTTGTGTCTATCTATTATGGTACTGCCTTTATTTACATGGTAATATATTGTTTTCCCACAGGAGCCCTTCCTTATTCAGTACACAGGATGGATCAGCTCTAGGACTGAATCAAGGCTGTGTAGTAAAGGAAGATATTGTCTGCATGACTCATCTCATTTCTTGCAGAATTTGGAAGGTGTGTAGTGAATGAGGCAGGGGATTTCAAGAAGACAAAGCAGAGTCTTACGGAAATGAGATTGGAGGGTCCCCCCTACTGTTGCTAAACCCCAGACTGCCTCTCCAGACTCTTCATTTGATCTCAGTATTCCTCCTCACCCTATTGGTTCTGTGTTCTACTCTCTTTGCCCTACCAATCCCAGTTCCCCAACACACACTCAGCTCCTATTCACATCTTGTCTCTTTTCCTTACTGCTCCTGCTCCCTTCTCTTCCTTGTTCCAATATTCCTGTCCAGCCAGTCCCCATTCCTGTTTCTTCCCAAGTTTCTTTCCAGTCTCCAGATCCCTTCTCCCAGGACAACTGGCTCCATGTCCCCTTCTGTTTTCTTCATCCATTCCTAGACGCAGTTTCCCACGCCATGGCTCCCAGTTTCTCTTCTGTCCTCCAGTGCCAGTGTCATAAAAACATAAGAATGGCCGTACTGAGTCAGACCAAAGATCCATCCAGCCCAGTATCCTGTCTACTAACAGTGGCCAATGCCAGGTGCCCCAGAGTTAGTGAACGTAACAGGTAATGATCAAGTGATCTCTCTCCTGCCATCCATCCCTCCCCCAACAAAGAGAGGCTAGGGACACCGTTCCTTGTCCATTTTGGCTAATAATCATTAATGGACTTAATCTCCATGAATTTATTCAGGGCGCTTTTAAAACCTGTTATAGTCCTAGCCTTCACAACTTCCTCAGGCAAGGAGTTCCACAGGTTGACTGTGTGCTGTGTGAAGAAGAATTTCCTTTATTTGTTTTAAACATGCTGCCCATTAATTTTATTTGGTGGCCGCTACTTCTTATGAGAACAAGTAAATAGCTTTTCCTTATTCACTTTCTCCACACCATTCATAGTTGTATATACCTTTATCATATCCCGCCTTAGTCTCCTCTTTTCCAAGCTGAAAAGTCCTAGCCTCTTTAATCTCTCCTCATACGGGACCTGTTCCAAACCCTGAATCATTTTAGTTGCCCTTCTCTGAACCTTTTCTAATGCCAGTATGTCCTTTTTGAGATGAGGAGACCACATCTGTGCACATGCTTTTTGAGATGACCAGACTCCTTATTCCAGTCTAAGTCTTTCTCTCGCTCCTGGTCTGGCTTCTGTTTGCATTTGAGCCAGGAGGCTTTCTCCTCCATGCTGCTTGAGTACCAGTAGGGGGATCATGAATACAAAAGCCAGGAAAGTTCCAGTGTCTGGCCGGGAGCAGCCATTACAGGGAAAGTCCTTCAGAGACTTTGAGCTGTGGACTGGAGACAGTTTGGTTGCTCTGTAGAAATGGTTCATGCACTGTCTGGTCCAGTAATTGTGAGAGGCTTGAGTATGCCCAGTGAGGACAGAATCTTTGGCTATTTTAGTATTAAATTCCAAGAAGTCCCTACTGAACATGTGTATACTACAATGTGCAAAGACTTCTAACTTGGCCAAATTTTGGTGGATTTTTACATGGATGACAAAAGGAACATCATCAAATAAAGGCCATCCCCAATCAAATTTTAAGTCCCTTCTCCAAAATATGGTGGTGCTAAAGAATTCAAAGTCTCAAGGAAATAAAAGGATCTGAAAAATTTTAATATGGACAAAACAACTTATTTTTTCCTAAGCCCCATTTTCAGAAACTCTTTTTGAATTGATTCCACCTCCTCCTTGCTTCCCCATCTCCCCAAAAACAGTCAGCCTGAGGCAGACACCCAGCATAGAAAATTTCAGCCCGCATGGTTAAAGCTTGACAAAATTATAAACAACTGAAAACAGGGTCTTATAATTGGTGGTTTTATCAGCCCTGTCTATAATCAACCTTAGTAGATATTCTTCATTAAGAGACTTGAACACAAGTTGTTTCTTTTATAGCTGAACTGGGCCATAGGCTTCCATTCTTGTTAAAAATGTGTATAAGTGGAAAGATCCAAACTATGAGAAAAATGGGATTCACAAAATCAAAATAGTACCTCACCTTTGAGTTTTTTTGCTGGGAAAAGAGAGAATGTTTTGGTAAGTGGTAAAGATGGCTAAGGGAAAAATAAAGAGATGCAAAAATGGTTTATAGCTGGTTGTGAAAGATCTTTAGCATTGCACTGAAACATAGGTGGAATATCAGGAAAAGCGTGCTAAACTGTGTGTAATTGTGCTACAGTTTTTTTCAAAGTTCAAAAAAGAAATAGATAAGTTAATGGAAGATGGTGTCCCTAGACTCTGTTTGCCAAAAGCTGGGACTGGGCAACAGGGGATGGATCACTTGATGATTACCTGTTCTGTTCATTCCCTTTGGGGCACCTGGCATTGGCCATTGTTGGTAGACAGGATACTGGGTTAGATGGACCTTTGGTCTGACCCAGTATGACCATTCTTATGTTCTTATGTTCTTAAAGCTCTTTGCAGTCTAAGATATAGCCCACTTTATCAACCTCTCCCACTCCCTCGCCCCATAATTTGCAGACGGTCCATTTATCCCTAAAGCCCCACTGAAACAATTATTTTTACATTGTACCTGAGTAAGGCTGAGTGAACTATTTTCAGCAAGCAATTTATGTAACTAACTAACCACTATTCTGTTCAAGAACCTCAGATTTCTTTGTTTAAAAATATGTTATTTTAAATTTGAGTGAACATTTTATACAAATGTATTTCATCTCATAGGTTGCTCATTAACTGTTTTTGTAAGCATTGCTTTCCATATTATCTATTCCACATTCTATGTTGTTCATGAATCACCATACAAGTCACATGGCTTTGTTTCTGCTTTCTGACTGGATGACTGTCAAACTCCCAGCCAGCTTCCACGATGTATGAAATACTTCCAGTGAATAATCATCTAAATATTTGTGTATAAATATATATTCACACCCATATGCGCAATACTTTCATTATTTGCAAACATTCTTGCAATAAAATAGTGTTTGAGTGATGTCTGTGATACATGAATAAGAGGGATTGTGAATATCATCCCAGTAAATCTGTGGGTTCTATTCAAACAAATCAGAAGTACTTTTATTTTGCAATATTTGTCCAGCTCTACACCTGAGTATGATTTTCTGTGGACAATCAGTTTTTCCTGCTCATATAGCAATGATGTATGCTGGCTTTTCTGCATTTAGGGCCTGATCCTCTTCAGCAGAAAAAACTATGATGAGCATTGGATGGGGATCTTAGTTGCATGACTTTCTAATAGTATCAGGCCTTTTCTTAACTTCACCCATGTTTCCCTAGGTATATCCCTGTATGTATGTTTTACAGATCAGCATGGAGACATTTTTGTGTTGTACATTGATTAACAAGCAGGCTATTTTATGTTGCCCTTTTACAGATTCTTTTTTTTAAATAAACTCCTAGGATTTTCCTCACTTTGGGTGAGAGACATGGAAATGTGTGGTCTGTTAGGAAACAATCAATTTTTCATTATATATATTTTTTTCATGCGTCTTGACTGAAATCAGTTGGAGTTCTGCCTAAAAAACTAATGGCAGACTATGGCCACATATTATTAAAGAAAGGAAATTACTCTCTTGTTGCTACTTATATAAAATAAATTACAGGGTTGCTTAAAGTTTTTTTTCAAGACAGAATTGAAATTAACTACATAGCATTCCATTTGAGGGGTTGTTTTATTATTGAACGGAATACATGCAAATTTAATATCAGAGGGTAGCCATGTTAGTCAAGATCTGCAAAAGCGACAAAGAGTCTTGTGGCACCATATAGACTAACAGATCTTAGGGATCATAAGCTTTCCTGGGCTAAGACCCACTTCATCAGATGAATGTTGTGGAAA
>ML677364.1:11919204-11967640 GCA_007922305.1 Dermatemys mawii
TTTCCACAACATTCATCTGATGAAGTGGGTCTTAGCCCAGGAAAGCTTATGATCCCTAAGATCTGTTAGTCTATAAAGTGCCACGAGACTCTTTGTCGCTTATGCAAAATTTAAATCTTTCATAAAATATTTCTAGTGTATTTAGATTTAGTCACATAGAGGACAGTTGCATGTCTATTTGCATAGTGTATCTTGACAAAAAATGAGTGCAGTGCAATCAGCTGTTACATTAAAAAGTACTTGATATTGCAGTTGAATTGATAATATCCTGTGGCTTCATTTAAAAAAAAAGGTATGCACATAAAAAATGTTCTGTTTCTCATTTAGCCTCATACTCAACATTCATAGTCCAGCTAATGAAAGAAATAAAAAGAAAACAAAATTCCTCCTGCATTCTACTTCATTCACTAATATGAAAAGTCTCATTAAATGAATGTTCCAATATACAATTATTGCACGACCTTCAGCTAATTAACACCAAAATGAGGAGTAATATTATAAGCATGTAACAACTGCAAGCCTGAGATTACTATTAGCATTCTATTGCTATGAGAGAGCTGGAAATGTTAGTTTTACATTTAAAAATTAAAGATTTGTTTCAAGTAAACAATGCAAACATCGTCATTTAATATCTAACAGGCAACATTACTGTAGCATGATTTTGTGGACCATTTTTTTATTTTTAATAGCAGTGTTAGACACTCCTTACTATTACTCCTACTGACTCTGCTTATGTTAAAACTACCAAAGGAATAGACAATAGTTTTTACCTATTATATGTGCAGATAGCTGTTGATGAGAGATCCCAGAAAGTAAGACTTAAAAAGTTTTAAATGGTTTTTTACTAATTACACAAAGTATGAGAGAAGCATTTTAATATTTCCAAACTGTTATATTCAAGGTGCTGTATTCAAGAATGCAGTTAAAGAATAGATGCCAATTATAGTGACTCTGTTTTTCCAGATGATATTCTGCATGAATATTGTTGGTGATATCTTTTCTAAATATCAGAATCTGTTGGGATAGCACATGAAACTTCATGTCATCCCAGCCACTCAGTTCCTTCCACTAACTCAAAATCATTGTAAAATTCCAAAGTAGTGCAGGAAGAGGGTCGGGAGTGTGGAATCCTGTATGCAATCATATGAATGAACTATACAAATGAATTGCTAAGTTCCAATTCTTTCTTTCTTTCTTTCTTTCTTTCTTTCTTTCTTCATTCCCTGCCTAGATTCCCATTGTAGGAAACTGAAAAGCAGTTCCCAGACCCAAAGGAGGTGAATCTGAGGAGTCTTGTTTGAAAACAGTTGCAGGACTGCTCTCACAAACTAAGCATCTGATCCAGAGACCAAGTTAAATTGACAATTCTGTGAAAATATAGATTGAACTTCGAGTTGCAGCCTCATATCCCTAGGGTGACCATACAGGAAGTGTAAAAAATCGTGACAGGGGACGGGGGGGAGGGGCCAATAGGAACCTATATAAAACAAAACACCAAATATTGGGGCTATCCCTATACATTTGGGACCTCTGGTCACCCTACTTATCTCAACAATGGAGTTATTTCTAACTTAAAACTGCCCTAGAATGGGTGGAATGTGCTCAGACACCTTTGATACTGAATCCCTACTAGTTCATAATAAGAAAGATTGCAGAGTCTGAAATATTTGGATAATCACAGAAACTGAATGGCTCCTAGTATTATTCTCTTGCTCTATTAACAGCCTAGGTGTTTTGTGGAGAATCTTACTTGTGAGAGTTGCTCAGAGTTCTTTTAATTGGAATATTGACTTGTAAGGAATGGGCTTATGGAAAACGATTCATAAACTGTTTGCTTAAGTCAGGTGGAAATCAGAAGAAGAGGAAACTCAAAGTAGGCACTATAATGAACACATCATTATACTTTGTGAGACTGCAATAGAGTGTCCAGTACAAGTCAGTGAAAGGTCAACATTGTAGCTATGTGCATTTGCATCAAGGGAAAGACCAACTCGTTTAAGAGAAGTATATAGTGAAGAGCAAAGAGAAAGGAAGATAGTCGGTGATCAAATCTTTCTTTCTTTCCCAGCTAGAGAAACACTTCCATATCAGAGAATAAATTTTGTAGTGGAAAGTTTCTTGCTCTCCAGCAACATTTTCTGGACCCATGGAACTCCTTCTCAGAGGATGTTGTAAAGACCAAGACTGTAGCAGGGTTCAAAAAAGAGCTAGATAAATTCATAGAGGATAGGTCCATCAATGACTACTAGCCAGGATGGCCAGGGATGGTGTCCATAGCCTGTGCTTGCCAGAAGTTGGGAATGGCCGGCAGGGGATGGATCACTTGATTATTACCTGTTCTCTTCATTCCCTCTGGGGTACCTGACATTGGCCACTCTTGGAAGACAGGATACTTGGCTACATGGACTTTTGGTCTGACCCAAATGGCCGTTCTTATGTTCTTATGACAGTTACAAAACAATCACTGTCTGCACTGTTCAGCATAGCCAGCATCCTGCCAGTGAGGTTGGTGGACCTCATATGTGTAGAACCTGGACCTGATTGCTCATAAGGTAGATAAGGGATACTCATGCTGACTGTGTCACTAATTGATCTACAAATCTATGTCTGTGCTGAGTCTTTGAATGGACCCAAATAGTCTGTCCATTGTGTTTGCAGTGTTTGAATATATGACTTCCCTGGCTCATACCACCATATGCTTTGATTAGTTTGATTTGGTTTAGTTCATTTATTTATTTTGTACTTGTGCTTTTGACCCAGTGATTTTGCTGTTTGTTTCACCACATAGTTTGATTTGTCTTTGCAGTTCCTGGGTTTTTTTTATATTGAAAATGCAATGAATAATCTTAGTCACATAAGTTAAAGCAGCCTCATAAATCAGTCTGACCTCCTGTATAACACAGGCCAGAAAATTTCTTTCAAATTTCTAGATCATATGTTTTTAAAAAAACATCCCATCTTAATTTTAAAATTACAAGTAATGGAGACTCCAAAGTAACCTTGGTAAATTGTCCCAAATGGTTAGTTACTCTCCCTGTTAACAAGTTATACCTTATTTCCAATCTGAAGTTGACTAGCTTCAATTGCCAGCCACTGGCTTGTGTCATATGTTTCTCTGCCTGAAGAGCCCATTATGAAATATTTGTTCCCACTGTAGGTACTTATAGATTGTAATCAAATCACTCCTTAATCAGCGGCACTAAATTTACTTTGAAAGGCAAAGGGAGAATAATTGCTAACAATGAGTTTAGAAAAGGCATACTGTTGTTTTAAGGAAGACTAATATTGCATTATGCTCTCTACTCTTCTGAGACATCCTTTTCCATTTGGTTAATAGTCCTCCTCCCTTGTTTCTCTCTGAGACCCTGTACTGACAAAATATCTCTCTACAGCTAGGTCCTGCTTTCTCCTCCAGAGCTTACTTACTAGGCTGGAAACAATGCCATCTCAACAATTGGTTTATACTTCTCCCTCACTGTCTCCATACCTCTCATCATGCCAAGACCCAACTGTGGGATGTCTTGTCTTACTAAGACCCCTAACCAGGGACAAAGTAAATACATATGAGGAAATTTAAAAGGCTGTGGAAATCATTTCTGTAGTGTAGGGCTTTATAATGACATCACCAGTTAAGAATCAAGAAGCTGCAAACAGCTTCTTGATTCTCTTCTTTATGTCTTGATCCTCTTCTTTATGTCAGCCTTTAACAGGCACTAGGATTAGGCAACTTAGATGGGAGAAGGTGGTGATCATTTGGGTTTTGCAAAACCTCTGAAAATTTGTATAAACACAAGGTTTTTCCAGTTACCCCATTTCCCTAATTGAAACCCTTGGTGTTGAAGGAAAATATTAATAGAAACCTTATATTTCTAACTTTTATTATTTGTAATGTGATAGCACCCAAAGGCACTGATCAGGACTGGAAAGTCATTGTGGTAGGCATAATCGATGTACATTGGAGAATATGGATCTCTCAATAGCTTTTAGTTTAAAGCTCTAATTTTCTTGGAAATGTGCTGCCTCAGGAAGGCAGCTGTCCAAGCTGTGTTTAGTGTATTCCAAAGATAGGACTGTGCAAATTGATGGTATGAAAATATTATGCAGCATTTAGGGTGTTTTAAAATATAATAGGTGGGCCCAGTAGTACTGTTAGGCTCTGATAGAGGCCTCCCAACAGGATAGAGGAGCAGGAAGATACCGAGCCCAGTGTTGGTATATAACACTTTAAATATTTTTATTGATCACAATATAAACCTCACTCACTCCACATTCATACCCCTTTTCGTGCTACACCAGAGTCCAAAGATTAGAACCAGACAAGGTCCACTACAATCATAAGGCTTGGGGAGGCTGCACTGCACAGCTCTTCTTTATCAGGGCTCTGGGTCAATGTCTGACTCCAAATTTCAGCTATGTCAGTCAACTAGTTATAAACCCCTCCATCGTGTCATCAGCTCTTTGTCTGTTTAATAAGCCTTTCACCCATAACTTCAGGAAAACAGTTCCAAGCAGTCGCCATAATCCTAGACATTCCATTTCCTCTTGTGGACATGACAAAGTTCTTTTTCACAGATAGTCTTTGACTGCTCTTAGCCTTAAATCCTCACTTCAGTTGCCAACATGCAACTCAACTTGTTTCTCTCTGAGACCCTTTACTGACAAAATATCTCTCTACAGCTAGATCCATGTCAAGCACACAGTGTATTGCAACATATACTACCGTATCCCAATAATGCCACCTATTAATTAAGTGGGCTAATACTTCTCCTTATAAGAACTGGCCTTCAATGGAGTGTGATTTTGCCAGACTTTAACTATTTAGGTGGAAATTTTCCATGCTGTGTGTTTGCATCAGATTGAATTTGCATGGAAATTTTCAGCCAAAACGGTTCAGCTGTTTTTCAGAAAGAAGCTAGGGACCAATACTATTTTCTTCCACAAGAACAACTTATGTGATTGCGTAATTAAAGATTGTAACATTATGCATACACAGAAGAGGGCTGAATTAAAGGGTTCACAGGCAACCTTAACTGACCTTTGCTAACCTCTAAAAACGCAACTTTGCAACTTTAATAATGTTCTTTTAACACTTTTAGGGGAGTGTAATAAGTTAGATAATATTGCCCAAAACTAATTGGAACCCAGTGCTATGCAAATAATAATGATTCCTGTTTCAAAGCAATCCTTAACCTGCTTTTCAGATTAACCAGGAGAATGCAGTAATAAATCAGGAAATAAACCAGGAATCACATTTTGATGTAGCTCCGGGATTGGCAAACTTTGGCATGTGGCCTGTCAGGGAAATCCTGTGGCGGGCTGGGACGGTTTGTTTACCTGCAGCATCCACAGGTTCAGCCAATCGCAGCTCCCACGGGCTGCGGTTCAGAGTTCCAGGCCAATGAGGGATGCAGGAAGCATTGCAGGCTGAGGGATGTGCTGTCTGCCACTTCCTGCAGCCCCCCATTGGCCTTGAACAGCAAACTGTGGCCAGTGGGAGCTGTGATTGGCCGAACCTGTGGATGCTGCAGGTAAACAAACCATCCTGGCCCACCTGCGGATTTCCCTGATGGCCATATGCCAAAGGTTGCTGATCTCTGATGTAGCTAAATAAAACTCAAACATCTCAGTTATGAATTTAGACCTGGAGTTGAAATCTCTCAGCCTTCGATTATGTTCTAAGTTTGATAAAGTGAATTCTTCTCCAATAAGAAGAAATACAGACCGGAAGTTAAAGTTCATGATCTGGGTATTGGAGATCTGTATCAACTTCTTGACTCTGCCACAGATTTCATGTGTGACCTTGGATAGATCATCTAAAGGGTGATAATTTCAAGTGTCTTGAGTTCTGACCTAACTCTGCTCCCATTGAATTCAATGTAAAACTCCAACCGACTTCACTGGTGTGATAAATGAAGTGGGGGGAAAGCTCCCTTTGATGGACACCCAGCCAGCCAGCTAGCTGTAAAATCCCTCTTGGTAGCTGTTCTTTACTTGCTTTACCTGTAAGGGGTTAAAAAGTGTCCCAGGTAAAGAAAAAAAGGGGGCAGATATGCCTTTGGGGTATGCTCATTGATTAGAGTTACTCTTCTGGGGGTGTGCATGTCTGTAATTATATTAATATCCTGCTTATGTCACTTGTGTGTTCATATGGAGTTCTACTCCTTTCTTCTGCAAGTCTCCTCCCAATGGAGCTATCCTGCAGGACTTAGGCTCCCCAGGGCTGGGTTCCTCCAGCCCTAGAACTTGATGAACACACACACACACACACACACAAACAGAGCAAGTCTGAGCTGACCAGGTCAATCAGCACTCTCCAGCTGATCCTCCCATGTGTCTCTGTACTCAATAGGCTGGGTTAAGCAGCACTTTCAAGCTGGAACCCTTATGCGCCCCTGGTCTCGATAGGTTGGGTTGGGCAGTACTTTCAGCTGCCCCCCACCCCTTATGTGCCCCAAGTTTAACACGTCTCTATCCCACTTTCACATTACAGTTGTACTGGGAGTAACCAACTTGATGAATAAACCCCACAGTATTTTGGGGCACTACAGGGATCTTTAGCTTAAGTAAAAGAAGTGTTGCTGCTGAGTAAATGGGGAAAGCTAAAAACACAAAAGAGTAAAATTCAGAGAGAGAGAGAGAGAGAGAGAGAGAGAAGCAACCAGCTGAACCATGAAAGTTATTTATTGAATAATACTGATAACTAAACAAGGAGGGCTACAGAAACATAACAGTTACATTTTAAAGGTTAATACCTGCGGTTGAAAAGAAAACAGAGAGAGAAAGGAGGGGATCTCACCTACTCCATGAGGTTTGAACTGGTCGGGGTTCCCAGGTGATGGTGGTAACTCAGGGATCTGAGTGCTGGAGACAGACAGAGACCCCAGCACAATCAGTCAGGAAATGGAGTCCCAGTGGAACTCATGCAGAGTTTGAGTCTAAGGCTTGGTCTACAATAGGAGGAGAGCTCGACCTAAGATACGTGAATAATGTAGCTGAAATCAGCACATCTTAGGCCGACTTACATGCCGTCCTTACGGCAGCAGCGTTCGACAGCGGGCTTCCCCGTTGACTCCAGCTTGCACCTTTTGGCGAGCTGGAGTTCCGGAGTCGACGGGAGTGCCTTTGGCAATCGATTTATCTTGTCTTGATGAGACGTGATAAAATGATCGCCAATAGATCGATCACTACCCACCGATCCGGCAGGTAGTGAAGACATACCCTAAGTATCAGAACACTGACTTGGGCATAGGTAGGAGGTTTTGTAGAAAAATACAATGGTTCCAGGGAGAACAATAGATTTGTTTATGAGTAAACTGGGGATTCAAGGGTTTTCTTTAGGCTGGACAATAGGAGCTGATCACTCTTGGCTATGGGTGGTGTTTTCTTCCGGGGAACTCTCAAGGCAACAGTATTTTGGATATCAGTCAAAGATTTATTACTAGGAATTGGTCTGATAATTGCTGAGCTGGGTGTGTGCAGGCATAGGTTCATTGGCATCTGGAGCAGGGATTCCCATGATGCAGTACATCCCTGCTTTTCAGGTCCCAGAGTTCAGTGTGGTTCTCTGTCCCTCATTCTTTATGCTAATCCCTTTCCCATCTTTCATGCAGATGAGGTTAGGGGAGTTGTCTCTGTTCTTCACTCTGGCTTAATCTTATGAAGATGTCTTAATCTTGTCACCTTGTCAGGAGGGATCTAGGTGTGTCTCCCATTGCCCTTCACTGTTCTCTGCAAGCCTTTTCTCTGATTGGTTTTGGTTCAGACAGAGACTGGTGGTGGTGTGGGGGTGGGGTCTTTCATGAGTCAGGCAGGCTAGATACTGCACCCTAGTTCCTCCAAAACACAGAGCTGACTGGTATCACACCTGACCAAAAGTCCCAATGGGAAGGCTAGAACTTTTTAAAATGGGGAGGGAAACTTTTCTTTTGTCTGTTGTTCTCTGGGCTGGAGGGAGGGAGCAGCCATGCTATAAGCAACTTTAAGCCAGGTATGATCATAAAACATTAGATCATAGCTAGAACTACTTATCTGAACTCCAAATGTGTAAGTAGATCAGAATGTTTAGCTAGACATGATCAGGTTTATTTCTGTTTATTTTTTAAGGCCTGTGGATCTTCTCTTGTGCTAACCCCTGATGCTTTTGTTTGCTTGTAACCTTTAAGCTGAACTCGCAAGAAAGCTGTTTTGGGTGCTTAATATTTGTAATTGTTTCTTTTAAGATTTAGCAAAAAGCCTGAATTCCAGATGTATTTTTTCCCTTTTTGTTTTTAATAAAATTTACCTCTTTTAAGAACAGGATTGAATTTTTGGTGTCCTAAGAGGTTTGTGCATGTTGTTTGATTAGCTGATAGCCACAGTTAATTTCCTTTGTTTTCTTTCTCAGCTCTTCGTCTGAGGGATGATGGTGGTGGTGATGAAAGGGCTTGAGAATACCCACAAGGAGGAATTCCCAAGTGCTCCTTCATGGGTTCAAAGGGTTGGGGTGGTTTGTTTGTTTTTTTTTTTTTTTGCATTTGTGTGGCGGCAGTGTTTACCAAAACAAGGCCAGAGAGAAGCTGTTACCTTGTGAGTTTAATACAGGCCTGGAGTGGCAGTATTAATTTATAAAATCCTTGCGGATCCCCACTTTCTGCACTCAGTCAACAGAGTGGGGATTCAGTTCTGACAACTGGAAAGAGAGTTAGTTTTATCCTAAGCCCTTCAGAAAAAAATATATTCATGGCTTTGTGACTCACTTTCCTTATCTGCAAAATGGTATAAGAATAAATCATCCTCCTTCTAGACAAAGGTATGTCTTAGCATCTTTGGGTTAGGAACTTACTTTTACTATGTATATATACAACACCTTGCACAGTAAGGACTTTGTGTCAATCTGCCCTTTTAAATGCTATTTTAATACAAGTATATATTAATAATAAATAAATATTTAAACCTCAAAGAGATGGCCATACAATATAAGAAATGTGATTTTTAAGTGCATTTATTAACACCTCAGTCAAGCAGCTATAAGCCTTTGATTCTATTTTGTTATGTTTCTTCTTTCGCAAATTATGTTTATATGTTGCTTAATTTGCAGTATTCTTTATGATGAATGAGTTATGAAGATACGGTATGATTTGTGATGCAAAACACACAGTGGAAGAAGAAGAGCAAGTTTCACTCACCAGCCTTATTCTGCTAATGACGTATCTTTGCAATCTCTTTCCAAAGTGACATTAAAAACTTGAATTCATACCAAAGCCAGGGGGGAAATGGGGAGGGGAGAGAGAGAAAGAGAGATTTTGCAAGGCCCTTAAAGAGCTTCTTCCTTCGTAATGGGATTTTTGCAACATGTTATTTTCTATATAAAGACACTTCAATTTTTTTGTTACTAAACTATTGATGAGCAGGCTGTTTTCTAAATAAATTCATAACTAATGGAAGACAGAGCTTGAGGAGGTAATTACGAAAACATGACTGGGGACAGAAATGTCCCTTCATCTCCTGCTACAATTATTTCTTTATTGGAAACCAAAGGCTCTGCAGACAGTGAATTATGTGGAAAAAACAAAGCAAAATCTTAGAAATTGTAAAAGGCAGTACAGAAGCCCTAGTGTGGCACTTTTTTCCCCCGAATCAGCTTCATTATAGTTATTATTTAGATTTTTTGGGCTTGGTATTCTTCCTGTAATTCTTGTCACAGTGTTCTTTAACCTTTCAGAGTGTTTACACATTTCATACTTGAGAAGCAAGGAATACACACTTTGAACATGAATTGCAATACACACCAAAATGGCTTAAAAGTCCCATGGTGGTATCCATAAAACTGTAAAATCCTCTAACAGTCAAGAATCTCAGCCTCAGGCGGAGCTTGAACAGTAAACATTTAATAAACACAACTCCCATTTCATCCTTCCTCTCCCTATGTGTAGCCTGATTCATTTTACTGTATATTTCACTTGATTTTACACAATCATTTCCCTCCCCACTGCACTAGTCAAGAAGTTATATGATAATGAAATAGCATGCCTTTGGGCATAAGCTGCAGGAGTCAGGAAGTGACTTTTGCAGTGCACAGTTGGAGAAGTGTAATATGGTAGATTTTCACTGCAGTTTCCCTGTACACTCACTGGTACTGTGCCTCCTACTGTTTACTTCAGGAATTAGCTCTTTACAGTCCAGTACCCTCTCCTGTAGCTTATTCAGATGCTCATCAGCCTCTCTTTTTGCATCTCAGGGTGGTCTCTCTTCATGGCTTGACTAGTCCTTGGGCCGTCTGGCCCACGTACTTATTTTCTACTCTAGCACTCCCATCTGTCATTCGCTCACCCAACAGCCTCTCCCTCTGTGTGACTTGGTATGCTCTCCAAGACTGAGCCCTCTACCTAGGTCACTAATATAGTCCTCCCCTTCCGGGGTATCAAAATCCCCCTAAACCAGCTGTTTAGTTAGCATCCCCCACAATCCTTTCCCATTCCCAGTGACAGATGGGGGAACCTTATCTCTCTTGCTACTCCAGGTTCTCTTCCCTCAAGGCCAGGATCCCAGGCTTCTCCATCTTCCTGGGTTTACTCCTTTTCCCTCTCTACACCCAGCGGGGGATTTCTGACTTCCACGATGCAGCTCCTTTCTGCTGCAAACTTCCTGGCTTTATACCTTAGGCAGCTTCTCCCTTAGGTGGGCTTCACCAGCTATTAGTTATTTTCAGTCAAGCCAGACTCTCCTCCAGGTATGTCTGCTTTCGCTCTCTCTCATGACAGAATTTTCCTCACTTGGGTTCTCTCCCACTACAGAGCTTTCCTGAGCAAACACACATAACTCATTTTTATAGTCCCTCGGTCACCACACTCACAAAATTGAACACCTGGTCCTGCCACATGTATTCAACAAATGATGCAGCAAACAGACCCTCAAGGAATTAACCTCAGCCATACGGGAATAAATTTCCAGGGCAAACCTACTTTAAAATAAGATTCTTGTAAAAATCATAAATAAATTCTCTTTCTAGACTGTTAGACTACGGAGTTAAAACATCACTGAAAACTGAAGTGTAGAGGGCCAACGTAAGGGCAATGAAGGACTTTACTTGCACTTAAGCCTTATTTTGAGGGCTTCAGTGGCCACCTTTGCACAGTGTGGGACATCATCCATACTAATTTGCTAAATTAAAAAAATTGCAAAGAGTGGCCCATTATTTCTGCAGATTGCTATTCTAAAGGTGCATTTATATGTAACAGAAATGTAGGGGCATATATAAAAGGAACAAATAGACATTTATATACTGCTCATGATAGGTTCACTGAGGTGAGTGTAATTATTTATTTGTATTATGATAGTGCCTAAAAGCTCCAACCAGAATGGGGCTTTATTGTGGTAGCAGACGTACAAAACACATAGTGGTAGGTAGAGAGTTTGCAGTGTACACAAATGAAAAAGTTTCTTATCCCTGTTTTACAGACAGGGAGTGGAGTCAGAGAGATTAAATAACTTGCCCAAGGTCACAGAGGAAATCTATGACAGAACTGACCTCTTAAGTCCCAGTCTAATATCTTAACAATACCATCATTCCTGTAATATTTACCAGATGCTTGTTGGCAGTGTATTTGAGCTTAGTTTCCTATTTCCTGTATGCTTTAGTGGATTTATATGATTTTTTTTAATGTTACTTTCACAATGTGTAACATGATTACTGGTATGGTAGCTGCCAAAACTAGAACTGACAGGAACTGGCAGAGAGGCAGAGATTAATGGTAAAAGACAAATTGCAAAACTAAAGACGACATCTGCCTTTTAGCATCCCAGGGCATCCGCTGGCTTTGAATCAGCCAGAGACTTCCAATAAGCAAAGATAGTTTTCACAGACCACCACAACTTTAATTTCTTGGTCTCTAACATCCTGTGCTTATTTTGCTTAGATTATATCTAGTGAGAAAAGAAACAGCTGGAATCTAAATCTAGTAATTAGTTCTTTCAGATCTAGCCAACTAAAAAAAAAATCCTCTATGAGATTGAGGAGTACAGGTGGGAAACAGTGAGCACAAGCTTCATGTGTAGTATTCAGGTATGATCTATTATTTAATGCTTATTCAGAAACATGGATGAGTCTTCATCTAGTGGCTGAGTTTCTTTTCTTAGGCTTTATCTAACCCATTGTCAGCATTTCCAAACATCTGATGGTTGGCATCATATTTAGTTACACATTTCAACAATTCTGTTTCCTTCATTCATGGTAATAAATAGCTAGCGTGTAAGAGGGAGGTGGATGCAATACATATCCACTTGATACAGGATGATGAGAGCAAATACAGTAAAGCAACACATTTTATAAAAGAGTAATTTAAAACTTTAATAAAGGCGAGTAGTCTGTGGCTAGGTTTGATTTATCTTGTTTAATTAAACAGAAGTTTATGATGAGTAGCACTTTTACTTGCGATTTCCCATTGCTACTCTTTACTTCAACATTGAAAGGCTACAAAAGAGACTTATACACCCACTGTCTTAGTGTGATAAGCTTTAAAATATATAATATATATTTCAGGCGGCTGCCAAGCTCCCTTCCCCGACAGCACGCCGCGTCCCCACTCCTCTACCTACCACCAGGTGCCTTCAGCCACCAAACAGCTGTTTGGCAGCGCTTAGCGTTTTCCGGGAGGGAGGGACGGGGGAAGAGCGAGGAGCCGCGTGCCCAGAAGAGGAGGTAGAGAAGGGGCAGGGCAGAGGTGAGAAGAGGCAGGGCAGGGGCATGGCCTCATGGAAGGGGTGGCATGGGGGCAGGGCCAAGGGCAAGGGGTGTGTGTCAGTGATGCAGCCCTTGGGCCAATTCATTAGTTCTCATGTGGCCCTCTTGGTCATTTGAGTTTGAGATCCCTGGTTTAGAGTAAAAGTAGAACAAGTTTAACAGCAAAAGGACATAGTTTAAGTGATAGCAAGTAGAAGGGATTGAAGGTAGAACAGGTTACAAACAAAAAATAACTGTGCTTTCTAATAGCTAAGAGATAATTTAACAAGCTACAGACTTTGCGCAAGTAATTTTCCTCATCATTCATTTGCTTTCCAGTCATGCCTGACTTTCTCTCAATCATGACCTTCCACAGAAGTACAAGGTTCTAGTTTTCATTTCTTCCTAGGTGTAAGATCTTTCCTTAACCAGATTTTTCACCCAGATTCAGTTTTCAAAGACTTCAACCCCCTTGGCTGAAGAGCCCATCTTTTTCAGCTTGCGAGAGCTCTGGCCCCTTTTATCTTTCCAGTGATGGATGTCAAGAAGACTTATTCTCTCTCCTTATATCTTCTCAAATGAACTGTTTTGCCCCCAGACTCAAGATGGCCTCATGCTGTTCTTCATTTCAACTAAGATTCAGAAAGAACCCGAAACAATGAAGATAAATATGTGGCCATATTTTGCTCTGAGCTTTTCAGCCATGCAGAGGGTGAGGCAAGGGTCCCATCTCACCCAACCAATCAGAATGAGCTGGGAGAAGGAGAACAGCATAAATGTTGCCTCCACCCTTATAGTTGGGGAGACACCAGCAGGGGAAGGCTGGACTGCTGAGCACCCTGAAGGCTAATTAAAGAAAAGTGGTGGACTGAAGGAGCATTCTGGTAAAGGCACTACAGCTGATTGATTAACCCAGAGCTCAGCTCTGGAGCTGAGAGAGATGCATTATCAAGTGTGAAATACTAGTTTGCACATGAGGTATTCTCTTGCCCACAAGGCTCATTGAAACCAAATGAGCCATTGTGAAACATGAAAGAACAAATTTTGGCTAATTGCGTCCTTCTCTCCTGCACCATGAAGAGACATGCACATGAACTCATCCCATCAGCTTGAACTCTGGGGAATAAAAATCTCTAACAAGAAGAAAGCATCTCTGTGCTGCTTGAACTTTAGGAGGGCAAGATTCCTTAGCCTGGGTTAGCCCTAAAGAGCATGTAGAGATTGCATATTACTGCAGCTTCTCTCATCATTTGGAACCTATGATTGTAGCTCACTTGTGTAAGTATATTTTCCTGCTTTAATCTTGTAACTAACTCTCATTACTTTTTCTTAGTTTATTACAGGATTGACTCCAATAGTTGTCTTTGGTATACGATCTAAAGTACAACTGATCTCAGGAAAGTGACCAATACTTTTCAGATTCAGAGTAATCTGAATATTGTTATGATTTTTGGTGTAAGGGGCCATCTATCAAAAAGGCAAGCTTGCCTGTGGCAAAATAGACCAGAGTAATTAAGGGGACTGCCTATGACTCCATGTTAAGGCTATTATAATACCTGATAAATTTGCACTTGATACTTGGTTGGGGCAATCTTAGTATAGAATTCACAGACAATTTGGGGGGCTTATGCTCTGAGGTGGGCTCCTGAGCCACTCCAGGCAGCTTGACAGTACTTTAATAGGGCCAGCTTCACAAAGCTGAAAGTTGGCTGGAAGAAAGAATTTAATCAGAGAAATGTGACCTATAACTGGGAATCATTTAAGAACACATTACTAGATGCCTAAAAAGCCACAATACCACAGCTGAGGAAGAAGGGTATCCCAGTTAAAAAAGTGACCTAGTAAAGAGAGGAAGTGAAGGCAGCTGTTGTCATGGTCCAAGAGAGGAGCCAACCCTCTATCTGGCAGCCTGCTGATGCTTACTCATCTAGGACCCTTGAAATCAAGCTTCTGTTTGAGGTTCTTCCCCTGCAGTTCTCTTGGTGAAGTCTTGGAGCAACTGATTGGCCTGCTGGCCCTACTTAAGCCAGCAACAGGAACATGAAGCTGTCTGACCAAGTGGCACCCTGACCCGGTGTGACTTCTGGAATCTGATTCATAGTTCTGACCTTAAGTTTGTCTCCTGACTCTGACCTCCTGAGTCCTGTGGACTGTGACTCTGACTGCTAGCTGTGGCTGCCCATGACCTGGATGGATGTGACAACTGTATATATATAAAGATTTTGATAATGGCTTTATTGCTGACTCTTCCATTACTAGATTAATAGAAGAGTCAGCAATTAGAATGCAGAAAAGGCAGAGGTGTTCTATAAGTATGTGTAATCTGTATTTAGGGGGAAAACAGACGATGTAGTCTCATCATTTGGTGATAACTCTTGTTCCACTCCATTATATCTCTGGAGGATATTAAACACTAGAATTTAGACATTTTTTAATCTGCAGGTCCAGATAATTTGCACCCAGGAAATTTAAAGGAGCTGGCTGAGGAGCTCCCTGATTAATTGTTGGTTTTCAACAAACTTTGGAGAACAGAGAAAGTTCCAGAAGACTGGAAGAAAGCTAATTTTTACCTACTTTTAATGTTTTAAAATGGGTAAATGCTATGATCAGTATAATTATAGGCCTGTCAGCCTGACATTGATCCTAGGCAAGTAATGGAATGGCTGATATGGGACATGATTAATCAAAAATTAAGCTTGAATGATGTAATTAATGCAAATCAACATGAGTTTATGGAAGATAGAGCCTGTCAAACTAAATGGATATTTTTTTAATGAGATTACAAGTTTGGTTGATAAAGGTAATAGTGCTGACATACATAGATTTCTCTAAGGCATTTGACAAAATATTACGATTAAAAAACCTAAAATAATATAAAATTACCATGGAATACAATAAATGGATTAAAAACTGGCTAACTTATAGGTCTCAAAATGTAACTGTATCCAGTGCTGTCCTGCAGGGATTGATTCTTCACCCTACATTAGTTAACATTATTTTATCAAGGACCTGGAAAAAAACAGAAAATCATCACTGATAAAGTTTGCAGATGGCCCAAAAAGCGGGGGAGTGGTAAATAACGAAGAGGACCGCTCACTGATTTAGATCATTTGGTAAACTGGGTGTATGCAAACACTGTTCATTTTAGAATGGGTAAATGTGCACATCTAGGAACAATAGGTCATACTTACATATAAAGGACGCTGTTCTGGGAAACAGCAACTCTAAAAAATATTTGGAGGTCATGGTGGATAATCAGCTGAAGATGTTGATGGTGTTGCCGAAGACCTAATAAAATCCTAGGATACATAAAGAGAGGACTCTGGAGTAGGCATAGAAGTTATTTTACCTCTGTATTTGTCATGGGTGTAAATCACGGCTGGGACACTCTGTCCAGGTCTGGAGTCCACAAATCAAGGAATATGTTGATAAATTGGAGAGAGTTCAGAAAAGAGTCGTAAGAATGATTACAGCATTAGAAAAACATTTTAGTGATAGTGTAAAAGAGATCCATCTATTTATCTGAATAAATACAAGGTTAAGGGTTGACTTGTTTAAGTCTATAAGTACCTACAGAGGGAACAAATATTTAATTATGGCATCTTTAGTCTAGAAGAGAAAATTATAACACAATATAATGGTTGGATGCTGAAGCTAGGGAAATTCAGACTGGAATTAAAGTGTAAATTTTTAACACTGAGAATAATTAACCTTTGGAACAATTTTAAAAGGGTTGTAGTGGATTCTCCATCACTGACAAATTATAAATGAAGATAGGATGTTTTTCTAAAAGATATGCTGTAAGTATTATGTGGGGGCAGTTCTATGGTCTGTGTTATACAGGAGGTCAGACTAGATGATCACAGTGATCCCTTCTGGCCTTGGAATCTAGGATTCTGGTGAACAGAAAACCCATCTCCAGAAAGAAAAGTTGGAAAGACTCCTATTTAAGGGGAAAATTGATTGACTATCTCATTCCAAAAAGAGGTGGGGACTCCTGCTTAAGGAAGGACTGACAAAGAATAAGTCTTATAAGGAACTGGGAATGGTTCCAGGAACAGAGACCACTGACAGGTTCAGGAAAGAATCTCCTCAAAAAAGAAGCTAGAAATGGGTATTGGGCTGTGCCTGAGATGTATGTCCTTGGATGGTTCTGAATAAGTGGCTGCTTATGCTTTGGGCTGTTAAAAATGAGACTTAGAAATGGGTACTCTTTGATAAAAAGGACTATCTGGACTTTTTATAACCCGGGTGAAGGGAAGTGAGGCAAGGCCCACCTCCAGCACCATACCTGACTGAACGGTACACACTCTTATGACCTCTATGCCTTCATATAGACCCCACAATCTATGAGATGTGTGGGCTCCTCTGTCTGTACTCTTTCAGCACACTTGGCTCCTTGAGGATATAGGGAAAGAGAGGCAAGAGGCAGACCCACAGTTCTCTTCCTTCTGCCCATCCTACACACAACTCACCAGTTTCGGGAGCTGGCTGGTTATGTGAGAGCAGTAAGCTGTACACACAAAGGAGTATAATAGCGGGTACTCAACCTTCTGAGCAGGGTGATCAGACAGCAAATGTGAAAAATTGGGATGAAGGTAGGGGGTAATAGATGCTTATACAAGAAAAAGACCCCAAAATTGGGACTGTTCCTATAAAATCAGGACATCTGGTACCCTATTTCTGAGTGCCCAGGAGTTCTATGAAGCATTCTGTCTCCAGAGATAAAATATCTTCTTGTGATCTCTCCAGAGTGCAGTAGCTTTCCATTATGCTTTTACAGATTCCAAGGCTGGAAGGAACCACTGTGATCATCTAGTCTGACCTGTATAACATAGGCCATAGAACTTTCTCAGAATAATTCCTAGAGCATGTCTTTTAGAAAAAAACCTTGGATCTTGATTTAAAAATTACTAGTTATAGCGAATCCACCACAACCATTGGTATATTGTTCCAGTAGTTAATTATTCTCACCATTAAATATGAACACCTTATTTCCCACCAGAATTTGTCTAACCATTGGATTGTGCTGTACTTTTCTCTGTTAGACTTCAGAGTCCATTTTTTAAATATTTGTTGCCCATGAATGGTATTGGAACCAGGAGAGATGCCTCTAGTACCCCACTTGATACATCCCCTGTCCCAGTTTGATCATGAACCATTGATAATTAGTCTTTGAGAACAGTCTTTCAACCAGTTTTGCACTCACCTTACGGTAATTTCATCTAGACCACATTTCCTTAGTTTATGAGACTGTCATGTGTGATTATGTCAAAAGTCTTACTAAAATCAAGATATACCATGTCTACAGCTTCCCACCGCATCCCCCACTACTAAGCCAGTAGCCCTGTAAAAGAAGGAAATTAAGTTGGCTCTGGGTGACTTGTTCTTAACAAATCCATGGTGGCTATTTCTTATAACCCTTTTATCCTCTAGGTACTTAGGAACTGACTGTGTAATAATTTTTTCCAGTATATTTCCAGGTATCAAATTTAGGCTTACTCTTTTATAATTCCTTGGGTCCTCTTTCTCCCCGCCATCTTTAGTATAGACATATAGGTATGATTTTTTATCATTTTTCTGAGTATGGCAGTGCCCTTGCTTTTGCAGTTTTTGAGCCTTCTCCTCAATCACTTTTGGTGAAAAATTATATATATGCAACAAATCACATAGCTAACTCAAGAATCAGAGAGGTAACCATGTTAGTCTGTATCTGCAGAAGTGACAAAGAGTCCTGTGGCACCTTAAAGACTAACAAAAATATTGAAGCATAAGCTTTCGTGGGCTAATACCCACTTTGTCAGATGCATGCAGTGGAAGTATGCAGAGGCAGGTATAAATAAGTAGGCAAGAACCAGGTTAGAGATAACAAGATTAGTCCAATCAGGCTGAACTACCTTGTTATCTCTGATAAGGGAGGATGAGGTCCTCTTCTAGCAGCTGATCTGGAGGTGTGAACACCGAGAGAGGAGAAACTGCTTTTGTTTACACTTCCAGATCAGCTGCTAGAAGAGGACCTCATCCTCCCTGATTAGAGATGACAAGGTAGTTCAGCCTCATTGGACTAACCTTGTTATCTCTAACCTGGTTCTTGCCTACCTATTTATACCTGCCCCTGGATACTTCCACTGCATGCATCCAACGAAATGGGTATTAGCCCACAAAAGCTTATGCTTCAATACTTTTGTTAGTCTTTAAGGTGCCACAGGACTCTTTGTCACGATAGCTAACACACTCATATATTTAGATGCTTCTGCCTTCCAACATATATTACTTCTGTCTTATCTGAGTTGAGTCAGTCCATTTGCTATTATGAAATTCTCAAAGAGTGGTGTCAAACTAAGATTTAAATTAAGAATATCTCTGGAATAGTCACAAATGCTTTTAAATTGTTTCATTTATGGATTCCATTATATGAACATGCTTGAAAACTGAATAAAATTGCATCCTATATCTCAAATATAAAGATACAGATGAGAGGAAATTGAACATGACACATAAATCAATAGCTAACAACTATCAGTTTAAAAATTGTAGGGCATAGAGAATGGGCTACTTTCTCTGTTCCTTGATCTGTGTGAGAATATGACTTGTCCAGTTTACTAATCATATTAAGACTCTCTTAGATGGAAAGTGTCTGTATATATATCTTTTCTCTCATCTCAATACGGTGTGACTCTTGAGATTAGTAGTTTTTATTAAAGGAATTTGATTTCTTCTTGTGGCTTTTCTGGCTTGTATAGACTGTATAGAGCTAAACATAACAATGCTGATAAAGAAGAAAATGTGCTGAACCACCCTCCTTCCACACTTCCTTTCTGGCTAGTTTAAAGGAACATGACTTGCCACAAACTATTTTACAACTTTGACCGCTTAGTGAATGTTACATTTCTTCCAATTCCCTCTATCTGTCTCTTGGCAGGCAATTTCTTTAGGACAGGAATAATGCATGTTTTTGTCCCTGGCATGAGTCAAAGAGTAAGATACTACTTTGTGTGGGTACAGGTGGCAGAAATTGGCAATAACAGGACACCTCTCTTTCTATGCTAGTACACCATTTTTGATCAGTAGAGATGGTCAAGGTTATATCTGCTGGGTTGAATGCAGCAGGGCTTTCCTGATGAGGATTCCTTCAGGCTGAAACACATTGTATATCCATAATGCACCAGAGACTGGTGTGGAGACTTATGGATTTTCCCTCTCTCCACTCAGTCAGGACAGTTGAGTGGACAGGAATGTCAGGTGGGAGAATCCGAGTTTAGAAATAGAGGAGGATTTTAACTTTTTTGTTTTGAAGATTAATGTATAGATGAATCATGTTAATATTGTGTTTTTCATGTACTAGGCCCAGTAGGAATGATGTGGTGTCATGCCATGGCAGCAAGAAATCTAGGAATTACTGATCAGGGCTTGTTTACACTTACAGTGTTTCAGTGACGTAGCAGCACCACTGTACTACTTAGTGAAGTTGCTACCTAAGCCAACAGGAGAGCTTTTTCTATTTACATAGGTACTCCACCTCCCGAGAGGTGGTAGCTGTGTTGATGGAGGAATCCCTACTGTTGACATAGCGCTGTCTACACCAGGGGTTAGGCTGGTATAACTATTTAGCTGAGGGGTGTGGTATGAAGCTTCACTAGTCACTTTTTAAACTGAAATTGCATTAATTCATAAAATCTAATAGGGGTGTGTACAGATTCTCTGGTGCAGACTACTGAAGAGCTACAAATGGATATTCTAAGAAAAAATGAGAAGGTATAGTGATATTTAGGAACCATGAAATTCAAGAATGGTGATCCCCCTGAATATTGATGGACTCTGGACCCTCTACTATAACTGATCTGGCTGCAAGCCAGTGAATATCAGGAAAACCCTGTTCTCCTGTTAATGCTTATAAATTTTGTTTCCAAAATAGTCAGGAAGTTTAGTAACAGGTGAATTTTTTTTTCTAATAAGACAAAAATACACTTGTCTTTTGGTTGGAAATTTCATTAGGAAGATACAGAGGAATACACTTGAGAGCCAACTTCAATCATTCTTCATCATCAAAACATAGTGAAACTTGACAGAAAAGGGTGGAGCTGAAGCCCTCACTTGCTCATCATCCTCATCCAACAATCAATCAATCCATGTTGTCAGAATGCACTGGAGAAGTTGAGCTTCTAGCCAAACACTTGAGTTTAAGGCACTTCAGGTACATTCTAAAGCCACAAAAGTGGTAGGTTGTGGTTAGTCACTAAATTTGCATGATTTCAGATTCTGTTGCAAACACCATTCTAAAAGTAGTGAACATTAGTTTGTTCTGTGTTTGTACAACACCTAGTAAAATGGGATTCTGGTCCTTGAGTAAAACTCTTGCATGCCATGATAATACACTTTTAAGCCATAAATCTAGGATAACAACCTGGGGAGGAGAGGCATGTTCTGTACAACTACTAGCTGTTAAAACCAAACTTAATTTTATACATTATTTTAAGGCAAGGATTTTTCCATCAACAGAATTCAATGGTCTTGAACTAATGGACGTAGTCTTGAATCAGTTGGTTAACCGAGGCATGTTTGTTGAGGGTTTACAAGCTAGGACTGTGATAACTTTATGAATACAGAAGTGTAATTCTTGGGAGTACAAGAGATATTTCGTCTTATTGCTTCATGTGATGTGCACATATCCAGTTTGGTCCTTAATGATGCTTTAATATGATTACAAGAAGCTGTAACTCTTGCTGGTGAGTTGCTGTAACTCTTGCTATCCTGAAAGACCTTGTGACTTCACATTGAAACTACTTGCCTGGTAATAATACACATTGCCTATTTGTATGCCTAAATAAATAGCCAATGCAAATATATGATACCAAATGTATGCATTTAATTTTGAAAACCTGGACCCTAGATAGTCATATCTACCTCATTATATCTCATCTAGCACAGTATTTTGATCTTCCTTTATAACTTTAAGTTAGCATCACTGTGAAGCCGTTATTATATTAAATTTCCTCTATTGTCCATTGGCTTTGTGGAGAATGCTTTGCTAGTATCTATACATTTTTCTCTGGCTCTTATCACAATGCCAGCAAAATGGCTCACCTACATAAACAAATGGCTTCCCACCACTTATGGGAGATAAAGTAGTATTAGAATCATAGAATATCAGGGTTAGAAGGGACCTCAGGAGGTCATCTAGTCCAACTCTCTGCTCAAAGCAGGGCCAATCCTCAACTAAATCATCCTGGCCAGGGCTTTGTCAAACCTTACCTTAAAAACCTCGAAGGAAGGAGATTCTACCACCTCCCTAGGTAACCCATTCCAGTGCTTCACCACGCTCCTAGCGAAAAAGTTTTTCCTAATATCCAACCTAAACCTCCCTCTCTGCAACTTGAGACCATTATTCCTTCCCATCCCATCACCTGTTTGAGCACACTTTGTTTATTATCTATCTTAGAGATGGGGAAGTGAGGCACAAAAGGTGATGGAGCAAGACTTAGCTTCTGTGCTTGCTCTTGTTCAAGGAGCATAGTGACAGAACAAGAGACTCTAAGAAGGGATTGCTCCTGCAAGAGAAATAATTTGCAACACCCCCTGATGTGGCGTAATTTATTTCCACCCCAGTGCTTCTTTCTGACCCAATTAGGGAGCAGAGGAAGAGCCATGGCTCCCTCCAGGGCTATTGACTCACAGGAGGGTAGAGTGATTATTCCTTACGCTATCATCCCTAGGCCCAGACAGAAGATGGCTACAGGGTATAGGTATTTTACTCCACCTTGTTCCCTACACCGCTACGTTGGCAATTCTTCTGTGAGTTAACCTTAAGGAATCAAATCCTATAGGAATCATTGGTTAAGGTTCTGAGGTATGACTCTGTTTATGACTCTTCCACATTCTTTTCCTTTATATATAATGCTTTTTGACTGAATTGTGTGTCAAAGAAACTCAGTCAGGACACACTTATCATATATACTCATTCATAAGCCTAACTTTTTTTAGTAAAAAAGGGAAGCATCAGAAAAGGGGGACATCTTATGAATGGATATAGAGAGGGGGAGAGGTAGGACACAGCCCTTTCCCCCAACAGAGGGGGCAAGGAGAGGCAGTACAGCCAAAAGGGAAAAGGCGGGGACAGAGTCTCTCCACATCTGGCCACACTGCTCTTCCCCCAGCCTCTGAAACAGCTGCAGCACTGGGATTGCAGACTGTGGCCGTGCCATCTGGCCTGCGGCTGCGCCTCCTGGCCCCGCCTGCTGGAGCATGCTGCAACCAGTCCCAAGACAGTCTCCCCTGGCCCGCTCCAGTTAAGATGTGAAAGGATGGGATGTGGATAGTGGACGGGTCCCGAGCTAGCGGGGGGATCATGTGGGAGGTGGTCACAGGGGTTACTCTGTTGAACCCCATCTTCTCCCCGCCCAAAATTTTCCCCACCAGTTGCTGTTCTGGCCTATCAGGGTAAACAGCTGAGATGCCAAGACACTTTGTTTACTGGGGTTTATCTCTGTGCCTGCGGAGGCTCGAGATAAACAAACCATCTCGGCCCACCAGTGTCTTATCCTGATGGCCCAGGAGCCAAAGTTTGCCAACCCCTGAATTATACAGTCAGCTCATGAATGGGTCAGAAGTAAAAATGGAAAATTTTACTTATCCATCTTGGGGGGTTATAAACGAACAGTCATATGATCGAATATATATTTGAATTTTAGTCACTTTTATTTATTTCTTTAATTGACAGACAAAAGAGAAGCTAACAAACAAACACAAATCAAATAGACAATAGAAATTAATGTAACATGCGGAAAACATTAGGCACGAGTATATGAAATTGTAGAACTCCTTTATGGAGTCTGAAAGATGCTGATTATAAAAGAGTAATAACGCTACCCAAATAAATCTAAAGTAAAAAATATATTAAAATAAAAATTAATGGAAATAAAATAAAATCCAATCTACAATAGCTATTATGAGAAACTATTTATGAAATGTATATTTCTAGGAACTGTAAATGAATCTAATAAATAATCATTTGGATGAATAAAGGAAAGTATATAATCCCTTGTGGAATAACCAGTGATTGGATTTATCATATAGACCCTTTATGTATGTTCTTGGAAATGTCCCTGAACCAATTTAAGCAGAGGGCATTCAAGATCAAGTGTGTGATCAAAGATACACAGGCCCCTAGAAAACACACATCAATAGGCAAACAGAGTGTTTCAATAAGGGGAGGCAGGTAGCTAAGTGTCCAACCCAGGAGAGCATGCCATGACTATATTAAACTGTGTGTAAGGGGGTATAGTTGTTGCCAAACCACCACTTATCATCAATAAAGGTGGCAGCAGCAGCAATCTGCAACCAAGTCTCTGGACCCAGTATAGCTGCTCAAAATCTCCCAAATTCCCCTTATACGGGTGGATGTCAGCAAACCAGTAAAATGCCTGAAACCACTATGCTTATTGCTAAAAGCAGTCAAGTCAGCAGGCTGTAAATTGGCTAAATCACATCCTTAGCTTGACCAAGTCAGGAAGGGAGGGGGCTTTGTTTTGACTCCCCGTCCTTCCTGATAAGAATTGTGTTGAAGTTGCTGATAAGAGCAAGATGTGCCCCAGGAACGTCTACTGGGGGTCTCAAGACTGCAGACT
This sequence comes from Dermatemys mawii, assembly GCA_007922305.1. Classification (NCBI taxonomy): domain Eukaryota; kingdom Metazoa; phylum Chordata; order Testudines; family Dermatemydidae; genus Dermatemys; species Dermatemys mawii. The sequence goes on from ML677364.1 coordinate 11,943,526, forward strand.
CTGGAAAAACCCACACCTGGTTAGTCAATAATCAGAAGGAGGCCTCTTGCTGGACCATTGAATTGCATGTAACAACTTTTCCTTAAGGGACATACTAATGTATAAATAAGAAGGGAACATTTGAGGTGGTTGGACTTTTCTGGACTCTCCCTCTGGATACATCTTGCAGTCCCCAGCGGCAGATGGGCTGCCGCTGTGCCACTCGAGAGCCACACTCAGCTTTGGTAATTATCAAGGGTTGGGGGTGTTTTACTAACCTGTTACAGACGCGTGTAAGTGCTTAAGACCAAGTAAAGTTTAGCTTTAGGTGAAAGCACTCCTGTGTTGTCCTGTTTATGCCAGCCATCTATCGGTTGGATGGCCTTGTTTCCCCCGATTTATTTCCTGACACCACCTCGCACAGATTAAAAGTTACCAAGAACTTTGGGTTGAAGGAACCCCAGGAACACCCTCTTCCCAAAAAATCCTCAAAGTTCAAAATGCTTGCATAACTCTTTTCAGGATTTTGGTCAGCTTTAAAGGTGAGCTTTCTTTTCACCAAAACATGTGGACATTTCAAAACAAGTTGGTAATTAGAACTGATAGAAAATGCTGCAGTGAAGGACATCATGCTGTTAGAAAGTCCAGGTAGACGAAAAAAGAAAACACAATCAAAAAAGAAACATGTGTCAAAGAAACAGTACAAGGCGATCAAAGGAGACCATTGCATATCCATGAAGTTGTCCTATTGATAATATGATGCAGGATTTTCAGGTTCAAAGTCTATCACAACTCTGGCACACATCAAGCTGATATTTGTCCTGGAATTCCTGTTTTCTGAGTCTCTACTGCACCATCCCAGTGTTGGTACAGATAGCTGGAAGTGTCTATACTTGGTATTACAAGCTCTGAAGTTGCCCTCCATAAGCAGCTCTTGGTGAGCCACTATTCATCCATCAAGACATCTTCGCTGTTTTGCCCCACACCTGTTCTGTCTGCCTCAGTTGTCAAATATGTATGCCAGCTCTCTAGGAGCCTAGCTAACACCATGGAGACAGAGATGTGGATAGAGAGGAATATATAAAGGAGCGGGGGTACTTTACTGGGAACATTTACTGGTGTACATCATAATGAGCACTCTCCTGGGGGACAATGGAATGCAGCCCATATTTATTATATGATATCACTTCCACATATAGCACAAAAATGTGATAAACTTATTCACCTCTGCCTGCACCCTGTCCATTGTTCTCTTAAGACTTAACGTTCTGAGCCACTGAGCACCATCAATTAGTCATTTTTTTAAATGTTTGCTCCTCCCAAGAGGAGAACTAGGGTACTTCATCTGCTGTGCCCACACCAATTCACATGCCCAGTGCCCAGAAAGAGTAATTTCTGAGCCAATAATATGTTACCTATACACACAAAAATCATGTAGCTTCAAAGTCTAATGTACTATAGTCCCTACAAAGCCTAAATCATAAACATATGAGAAAGCTCCCCTTGGCTGATCATGTCATCAGCAATTAGGTGTCTCCACCCACATCTGCACAGTCTAAATTATATTCTAAATTTTGTGGATCATCATGTTTGCTCTACACATCTCTAGAGGAGTTTGTGCATAATTCCTAGCACCTTTCTAATGTTTAGGAGTGAAGTATCACCAAATGTTCTCATTTAACTAAGAAAATTTAAAATATGAGTTCTGAGCACAAGACAACTTAACCAGGAGGACCTAGCAACATCTGGAACAGAGGCTGAGAGTTATTAGATACGCTCAGTGGCTGTTTCTGAGACTGTGTAGGAAATTTTCATTGACATCCCACATCACACTCTGAGTGCTGAGCCAATCACACAGAAAGAGGGACTTCTGGGACCGACCATGCAGGTCAATCACAATGGCCTGTGGGGCCCCCCCAAAGTGCAGAGTCTGGAACAGTCACCGTGATCCGCCATACCTTAGGGACAGCTCTGATTAGGGTAATACTTGGTCCACAGCAGTGTGTTTTGTGCAGCTAGAGGGAGAGCTGGAGAGAGGACCATTTTGTTGACACACTATACTATAGCCATGCTACAAGGTCTGAAAAATCATCTGAGAAAAGATGAGGAAATGTTTTTTCATATGTGGTGAAGTCTAGAAAATGTTATGTTGAAACCTTATATTTGAATGTTTGTAACAGAAACAACAGGAGAGACGTCTGCATAAGGAACACCAGTAGATTTACTGTCTAATAGCTTTTGTTTAAAAGTTGTTCTCAGGATAAAATATTGTAAAGAATTTTTGGAATTGCATTTACAATGTGTTGGGTGCATTAAATCTTAGTAAAACAAAGAAAGCGGGTGGTGCTCTCTCTTTGAAATTAACTGGGAACTATTACCATCCATTTAAGAGGGACTTACGTGCAACCAGTGGTGCTGGAACACTTTTAATAGTGGGGAGCTGAAAGCCAGCCCCTTACATCTGTTCTCTCTCCACTCCCCCAGGGCTGGGGCTGCGAGGAGGGCCGTGTCTCTGGGAGGTCGGGACCTGGACTAGGGGTAGGCATGCATCCAACAGCGGGAACTCTGGGCGCGGAGCCGGCAGCAGAGCCCCAGGCCTGGGGCCGGCAGCTGGGACATATTTTCATTTGCCATATTCCTGGAGGTTTCATCACATGACATAATCTTTAATTAAAGATGAACCTTTAATGCCTGGAGACTCCAGAACAGTCCTGGAGGGTTGGCAACACTAAGCAGAATCTGAGGCACAGGGCTTGCAGCCAGAACCCTGGGAGCGGGAATGGCAGCGGAGCCCTGTGGGCATGGAGGCGGTAGCTGGGACCCCAGGTGTGAGCCTGGCAGCAGAGACCCATGTAAAAAGTGAGGGTGCTGCAGTACCCCCTGCACTCCTAGTTCCCAGGCTTGAGGTTTAACTATATATATTAAAGTTCTGAAAAGACAGAACTCTGTCTTGTGCTCCAGCAAAGAGTTAAACTGAGATGCAGGAAAAAGCGGAGTGAAGAGTTAGGCAGAGTATTGCCTGAGCATCCTCTGCCCCCTGTAACACAAGAACCTTAGGAATTGTGCTTAAATTGATACCTTCACCTATCAGTGGCTCTCTTATATTTACCATTAGGTAAACATTCTGACTCTTCACTGCTAAATAACAGAAGTTCTTTTTAGCACAGAGAGATAATTTAATTTTAAATCTTCCATTCTCCCTGAACCATTCCAAAGGGAAAACTGCACCTACCAGGCAGTGAGAAGACATTTGTCCCTAGTCATCTTCAATAAGTAACCATACACATAGGAAAATTGCTTTTTGTAGATCGCTGACATGTGGGAAAGTGATTCATTTAGAAATAGAGTGTAATTAGAAATGCCTAATTTAAATGCGTGTCTGTCCTCGTTCCAGAACAAGTGCATTATATAGCAGAATATAAAAGTATAAATGAAGAGGGGGTGTGGAAGTGCTAATCTGTCTTTGTCTTTGGTTTCTACTTCAGAGGTGCTTAACACTGTGGTGCAATAGCCCTTCTAGACATATATCTGGTTTCTAAGACTGTTTCCCCACATTGTCTAACATCTACTTGCAGGGCATGTAGTGTTGCTCTTGCACTGTCTCATAAGGGTGTTCAGTGACCATCTAAGCTGACCTTCTTATTTTTATTTGTCAATAACTTGCCAAGAGCTTAGCATGCATCTGTTTAATGAGTATCCTGATACAGAAGTTTGAGGAAAGCTAAGTTGCCAGATGGCCAGTTAACTTAAAAGCTGTCTCTGTCTGATTGAGGCCAAGAACTAGCAAGACAAAGGGGAGGATTGTCCCCACTGAATACACAAGCAGACGCAGGACAAGCAAAACAGAAGCCCTTTCCAAAAGAAGAACACTAAGGTCAGATATGAGAAAAACTGACACTAGAATAATCAGTGCAGAAAACAATGGGGCCATTTGTGGTGGCTTTGTCAGATATGATAGAAGTGACAGTTTCCATCTCCTGACCTACATGAGCACTGTGCTAACAATAGCTGTTACTGACATTTTTGTTATCTGGGAATTTGTTGAGGTTATTTCTTGTTTTTTATCACTGATTGGAATATATACCCTATCCCGGGCAACAATGTATATAAACAGGAAATTGGAGCAAACTGTTAGGGCACTAAATTTGTTAAACCTGCATTCTAGAACTGAGAATTTGATTCACTGAGGTCTGCATCAGTTCAATACAGTTAGGGCTGATTAACCCAAACCAGTTCACAGCCCAGAATTTAGATAGTTCAGTATACCCAGCATGCTAAACGAGTGGTTCACAAAAATCTAGTTCTTCAGTGTGTAGCTAAACAAGCACAGATAGAATAATAGAAAAGTAGGGATGGGAGACACCTTGCACTGAGGCAGGACCAAGTATACCTTGACAGATGTTTGTCTAACCTGTTCTTAAAAACCCTCAATGATGGGGATTCCACAACCTCTCTTGACAATCTAAGGCAGTACTTAACTAGCCCAGTTATAAAGTTTTTCCAAATATCTAACCTAAATCTCCTTTGCTGCAGATTAAGCTGATCACTTCTTGTCCTACTTTCAGAGGACATGGAGAACAATTGATCACTGTCCTCTTTAAAAGTCCTTGACATATTTGAAGACTGTTATCAGGTCCCCCATTAGTCTTCTTTTCTTAAGACTAAAGATGTCCAGTTTTTTTCACCTTTCCTCATAGATCAAGTTTTCTAAAACTTTCAGCATTTTTGTTGTTCTCCTCTGGACTGTCTCCAATGTGTCCACATCTTACATAAAGTGTGGCACTCAGAACTGGACACTGTATTCCCAGCCGGGCCTCATCAGCGCTGAGTAGAGCAGGATAATTACCTCCTGTGTCTTAGGTATGACTCAGATGAACAAGGTTGGGGGATCACGTGTAGGTGTCGGTGGGCTTGGGCTGGCCAAGGGTGCTGGTGGGGAGGGAGATCTCAGGCCATCTCTGTGCAGATGGGAGGCAGGGATGACTTAGGCTGGCCTTGCACTGTGAGGCTTGGGCCGGCCCGGAGGTGGCCCATTTTCTCTATGTGAAAATATGGTCACCTCGACTCTTGTCAGTCCAAAGGTTTCCATCAAACTGAAAACTTGCTCCATGAATGCATTACTGTCTGGCACGGAAAACACATGCTGAACAGTTTTCCAGACATTTGGGGCTTCCAGTTTCCTGACAAATGCACGCCACTTATCAGGAGGTCTGGTGAGACTGTCATCTTCCATTAGAGCCAGGGCAGTGGCATATAAGAGACAAATCATCTCTATCCAAAACAGTAACAGCACTCCATTTCAAAAGGTCTTGCAACTTCATTAAGTCATCAAATGTTGGCACTTTCTTGAAGTTTATGCATAAAAGTGACTTAAATGGACAGTCTTTGGAAGAAAACCATTTCTCCAGATAAGCAACTGCTCAATTGCATAGAGTCTTTGCTTCATTCTGAACTTTTTCTGAACTTCTCTTAGCAAGTGTGGCAAAGCTCTGTTCACCTGGTAACTGAAAAAAATCATCCTTTGATCTGTCAATTAGCTGGCTTCTGACATGCATTATTAGATTACTGTCATATTCTTAGAATTCTTTTAAAGAATGGAGATTAACTTCTGAAAGATGGCCATGATAGAATGCACAAAACAAATGTAGCACTCAGGAAATGTCAACTTGTCATCTAACTCATGCTCCTGATCTTCGATGAATCTCCAGATCAGCCAGTCGTGGTCTGATTTTCCAAGATGCAAGAAGTACACCTTGATAGCTTGCCAGTACAACAGAATCCTTTCATCTTAAAGGCTTAACCAGTGAGTGAGCATATGCAAAAGCACTTTCTGATAGTTTTAGTCCACATGTTGAAAGTAGACTTTCAAAAATTCTACTTTTTTTGCACTGCGTGAAAACTCATTGAAAATCTTACCTTCTATGTCAAAGCTGTGGGCTTTCATGCAGTTTTTTGCAACATTGTGTAACACGACAGTTGCAGTTAGCTTAGATCATCGGTGATCGAGCAGCCTGCAGTTTAGCAAACAGAACAGTTCTTACCATAATTCACAGATATGTTGTTAGCTCCTGAAGCACTGACATTTTTCAGGTCCAACCCAAGCTCATTTATGACATTAATTATATCTCCTGAAATTGATTCCAAGGTCTCCTCTGGTTCTTCATAAAAATCCCAAAGGACATTGTTTATGCCTCTTTTGATGTCAAAAAACGAGCAGCCAAAAGAAAAGACTTTCCCTTCCTTTACCTGCAGCATCAGTAATAACCGCAACAGAAGAACTGGTTTCTTTTAGCTTTTTGACTGCTGTTTCCACAGAAAATAGTCCAAACACATTCTCAGCTAGACTGTCGATTTTTGTTCTTCCCAGCGTCATTTTATTAGCCACAGCAGAATCAGCATGTAGTGGTATAGCTAATTTGCTGCCACCGTCCATTAACAAAATCTGTAGCTGTGCTTCACTCCATGAAAGACATAGGCCAATTCACTTGGAGTCACATTTATTGTCTTTAACTGTGTTTCCCCATGAGGAAAACTATTGATGTGCACGCATTGTGCTTTGTGCTCTGAACTGCTGTTTGATGTTTTTTCCAGTTGAATGTTTCCAAACTGTATCAATGTCGTCATATTTCACCATAAAGATGCTCCGACAAATTGTGAAATGGGCATTTATTTTATCAGCATATTTGGCCAGCCAGTCTTTGTAGTCCAATGGTGGGCCACCTGCAGCCCATCAGGGTAATTTGATTGCAGGCCGCAAGATATTTTGCTGACATAGGGAGCTGCAGGAAATGGCTTGTATTGCCATCGAAGGGCTGAAATGTTACATGATTAGGGCTACAAACAACATCTGAAACAAAATGCAAAACTCAAAAGTCATCCCAGATTTGTCTGAGGTTTTTAGGCCTTTCAGAAAACTGTGGCTAACTTGTGTTTTGTTGAAATCAAGTAAATGTTTGCAGTTTTGTACGAATTGGCACAGAACCTAGTGAAACTGTGTTTTTTGTATGAAAATTGGTTTTGTGTAGCAAAATTAGAAAATTTAAACCCACACAGCGAGAACATGGAGAATATATTCACTTGAACCTGAGTGAACTGAATTGTGTACAATTGGTTCATATTTAATTCTTTAGATTTGCTATTGTAAAGCAATAAATACTATGAAAGACTTTAAAAAGGTTATTCAGTAGCATGCCCACAAGGAGGAAGGGATGTTTATCTTTGGAGTGCTATTGTTAAAGTCAACACTAAAGCACAGTGGAAGAAGAACCAAGTACCACTGTTCTTGGTTAGTAGAAATATCCCATCAGGTTTTTATCCTTAGATATAACAATATTCTATTTAATGCATTAAAAGTAGCACTATAGCAAGATATTGTTTATATTTCACAAAAAAATCATCCAGAAATTTATTTATTTTTTAAAAAAAGAACTTCCAGACTAGCTACTCCAATGATTTGTTAGTATGACAGTTTAAAGAAATCTGTGCTTCCAATCTGATTCCTGAAGAATGAAACCAAGCCACCCGACTCTGAAATATCTACAAATGCTGGGAAGAGAAGTCATCAGGGATTACACACAGACCACTCAGTTTGGTGTCCTCTTATTCTGAGTATTCTGAATATTACTTGCACAACTCAGTATCAGAAATGGTCGTGGTATGGGAGGACTTTTTAATTAATTCATATTTCACTGTGTTTCAATAAAACACCACACTCAATAAATAAATTACTACTGTGGCTATGGTATTTTGTGATCTTCTAAGAATAATTTTTAAAAGTTTTTTTTAAAGCCATTATTTCTGATTTAGTACTCTTCACAGGCTCGGGAAGGGAAAAAGTTTCCAGGAATAGATCAGAGAGAGAATGATACTTAACATTTTACTTAGGGCTTTTCATCTTCAAAGTGCTCTATAAACATTGGCTAATCTTCCCAACACCCTCTCTTGTGGTAGGTAAATATTATTATTCTTATGTACAGCTGGAGAAAATGAGGGTAAGTGTTTTGACCAAAATCCCAGAGTGACAGAAAAACACAGGTTTACAACTCAAGAGTTGCTGTTATTCATCTGTTTATGTATCTAAAGTGCCTCTATCTTAAGAGGTAACAAGAGAAATGTATAGTTCATTTTGTCACCAAGACACTGAATTTTCAAACTATACACTTTGAAAACTTCTGAAAATCCAAGAAGCTTACATTAAATGCTGGGTTTTAAAATATTTGTTGGGTGTTTTTAGACTAGTTGGGAAGATTTAGGTCCCAGTTTCCCATACTGGCACAAAGCAGTAGGGAAGTCAGTTTTACTGGTATACTTGGGATTACAATTTCCTGAACAGAATCACTATATCACATAGATGTGACCTCTCTACCACTGCCCTCCTGGTTCCCAACATATGGAGCATGACAGCTGGGCATAACTTAGAGAATCCCCAGTGCTGCTCTAAATTTCTCTGGGAGTTATCCTTTCAGATTGGGGATGTGTAAAGACAATTTTGTCCACCCATCTTTTGGTTGACCATAGGGAAGGCTCTAGACCTTGATACCCTGTTCTTATATTCTTAACTTCTTCATTGGAGAGTATGGGATTATTTCACCCACACCACAGACGTTGGCTTTGAGAACTGGACCCTGAGCTAGCAGAACTTCATTTAGAAAAAAGAACTGGTCCACAGGAACGTGTGGTGAGATGCTTTCTCAGATTCCCTTGCAGTACAATGATTCCTTCTGCTGCTGCTGAAAATAGATCTGCCCTTTTGAGGCAATGAAAAGAAATTTGGGGATGTTTTAAGGACTAAAGCATGCCGGAATGGAAGGAAAATATTACACTTTTTCTTTGTCAGCTCCACAACATTGTGCCTGATGAGTTGGAGGGATGACAACTGAGCATTTTATATCTACAGGATATCTTATCTGTGAAGGGTGATTATTATGCTGCTTTTGTGGTGCTTTTGAGTTACTGAAGTCTTTCTCTGGAGTGAAAGAAATAATCATCACCCTTCACAGGAGATATTGTACTTGTTCTGTGAGAAACTGTTTTTTCATAAAAAGCCCACATTCTAGGTTTGAATTAGTAAGCACATCAACTTGAATCAGTCAACTTTATTTCAAACTTACTAGCTCTGAACAGTGAATGCTAACCTTCACTTTACCTGTGAAAGAAGACAAAGCTGTTTTGGCATGTGGAGAAGACCCATGGAAAAGCAAGGATTGGAAACCAGGAAGGAATTATGGCCTGACAAGTTTTCAAGGCCACAGCCATCTTTTGGCACAGTTTAAGATTCAGGAAGTTATCAATGTCCATGGGACGATGGGAGTTTAAAACCAGGAGTGATTTTCTATCTGAAAGGTAGTATAATATGATCCTTACCAAAAGTTCTGATATTTTATTGACCAGGAAGAAGGGTGTAACGTAAACATTTACTATATGAAATGCAAACATTTCCAATGAAGACTCTCATCACTTGTTCGTTTGTGGCCATTAAACATTTCAAAGAATTTTTTGCAAGCTTAGGAATCAAAGCCTGGATGACCCAACCAAATTCCAATGGGTAACTATATTCTGTCCATCTAAAATTCCCTCTTCCAATTCAAGTGGATACAATATTCTTCCTGATCTAAACTATTGTTTATTGGCACAGTGCACTGTTGACAGCTCCAAAGGAATCTGGACTTCACTGGAGGGTAAAGTCAGTTATCAGTGAATATTTATATTGACCCAAGATGGGATTTAGTCCTCATTGTGCTAAGATGGCTATGCAAACACATAATAACATGGTCCATGCCCCAAAGAGATGCGCTTAAGCTGTGAAATTCAGATCTGCTTTCAAACCCTTACATTTTGTGGCTATGCAGATCTGGGGATTTGGTACAGCCAAGCATGTGGTAGGGCCCAGCAAAAAAAAATCAGATCCAGAGTCTAGTTCCAATTATGAACCTGACAAGAATTTGGGGGTTCAGATTGGGATAGTGTTTTGGACTCTCTCTTATAAAATAAATTTATACTGCATACATCATGGTGATACTTCTGCAATAAATGTATCTGGTCCTTTCACTGCATTTTGTCCACAAATCCATTTCCACTGGGAATTTTTCTAACATTCCAGACCTCTGAGCAGATTTAAACCTCTTTCCTATTACTTTATCAGAAACCTTCCACAAACTTCAGAGTAGTAGCCATGTTAGTCTGTGTCCGCGAAGAGAACAAGGAGTCACAATTACTCCTCGTTCTTCTTCCACAAACTATTACTCATCAAATATAAAATGTTCTCCCCAGAACTTCACAGCTGTGAAGTGCTAGATTGATAGTATTTAATCCTGGCCAAGAGACAAGTTTACGTATCAATATTTTGCAAAGAATAAAGGTTAGAAACAGGTTATTTATCAATCTCCTTGAAGAGCTTGGATTCATTCCTCTTTCTATGGGGAAAGGCACTTCTTTCGAGGCAATCACAACATACCAGATATCATGACATGGGAAAGATGGTTTATGTCATTTTTAGAGGTGTCTAAAGTGAATTTAGTTGAGGAGGGGGATTGGTTTGTGGTTTTGGTAAGTATATTTTGGTTGGAGTGTTTTGAGCCAACATATTCAGAGTTGGACCAGACCTATCTGACATGTGGATTTCATCACTAACTTCCAGGTCCCTCAGTCCCTCTACAGAGAGTGAGTGCTCCAGGGGCAAGCTCAGGTGGGAAGTGTGATACACCAGAGGAACTGAAACATGTTAGTGTTAGATGTAGCATAGACACTAGGGGATGGACCAGGAGAGCTGGAATGGGGAGTTATAGTGGAGAAGGAATAGAGATAAACCCAGAGAGAGATAGTAATGGGGAACTCAACAGAAAAATTGAGGAGGCACGTGTAGAAAGAGAGAAGGTGATCTCAGCCCCACAGAAAAAAAATGAGTTGATCTACCCCTGAAGTTGCCACATGGAGGACCAGATCTAAGCAGCTTAATTTTTTTAAAAGAAAAAAGCCCACAATCTTGTTCATATATATAAATTTATGTAAATTAGCATATACCCTTAGCAAAAGTTCTGTAAATCAAATGATAGGGTTTTTGAAAACCCAGTGTGGTTGTGTTTTGGTTAGACTTAAGGTGAGTTTATGGGTGAAAGGATACAAAAGAAAGTACTAATATATGTTTTTAACACCTAAAATACTTAAAAAATAGTTCTTCTGTTAAATCTTCTGATTCTCTTTATTGACCTCATCCATGTTGAGGCAGTTTATAGAGTTCATGGGCTCTTGTCTAGGATGACCTGAAAAACTTGGTCTTGACTTCATCACTAATGAGCAATTTGTCCTTCCCAAACTTGTTCTGATAAAAACCTAGGTAACTGCCTTGCATCATTACATATTCACAAGATCTATATTCTATTTTTTTTAAAAAAAACAATCTTAGTTTAAAAAGCATTAATACTGGGGGAATATCACACTTGGCCAACGCTAAGAGTAAAGGAATGGCAAATTATAGGACACTTCTTAACTGTATGCTAATACCCACACATCTTGTGTCCACTAACAGTGATGGAATGAATTTGTATCATCCAAAAGAACGTCCCTCTGCCTGCACTCAAATAGGAAATCTGCAACATGCAACACATTAATCTTGCTTGCAGTATAACAGACAACCTTAATATTGACTTCAGGCTTCCCCCGCCAACATATAATATGCTTGCTTGTTTGTATATGTCAACCCTGAATACTTGTTAATGTTGCTTAGGTCATAATTAAGATAGTGTGCTACTTCACACCTCTATAATAGTATAGATGTAAGCTAGGGAGTGGTCCTGCTATTGTAAGGAATTTTCCTGGCTTATACACTACCTCACCCAAGTACCTCAGATCCAGCTCCACCATTCTGTCTTAGCTCCAATTCCACTCCTCTGCCTCAGCATGGCTGCTGCTGCTGCTCTGCCTCCAGCTCCCTGGGCTGCTTTTCTGGCCCAACTGGCTCTGGCTGCTGCAGCTCTGCTCCTAGCACAGGTCTGCTCTGTGAGCTGCTTCTGTGACTCTGCTCCCAAGACTGACCTGCTTCCTGAGATGCTTTTCTGGCCCCTCCAGATATGATACAGCTCTGCTCCCCAGCTCACCTTGGGCCCCAACTTTCTTCTTAGCTCAGCCCCACTCTGTCTGACGGAGGCAATTCCAGCTCACATGGAGGATGGGACCCCCCGGCCTCTTGACTCTCTGATTAGCCCACCTTCTATCCCCAGTCAGGCTGACTTGGAGCATTGGCATCTCCCCATTGTTCATGGCGACTGTCAGTCTCAGGGTCCTGATTGCCCATCGACCCTTCTCCTTCCTTTTGGTACTGAGAGCTAGCCAGCCAAAACACCCCCACTCAGTTTTAGTAAAGGGACAACAGTCCCCTTACATATATACGTCTCATTCTTATCATAGGCTTGTGAATTTCTTAGACATTCTTTTAAAAAGTCTACAGATTACATGACTTCCTATTGCCACTGGCTTTTAGCTTTCATATACTATAAACACATGTACTGATATTTTAAATTATTCTGAATGGAAACTGTTAGAATCATAGAATATCAGGGTTGGAAGGGACCTCAGGAGATCCATGTAGTCCGACCTGCTGCTCAAAATAGGACCAATTCCCAATTAAATCATCCAATCTATTTTTGCCCCATATCCCTAAATAGCCCCCTCAAAGATTGAGCTCACAACCCTAGGTTTACCCACCTAATGCTCAAACCACTGAGCTATCCCTTCCCATGCTGAAATATTAATGGTCCCAGGAACTTTATTCCATATATCTCAGTATACTGGGTCCTGGTAGACATCTTAAAACAGCAAGTGGATTATCCTGAAGCTTCTGGTCTAAAGGAGAAGTATGGGCATTGTCTTCATTCAGGCAATGCCCATACAGTAAAGATACTGCAAGCCTCTTTGAAGTGAAAGAATCCATGAGTTCAGTGCAATGAATCAACTCCAGGGTGAGATGCACAGAACTGGCTCAGGAGTTTCTCACTCTGTGGTTTCCATGGAACACAGTTCTAAAAATGTTCCTTAAAGCCCAGTTAAGAAAAGAGAGTTTGAAAGATGGGTGAATGGGGACAGAGCTGATTGATCTGCATTCACATAAAACCATTAACCTACCAACACTGTGGCATTTAATTTCAGAAAGGGGAACTATGCAAAAATGAGGGGGTTAGTTAAACAGAAATTAAAAGGTACAGTGACTAAACTGACTAAATCCCTGCAAACTGCATAGACAGTTTTCAAAGACACCATAAGAGAGGACCAACTTAAATGTATACCCCAAATTAAAAAACATAGTCAAAGAACTAAAAAAAGAGCCACAGTGGATTAACAACCATGTAAAAGAAGCAGTGAGAGATAAAAAGGAATCTTTTAAAAAGTGGAAGTCAGATCCTAGTGAAGTATCTAGAAAGGAGCATAAACACTGCCAAATTAAATGTAAACATTTAATAAGAAAAGCCAAAAAGGAGTTTGAAGAACAGCTAGCCAAAAACTCAACAGGTAATAACAAAATGTTTTTAAGTATATTAGAAGCAGGAAGCCTGCTAAACAACCACTGCGGCTCCTGGATTATCAAGATACAAAAGGAGCACTTACAGATGATAAAGTCATTTCAGAGAAATTAAATTAATTCTTTGCTTCAGTCTTCACGGCTGAGGATGTTAAGGAGATTCCCAAAGCTGACCCATCTTTTGTAGGTGACAAATCTGAGGAATTGTCACAGATTGAAGTGTCACTAGATGAGGTTTTGGAATTAATTGATAAACTTAACTGTAACAAGTCACTAGGACTAGATGGCATTCACCCAAGAGTTCTGAAAGAACTCAAATGTGAAATTGCAGAACTATTAACTATGGTTTGTAACCTGTCCTTTAAATCAGCTTCTGTACCCAATGACTGGAAGACAGCTAACGTAACACCAATATTTAAAAAGGGGTCTAGAGGTGATCCAGGCAATTACAGACCAGTAAGTCTAACATCCGTACCGGGCAATTAGTTGAAACAATAGTAAAGAATAAAATGGTCAGACACACAGAAGAACATAAATTGTTGGGCAAAAGTCAACATGGTTTCTGTAAAGAGAAATCATGTCTTACTAATCTATTAGAGTTCTCTGAAGGGGTCAACAAACATGTGGACAAGGGGGATCAAGTGGACATAGTATACTTAGATTTCCAGAAAGCCTTTGATAAGGTCCTTCCCCAAAGGCTCTTACATAAATAAGTTGTCATGGGATAAGAAGGAAGATCCTTTCATGGATTGAGAACTGGTTAAAAGACAGGAAACAAAGGGTAGTAATAAATGGTAAATTTTCAGAATGGAGATGGGTAACTATTGGTGTTCCCCAAGGGTCAGTCCTAGGACCAGTCCTATTCAACTTATTCATAAATGATCTGGAGAAAGGGGTAAACAGTGCGGTGGCAAAGTCTGCAGATGATACGAAACTGCTCAAGATAGTTAAGACCAAAGCAGACTGTGAAGAACTTCAAAAAGATCTCACAAAACTAAGTCATTGGGCAGCAAAAAGGCAAATGAAATTTAAAGTGGATAAATGTAAAGTAATGCACATTGTGACAAATAACCCCAACTATTCATACAATACGATGGGGGCTAATTTAGCTACAACTAGTCAGGAAAAAGAGCTTGGAGTCACTGTGGATAGTTCTCTGAAGACATCCATGCAGTGTGCAGCAGCAGTCAAAAAAGGAAACAGGATGCTAGGAATCGTTAAAAAAGGGATAGAGAATAAGACGGAGAATATCTTATTGACCTTATATAAATCCTTGGTGTGCCCACATCTTGAATACTGCATACAGATGTGGTCTCCTCGTCTCAAAAAAGATACACTGATATTAGAAAAAGTTCAGAGAAGAGCAACTAAATGATTAGGGTTTGGAACAGACCCCATATGAGGAGAGATTAAAGAGGCTAGGATTTTTCAGCTTGTAAAAGAGGAGACTAAGCAAGGATATGATAGAGGTACATAAAATTTGACTTAGTTGGGGATTGGTCCTGCTTTGAGCAGGGCGTTGAACTAGGTGATGTCCTAAGGTCCCATTCCAGCCCTGATAATCTATGGGTCTATGATTCTCTAAAAATCATAAGTGGTATGGATAAAGTGAATAAGGAAAAGTTATTTAGTTGTTCCCATAATAGAAGAATTGGGGCCACCAAATAAAATTAATTCCAGCAGGTTTAAAACAAATAAAAGGTAGTTCTTCTTCACACAGTGCAGTCAACCTGTGGAACTCCTTGCTTAAGGAGGTTGTGAAGGCTAGGACTCTAACAGGGTTTAAAAGATAATTTGATAAATTCATGGAGGTTAAGTCCATTAATGGCTATTAGCCAGGATGGGTAAGAAATGGTGTCCTTAGCCTCTGCTTGTCAGAGGGGGGTGATGGATGGCAGGAGAGAGATCACTTGATCATTACCTGTTACGTTCACTCACTCTGGGGCACCTGGCATTGGCCGCTATCAGTAGACAGGATACTGGGCTGGATGGACCTTTGGTCTGACCCAGTACGGCCATTCTTATGTTCCTATGCTCATTAACTATTGTCTGCTGGGAGGTGTAGGAGGTAGGAATAACTGCCACGGGAGCCCCAAAGCTTCAGTGAAAGGCTCACAATGGTTCTACAGCCACTCCACACTCACCTGGGGTGAGATAACAGGGTGGGATTCCACCACAGTTCATGACCCCTTTGTATATAAGCTATTTCATGTTTGTATTTAGAATAAGGACACTGGATCATTTAAAAATTCTGAGTCCTAGGAATCACCCTCATTAGTATTTCACCCTAGTTTCACATAATTCATAATGATTGTAGAAGTTTGACACCTGGTATTTTTCTGTAGGCATTATGGTTCACCTTCTAGGCTACTTGCATCTCTTCTATTTTGTAAAATTTAATTGAAACAATGTGCCCGAACTGGTCCAACATCAAAAAGAAATCACTAACCAACAAGTTTGCTTGGTTGAATATACCAGCAGGGTACATTGTCAGTTAGAAATGTGTATGCTGTGTACATCTCATTGCAAACAAAATAAAGTCCAGAAAGCTTTATATTTAGAAAAGAAAGAGAAGCAGATTTTCTTATGCAATTATGAGAACATTCAGTTCAGGTTTATTCAGATGAAATGCACTGAAGGGGTGACTTTAATCTTACTTCATAGAGGATAAGATTTACATACTAAAAGGGACTTGCCAAAATTCTGGCTCTGAGAGATATCCTGTCAAAACCATAAAGAGAAATTCCATATTTCATTAGTTTTTTGTTGGAACTTTTTCGCTAAGCTGATGCCTGAGTAAGTAGCAATATGTTGCACTCAAATCTAGTTACCTTTGTTGTCTACGTAATTTTTGCTAGCAGCTACACATCAACTGGATCCTAATAGAGAAGACAGGAAAGATCATGGGAAAAAGTTTACAATGGTTACAGAGATAGCTGATAAAGTACAGTGCAAAAGAAATTCAGAAGAAAATAAGTGCTTAGCATGCAAGCACTTATAGATATCTTAAGAGCTAAAGGCACAAATCTCTAATTCAATCCTTCCCTCCCTAACAGAACAAGAAGTAATGGGCTAAAGCTGAAGGAGGGAACAAGCACAGTAGGTGAAATAGGAGAAAGAACTATATAAATACAGAACCATTTAGAAAATAGAATAAGCTGTTAAGAAAGGCTATGAAATTGCCATCTTTGGAGCTGTTCATGGCTAGACAAGACACCCCATAGATATCAGTTCTGTGAAAATACAAAGGGATAAACTAAATGACCCACTACAGATCCCTTTTAACCCAAATGATTCTGTGCTGTGGAAAAAGATTGACATGAAAGCTGCTTACTGAGTGGTAAGAAGTAGCCAGTGCTTTGAATTGTGACAAGCATCTGTTATAATTTGTTGATTTTTAGTAAGCTCCAGATAAGAATAGTCAAAGCTGACAATACTCTCATCTGAGTTATTTCTCACAGTATCAAAATATATGAAGCTGTTCAGATAAAGCCTGAAACAAAACAAATGTTTTTTTCTTAATCTCAGTCTAAATTCAGTCTTTTATGAGGTTGGAAAAGTTAGTCATATTTTATCTTCCTTGTGATCACTTTCCTCCTTGCTTCTTGGTTTTCTCAAGTGACAGAAATGCCAAAATACCCTGGGAAAATCAGTTTCCATTATTTGTAGATTGAGCTAACTCTGAAAATATGGTAGTTATGAAAGAGATACAGATATGTTTAGATGAACACCTGAAGCCTGCTTCACGCCAGTGTTACATCATTCTTTATGTTGGTAAAATTCCGTTGATTTCATGCAGTTACAGTAGCATAAAACCAGATTAGGACTAGAGGTGGGTGATTTTTTTTCAGTGAAATTGGGTTGAATTTAGCTAATTTCAACTGGAAAGAAATATTCAGGGATTTTGAAATGAAACATTTTGACCTTTCAATCCATTTGTTTTGAAATTTGTGTAATAAAAATGTGTAAAATGCCTAAAAATGACACAAAATAAAAGCAACCAAAAATCTTACTTTGGTTCAAAAATTTTTTTTCAGTGAGAAGCTGAAAATCACTTTCTGTTCAAAGATAACCATATTTCTTCTGGAGTTCTGGTTTGCCTCCTAAATTGGAAACTCAGTTATTCACTCAGTTCTAATTAAGACAGGGGTGAATCAGATCAGTAAATATGTGAATGTTTCTCTGACTCATAGTGAACCTTTTGGGCAGTCATCAGTAATTTTGGGCAGTCATAGCCCCCAAACCTGGACTCCATAGAAACTAGCCCAGTTCATAAGTTGTGGATCAGGACCTTAGATTGTAAACTCTTTGGGACGGGAACTCTACCTGCATGTATGAAAAATGCCTGGTTCTTTTGCTTTGATTTTTGGAGGTATCCCAATGACTTTAGTTGAAGATGTGTGCTCAGAAAATCAAGGCCAAAGTGGTATTGCCAGAATACAAATAAATAAAAATAAAATCCTAATAAGTCAGGTTGTAGAGAGAAGGTGTGAAAGGAAATTTTTATGAGTCTAAACAAACCAGTTTAACATATAAGGGCCTGATTCTACAAACCTTTGCTTCCATGCACAGTTCCATTGAAGCAGAGCTCCATTGGCTTTATTAGAAGAAATATTGGGCTTTTTAGCCTGCCCATCCCCAAAGGGTATTATTATTTTCTATGAGAAATATATTACATATCTACCTATCAATCTATCTATTTACTATTGAACATTACCCATATCGTACTTTGGGACTGAATGATTTACAGTACTTGGATACCAAGATATTGTCAAATGTACAAAATAACATTCCATAAATTTGCTTTTTTGCATGGACTGATCTTTTCGATTTCTCAGCATTTCATCCGCAGTACAAATCATGTTTTCTCATTGTTTAGTATGACTTTATTTTAAATTGCCTTTGTTTACACCTTTTATGGAACATTATTGCTTTGAAATTACTCTACCTGCAAAGAATCCATTTGCCATAAATTGCTTCCTCAATTAAACACATCTACTGTACTGAAAATTTAACATTGAATGTATACCCTTTATTCATAGGTGTGCAATTACTCTCCAAGGATTTGATGAAAAGAAATTATGTTTAAATCATTCTGAAAAAATTGCAGACTATGAACTTAATTTAACTAACAGCTTAAAAAGTAGTAATTTTTCACTCGGTCTCTCTATCTCTGTATTTTAAATGTTAGCGCTGTCAGTCATATTTATTTCAGTTTAAATCTTAAAAAAGTATGTCTCTTTCTTTTTGTACTTTTCAGTAAAATAGGGCCAGGATATTCTCTAGTCATTTGAGAAGGGGTCTGGGATTCACAGGTTTTGTTCCCGGCTTTTCCACTAAGCTTCTCTGTGCCAAAAGCTCTGTTTAGAAAACAGCATAATATTACTAAGTTTCCTCAGCAAAGAGTTGTAGTTAAAGATGATTGGGTTTCCACCTTTTCCGTCCTATTCCATGGAATGTTTTGATGAAAAATATTTTTGTTCTGTTTTTTGTCAAAATTTTCAGTGGAAAATTTAAATGTTTTGTCAAAAAGCCTAAAACTGAAAAAAAAATCAATTACCAAAAACTTGAGTTTTCAGCAGAAAATCTTTAAGTTTTCAGTTTTTTTGTGAAAATTAAATATATATTTTTTTGAGGAAAGCAGTTGGTTTCCACAATATCTTTTCATTTATTAAAAAACCCCAAACAACTTTTTTGTTAATTTTGATGAATTTTTGACCAGCCCTAGATGCAGTAAATAATTGTAATACAAATAAATAATTCCTAATAATCAATTCAGACCCCATTCTTCTGATATATTTCAAGTGAATTCCATACATCTTACTACACATTTTTTCCTATAAAATCATACAAATAAAGATCTTATCTGTGTAGTTATTAAGGATTCCATGGCACTTTTCATAAGAGTAAGGACTTGCCAAAATTCCTCTGCCATGCACTTCTCTGCACCAATTGTTTGCCTATTTGATACCTTATACCCAGAGGTGGTTGTGTTTCAGTGGTTCTTGGTGTATGAATATAGTTGGTAGAACACTTGAGAATCATCTGGGCTGAACAGTTATGTAAATATATATTATTACAAAGCACTTCTAGATCCTTGGATGAAAATCAATATACTTCTCTGTGCTGAGCATTGTACATTATGATAGCATGAGGAGGTTGGTACAAATGTCAAAAGATCATCTTCTATTTTCCAGTGCAGAAATATCCATACTCTTTCTAAGCCAGGCAGTGGTTCTGTAGTAGAACCTATCTGTGTTCCATGCACCTTTAAAAAAGGTGGGTGGTGGAACACAATGATTCGTTGCTCCTTTAAAGAGAAGAACATGCTATTGACTGGGTGATACATTTTACTGATTATATGTAGCCAAGAGTGTGTCACACTTAGACAAAAGGAGATTCTGCTATTCACTTACAATATAGTTTGCGTGTATATGATGGCCTCTGCACTTAGCGTGTCTAACACTAGTTCCAGGAGATTTTAATAATTGTGTAATTTGTTTTTACAGAAATCAAAGTGAAGAAGTTTAAAATAAACACTACCAGTTAAATATAGTGTTGTAGCTGTGTCCATCGCAGGATATTACCTCACTCACATTGTCTCTCTGCTATCAGTTGAGACACACAAAAATACCAATCAGACTGTGTTCAGTTACATGCATGCGAATATAAGATAATATAGGACTTTATATAAGGAAAGTTCTTTCTCAGAAAAGCTAATATTTCACTTTGAAATCTTGCACTTCCATTTAGCTCTAGTTAATACAAAATTTATGACACTATTTCTTTCTGACCAAGGCTGTTCAGCTGCACACTGATGAACCCCCCCTTCCCCCGCCTCTCCTCAGTTTAGCAGAAACACGAGCCAAAGATAACCGAGCTGAGGGGAAAAAAAGATGTATCATAACAAGGAGAATCTATATTTCTCTGCCTAATCTGCTTGGATTTCTAATGTGAACATTACCCTCGCATCAGTGTTCCATGCTTTTTGAACCTGTGGATCTCAAACCTGATTCAATATGATATTCTTATCTACTATAGGAAAAGCATTTGTGCTAGAAAGGATTATACTTCAGGAAAACATTTACCACATAGCATGCAGCAGACTCTGCAGTTCTAACTTATCGTTCACCCATAGACATAGATCAGCGCCATTGATAAAGACAGAGAACAGAGTAGTATAGATTTCAGAATCATCACTGTTGTGTTTACCATACACATTACCTCATTAGTAAAATAAATGATCATATAATGGACACATTCATTATTGAAATAGTACAGGGCTTATTGATTTCTACAACAAACTCACTTTCTCTGACATACATACACATTTCTGTGCATATAGGCTTTAGTGCCTTTTGTCTTACATTGGAAATATATGGAATTTTGCTGCCAATAATGATGTCGCTTGGACTTGGACTTTCTTCATGGGAGAAAAGGGATTGTATCAGTGAAGCCAACTTAAAGTTGTAGGAAACAGTTGCTAGAGGTCAAGGCATCACTTATTCGTTTCTGTAGTAGTGGTCACCATGGTACACCTCTAATGTTCATGTATATGCTGTAAAAGGGTCAGAGGCACTAAATATATGCATGCTATGTATTCTGTTAAAAACTGGGGAAAGGATTTTAAGACCTCTCCATCCAAGACAGATGGCTGTCCAGCCTCTATTTGAAGACCTCCAGGCAAAAGAGCTTCCATTACTTCCCTAGGTAGTTTGTTCCATTGTCCCATTATTCTTACAGTTAGGAAATTTTTCCTGAGATTTAATCTAAATCTGTTATGCTGTACTTTAAACCCATAGCTTCTGTAGCAACAGAGAACAATTTTTCTCCATCTTTTTATGGCAGCCTTTCAAGTATTTGAAGACTGCTATCATGTTCCCCCTTAATCTCCTCTTTTCCAGACTAAACATACCCAGTTCCCTCAGCCTTTGCTCATATGGCTTAAATTCCATCTCTTTGATCATCTTTATCACCTGCCTCTGGATCCTTTCCAGTTTCTATATTCATTCTTTCTATACATATATTCATATATTCTATACATATATATTCATATATATTATATTATATATTTCCAGGAATAATGGAAACTGGACTATATATATATATGAATATATATGTATGGAATATATGACTATATATATATAGAAAGATATATAATATATTATATATTGTGATGGAGTCAGACCAGAAGGATATAGGAGAGTGCTGGAAGGCAGGTATATTAGTCTCAGGATGTGTAGGTCCCTGTTCCCTGGATAGCCAAACAAAGGCTACTCCAGGACAATCAAGACACCTGGGGCCAATTAAGAACCTTCTAGAAAGGAGTAGAAACAGCTAGCCTGATTGGGACACCTGAAGCCAATCAGGGACTGACTGAAACCAGATAAAAAGCCTCCCAGTTAGTCAAGTGGGCTGTGGGTGTCAGGAGCTGTGGAAGGAAATGGTGCTGTTGGTGAGACTGCGTGGTGGACAACATATCATACGCAAGGAAGGAGGCCCTGAGGTAAGTGTGAAGTGGAGTCTGAAGAAGCAGTGACTGCTGTAGGGAAGTAGCCCAGGGAATTGTATTGTGTTTTGTGGATAAAAGGTCAGCCATCTTAGCTGATACTATTAGGGTCCCTGGGCTGGAGCCCAAAGTAGAGGGTGGGCCTGGGCTCCCCCTTTTCTGCGTCCTCTAATTAGTTTCTGAGATTGGGAGACAATAGAGACTGTGCCAGGAAGGATAGCTTCTCCTCACTGGCTTGTGATGAAAATGGCTCAATAGGCTGTGATCTTGTCTCCAGAGAGAGAAGGGCTCCGTGGAGGGTCACAGTGAGTCGCTGAGGCTAGTCAAAATCTGCCAGGAAACGCAGGATCCTCAAAGATAAGGACAGAGCTTTGTCACAATATAAAGATATATAATATATTATATATATTCCAGTTCCATATTCCTGCCTCTGGATCCTTTCCAGTTTCTATATTCATTTTTTCTATACATATATTCATATATTCTATACATATATATTCATATATTCATTCTTTCTATATATTGGTCACCAAAATTGACACGGTATTCTATGCTTGTGGTAATGGAATCCAAAACTGCATTCGAGATTTTTGCAAGAGCATCACAACGTTGACTCATGTCTTTGTTGAACTGTTTTTTGTTCTTTATAGCCTAGCTTTTCAGTTTATTAAGATCCTCCTGAATTTGAGCTCTATTCTCCAAAATATTGGCAACCCCCCAGCCAGCTTTAAAGAGAGGTTCTGGGTCCTTTGGGGAACGTCCACATGGCAAGCAGAAATCTGTGGCAGTGAGTCTCAGAACTGGGTCTACAGGCTTGTATTGGGCCCAGATGTCCAGGCTCTGAGACTTGCTGCTGTGGGTTTCTGTTTGCTATGTAGCTAAACTCTTAGAATGAAATTTGTTCTAATTTGGGAAGTCAAAAAGTGTTATACTAAAGAGATGGGTAGAATATAAGAATATGGATAGATTTTAGGACACAATTATGGTAAAGCGGTTAAAAATGCTGTCATAAGTGTGAAGTAGCCTAGAATTAGTGTTTACCTGTAAGGGGTTAAGCTAAAGGTAACCTGAGAGGTGGACAACTGACCAATGAGAAATTCCTCAGGAGATAAAGGATTTTAAGTTTCAGTTTCTCTCTGGGTCTCTCTCTGTTCACCTCGGCTATGGAATGAACACAGCTATGTCTTTCACTGTAACTATAGATTCTATCAAGTACTGTAGTCAGTAAGTTTACCTTCTTTTTATCACTTGGAGGGTTCTCAGTGGTGAGTGTTGGCTGGGTGCTTCTTGATATTGTAAACTTCAGCAGAGATATCAACAATGGGAGAAAGTTGCCTCGGGGGAGAGGTTTGGTTTCTGAATCCTTTTGTTGATTATGGTAGATGCTGTTCTATTGATGGTTATAAGAGTGTCATAAGCGTGAAGTAGCCTAGAATTAGTGTTTACCTGTAAGGGGTTAAGCTAAAGGTAACCTGAGAGGTGGACAACTGACCAATGAGAAATTCCTCAGGAGACAAAGGATTTTAAGTTTCAGTTTCTCTCTGGGTCTCTCTCTGTTCACCTCGGCTATGGGGGGAACACAGCTATGTCTTTCACTATAACTATAAGATTCTATTAAGTATTGTAATCAGTAAGTTTACCTTCTCTTTATCACTTGGCGAGTTCTCAGTGGTTGAGTGTTGGCTGGGTGCTTCTTGATATTGTAAGCTTCAGCAGAGATATCAACTGTGGGAGAAAATTGCCTTGGGGGAGAGGTTTGGTTTTTGAATCCTTTTGTTGATTATGGTAGATGCTGTTCTATTGATGGTTATAAGGGATTTATTCCTTTCTTTTTTTCTTTTATTAAAATCTTTCTTTTAAGAAGCTGACTGCTTGGTTTTCATTGTGTAAGATCCTGGTTTTGGATCGGGCACGTCTCGCAGGAGCAGGCGAGGTTTATTTTTTTTTTCTCTCAAGCTTCCCAGGGAAGGAAGAAGTTTGGGGGGTTAGTGGAAAGGGAAAGAAGGGTCCCCAAACTACCCTAGACCTAGTTTGGTGGTGGCAGCGTACCAGGTCCAAATACAAAAGAATTTGTGTTCTGGGGAAAAACATTTTAACCCAAGCTGGTAAAATAAGCT
>ML677364.1:11967650-12153626 GCA_007922305.1 Dermatemys mawii
CCACATCTGTACCCTAGAGTTCAGAGTGGGGAGGCAATCCTGACAAATGCCAGAACTGTTTTTTGTGATTATTTACAGCATAGTGTACAAGCATCTGTCCTGACCTCAGACTATGGAATGAAAGTAGTGACTCAGTAGCACAGTATATAAGTAACTTTTCATTATGCAATAGGTATAATTTTGTCATCTCCCAACTATTGTCCTCATAAATGCTCCATTGTGTTTGATGTTTTATGTGTGGTCTCCAGATAGATGACATTTTTTTCTGGAGGTAGTTTGAAATTGTTCAGAGCATGTAGAGATATGGGATTTTGAAAACGCAGTAATCATTTTTGAAAAAAAATTCTAATGTATTTTGTAAAAGCATCTTTCAAAAATATCTTGGTTTAGAAATTTCAGATTTCTTTTATTTAGTAGCCCTGAGTGAGATATAGACCCTGAGTCAACAAGGTATTTAAGCATGTGCCTAACTTTAAGTGTGTTCTGAAAGTTAGAGACATGCTTAAGTATCATGTTTTTCTGGGCGCATCGTCCATAGAACTATGTTTGATAAGGTTACATATTCAAAATGTTGGAGTTAGTTGCTGCAGCCCAGATCCTGAAAGGTATTTAGGCAACTAGCACTTACTGTTTCAAGTGGGAGCTAGGCACTGAAATATCTTCAGGGATCTGGGCTCAAAGATTACATTTTCAAAACTAATGAGTTTAGATATCTCTAATTTGAAGCACCTTAAAGAATCCTGAGTTTCGGAGGGAGGTGCCCAGCTTTCTTTGAAAATCAGGATCCTTTCTGGTGTTACTTTTGGGCACCTGTAAATGGAGGAGTTAAAAAAGCAATTGTCACTTTAAAAATTGATTTATGCCTTTTGGCTCTGATTTATTTGTCAGAGGTTCTGAAAACCCACTGTGATAGTCGGAAGCCCTGCCCCAGTGGATCTTGTATATATATCTTCAGAGATCTTGCAGAGTTTATAAGTTGTGCTGATAATGCTGATGGAGATTTTAAGTGCCTTTAAACTAAATATTTCTCTCTCTCATTTAAAGAGATAAGAAGCTTTGCAGAGATATTCATCAAAATTTGTGAAATACATCATATGAATAGCACAGATGCAAGCCTTTAAGAAATTCAGCAGACAGATACAAAAGCTCAAAAGCTCCTGGAATCTAACTGTTCCTGTTTAAGGAACTTGATAACTCTACTGGTGAAAACAGCAGAGCTCATAAGCTCCAAAAAATCCTATCTTTGGTTCAAGCAACCTGAAGGTCTGAAGACATGCATGGTAAAACAAATAAATTATGTAGGTTAACTACTCATGATTTAAGAGGTTTGGAAGCTTCAAGATACAGCTGACTGAACTTACACTAGC
Source organism: Dermatemys mawii (assembly GCA_007922305.1). Classification (NCBI taxonomy): domain Eukaryota; kingdom Metazoa; phylum Chordata; order Testudines; family Dermatemydidae; genus Dermatemys; species Dermatemys mawii. The sequence goes on from ML677364.1 coordinate 11,969,018, forward strand.
TATTTAGCTTATATAGGTTAGGGGGCTTAAACTCAGAGGAAAACTCCAAGAGCCAAATACATTTTGCTCAAGGAACAATAGGTTTTGGAGAATATATATGACTGAAGTTCCAAAGGCTAGACCTCCTAGTCCTGATTCCAGCAGCTCAGCAGGCAACACCAGCACTGCTTGTAAACTCTGTGGACACTTTCAGCAGAGCTTTGAAAGCTTATCATCCTAATAATTCTGAGTTCCTCAGGGCATTGAATCACTGGGACCCGTTCTCCATTGTTTTGGGCAGCCATTTACAGCTATCTAAAGTAGGTGCGAAATATTGGCCAAGTCATAATGGTAATCTTTTACATCTGCTTTGTACTCTTAACAACTGCAAATCACCACAAAAGGGACAAGGCAGTGGAGAATCAGGTCCAAAATCTCAGAGGTCTCCATCGGGGCAACTGTTCTATGCATTATCCTCAGCACGGAGCCTTAATAAAACAGTGTAGCCCTTTGCTTTTTCCTACCTCATTATTACAGTCATGACACTAGCTTTGTCTTTACTGCTAAGAAAAGGTGTGTTTTTACCTCAGTGTATCTAACCACACAATGGCTATCCCAATGTAAAAACATGGTGGGGACTTGTCACTTTACTTTTACTGCAGGCTAAAACAGGTGAGGTCAGTCACAGGTGGGTACAGTGCCGATGAATTTGTCTAGTTTACCTCATAGTAAAACTAATCTGCCTTGTCTCCACTGTATGTTTTGTGGGGAATCTCTCATGCTTGTTAGTTACCTTGAGATTAAAAACACACCTTTTCTTAAAAGAGAAGACAATTTCAAAGACTCTGCTGCTGCACTAGCTAATATGTAACATTTCACTCCTCCTGCTTTTAATTCCCTTTTTGGCAGCCATCTCCGTGCGACAGTATAAGTAGAGACAAATTTCTGATCTGATGATTTTATTCTTTCTTGCAAACAATGGATAAATATACTAAAAAGGTATATTTTAAGATGATTTAATAAAAAAAACAAAGCATGATGCCCAGATATACCATACTTAATTATCATGTCTTTTGCATTTTCCATTGTCACAGAAGGAATACATGTTTTTCGAGCCCAAAATGTCTCATACCCTGGATGTAGATTTTAAGCAAACTGCAAAAAAAAAATCCTGCTCTATCTTTGGAATCATCCCTTCCTTATCTCTTGCACAGTTATCCCAATCAACAGCTGGGTAATTAAAATCTCCAGAATCAAAGTTTTAGCCTTCTTGGAGGTTTGCTTCTCTTATCTGTAATAAGCTTTCTTGATCAACTTTTGCTAACTGGAAGTCTGTAGCTAAAGAATATGTTGACTGAACTAATTTTCCTTAAAGAGATATTATTCAGTGGCTTAAGCCTTTAAATTAGTTATAACTCAATGGGAAATACATATCATATCCTACGTATGGTTTCTCCCTTCCTGAAATCTACCCACTGCTACTTTTGAAAAGAAGAGCTTTACCATTTATTTCATGGGACCCAAAAACATAGTATTTTTCAGTCACGTCACGTGCCAATAGGGATGGAAATAACTCACAAAAAAATCTGTCAGATAGTACAATAAACAGAAAAGCAAAGAAGAAAGAAGTTTAGCAGTAAGAAATACTTTATAAAATGGTCTTTTAATAAAGTACAGATAAGGGGAAAATGTGAACTTATACAAATTAATCAGTTCAGATAATAGGCACATAAATTATAAGCTAACAAATGGTCTGTACAATGGTCACCCTTAAACATTTTTCCGTTGCCTTTGTAACTAAATATTCTTTGTGAATCATTCACATTATTTCATATTATGCTGCAGTAAAGTTATCCAATTACTCAGGACAAAATTGTAAAGTTCTCAAGGGGAACCACAGTACTGCAGATAATTCATGAAGAAACGGAGAACTACTCTAAGAGTAGAGAAAAGGAAATAGAGTACTGATCTTCAAAAAAAAAAAAAGAGGTGTGATGACCTTGGCAACTGCCATCTCATAAGTCTAACCTTGTTTTCTAGTAAGAAAGTGTATAACATATTAAGAGAAAAAAAACACACTAAACTTTGAAGACCAGACAATGCTGCTTAGTTCTACTCACAGAGGGGACTGTCTCCATGTGGATCAGCAGAGAAAATACAGTGAGGTTGATGACCAGCCTTGGTATGACTCCACTGTAACCTGAGGTGTGATTGCTGCTGGTAGACATATTTGTGCTATCTTTACTTGTGCTAGCTTGGTTAAAAATAGCGGTATAGTTGTGGTGACATGGGCATCAGATCAAGCTAGCAACACAAGACTATACTAGCATCCCAGTGTGCTTGCACAATCTACGCTGAAACCCCTGCCACCACGTCTACACTTCTATTTTTAGCCATACTAGTGTGGATGTATCTATCCATACTGCAATCCTGACTGAAGAGTAGAGTGCCCCATGTGGCGAGAGGAAGGACAGGGGCCAAGAGAGAGTAGATAAGGAGCTCCCAGCCTCTAAAATATATTAACTGTTCAGTGGCTCTTTTCCAAAGAATAGTGGCATGCTGCACCAGAAAGGATTCCAGATGCAGCAGCTCAGAGAGAAAGCCCTTTCCCAGCTCAGGAGTGAGACCGTTCACGAATAATCCAGGGACCCAGAAATCATTCAGCAAATACAATTAAAGAACAAAAACTGATAAAATGGCAAATGGTGAAGGCCAATTCATGAATGCAGGTGAAATTAATTGAATAAGGTAATTGAATTAACCACTCAGTCCTAATAAAAAGCTATCCAAATAGATAATGTTTCAGCCCAATGTTTTTCTCTGTATTCTAAATTCCAGCCCTTTTCTCTCTTGTATATCCTATGTCAGGTACTTAGCGACTGGAAAGCAATACCATTATTCAATAAAAAGATCAATAGAAGTCAGTTATAGATTCATATCCTCGTGGGCAAGATATTAGAAACAATTTGTTGGATGTCGGGAGAGAACACCTCAAAAAGCATGATTTGATTAGAAACAGCCAACAAGGATTTATGAGAAGGATAGCTTTTTTATTAAACATGCTGGGGATCTCCCAGGTGATTACTATTACAGCAGAAAAAGGAAATAAAATGAATGTTTATAATTTAGATTTTCAAACAGCATTTGGTCAGTCTCTATAGGAAAGATTATTGTCTAATTCACTTGAGTGAACAGATCACCTGATAGATAATAAACTGGCTGGAAAACAAAGTTATAGCAATGTGAAATATAATCACAACTCCTCAACCTGAGGAGGTATGCCTGAGTCCCCATCAGTGGAAGTGATCAGTGGAACACTTTGTCTAAAGCGCCCAGCAGGTTTGGATATCTTGAGAACCTATTTAATTTAGCAAGAGGATAATGACAAGGCACATCCTGGAAAAGGAATAGGACATCAAAAAGCAATACAAGTAAGAGTTGTGATACAAAATTATGTTTTGGAGAGAATTCCCATCAAACAACCTTAGAGATCCCCAAACAAGAATGTATTGTTAGATGATGGTGAGGCATTGCACCTGGCAGCAGCCCAAACCTGACTGTTTTTTTCTTAAATGAAAGCTGATGCTGGAAAGCTAGAAAAGACATGGGAGTAAAGATGGCAATGTACATTTAAAGAATGTAACACTGAACATTCTGCTGTGGGTTACTGCATAAGAGACAAGCTGGTCTGCATCTGTTCAAATGGATCAATTAAAAATGATGATCCTTGCCAGAAAGTTGATTAAGAAATTAAGGGTCAAAGGCTCAGTTGCACAAGCCCCCCTTTACACCATTCTGCCAGTGTATGTGAGCTTTAAAGTGGGCATAAATGTCCAGAGGGCATTTACCCTGCCAAGACTACTGTAAAGGAGCCTTGTAATCTCTGAGCATCTGGTCCAAAATCTTCTCTTTTAAAAAGAGAAACCACACAAAAGATCCTTTTATTGAAGTGCAGTTGCTCCTAGGGTAAGGCATAACAGCAGTTCAACATAACATTCCTATTAGTTTAGGACAGGAAGTGAAGAAGAATATATCCAGTAAAAACTGTTTGGGGAATTTCAGTAGAGACAATATAATTATCCGAGCTGGAATCTAGTCAGAACACAAAGCCTGTGAAAATATATAATACACAACCATGGCTGTTTTCATAAGTGTGTATTTATATGCTATTTATGTTGCGGCAGGGCTCATAATATACTAGGCATTTGGGAAAACCACAACAAAACACAAACAATAACAAATAACAAAACCACACAAGAAGAAACAGTTGCTTCAAGAGAAAAGCTTGTATCAGTGTATACCACGACAAATAGTATAATAAACTTAACACTAGCCTGTGCTAATTACAAGCCATTATTACCATTTCCCCTCTGTAGCTTAACATATCTGTGTTTTCAAACTATTCTACTGTAGATAAAAAATAACTGTATTAAGGGATGAAATAAGACATCACAATAATTCTAATTAAGCATGACAGAGAGGAAGTGGATAGTATTTTCAGAAGGTGAACCCAGATTTTTTGAAGATGAGTCTTTTTATCAACAGTGTAAAGAATAATGACCCATCTACTAAAAGAGGTTAAGCACTGCATAGTGTTTCCATCTCTTCATTTTCTGAAAGAAGCCTAATAATAATAATTACATTTTATAATAGAATTTAGCAGCTGCCTAACTGTTTTGATTTCTTAGGATTAGCAGTTGGGGTGCCATTATTGTAATTCCTTCTGATTGCGAGCTGCAAGGCACTTACTCAGTTGCTTAGTTCTCATTTAGAGTTTCTGATGCTGCATCCTTTTTAGACTGATTTGGAGGTAATGAAGCAATCTATATTTAGATAGTTTTCAGAGTATTTTTTATTATTATTTTTAGTTAGTATTCATTTCTTAGGTACTAAATGAATAATGCTGCTAGCAGGCAAGAAGCACATGGAACATTTTTGAAGCAGAATCTGAGATATGAGATATTTTTAATCAGATATCACTCATATCCTTTCTTCCCTTTTCACACTAGTGTACAGCTAATGGAAAGTGAGCTCAGTTTCCCATGTTGAAGTCAGATGGAGAGCATATGTTCCAAACTTGGGCACCAATGGCTGCATTTAGGATATCAGATGGTAGCTAGATGCCTAAAATTGAGTGGGAGGTGATTTGAGCACTAAACTCCAATACTCAGACTTGTCAACCATCTTATTCGTTTATGTAGAAGAAATCTCTCTGTCTAGGCCTCAGAGTGAATGTGAATGTTTTATGGTCATTGCTATAGTTTCCAACTTTTCGTTAGCAGCTGTCATTTCCATACCACCAGCTGAAGAGATGAAAGCCAGCTCCGCTCTTCCTCCGTAACCAAAAACACATTGTTTACCATTACTTGGGCACCATGGAAGTCAATGGCAAGCTCCCATTGACTTCCATGGGGCCAGTATTTCATTCTTAAGATCTTACACAGAAATATATTTCTACCTTTTTATTTCAGCCTACTGACATGCCGACTTGCTGTGGGTTTGGTTTGATGCTGTCAAAATGCACGAACCAAGCACAGTTAGGCTGCATGAGTACTTCAGTAGGAGAATTCCAAGGGAAATTATGATGATTCAGTATGTTGCCCTCTTCTGCTGAAGTCAGTAACTGAACTAATATGCCAGTATGTTGTTAGCCTCTGCATTGGACATACCCACTCTACAAGCTGCAAATGACCAGTATAGTGCAAATGAAACTTTTTGCAAGTGTGGGAGTGTTTACCACAGTGTTCTGACTAGCTTTCTTTTTGGATAATTACATTCTCTCTACCTACATTCCCCTGGAGTTTCTATAAGATACATTCTTCTTCTTCTGTTACTGATCCCAAGTGTCAGGTAGTGCTACTGTGAGCTGTGAAAATCTTGTTACGTTTCAACAGAGATCTGACTGCATTTGTATAAATGATTTTCTAAAAATGTCAGTCACCTAGACCTTTGTCCTGCAATCCAGTCCAAGAATCCTGTTCATTTCTGTGGGGCTCCAGGCCAGCATAAAGGCCTGTCTACACAGAGCAGAATGAAGGACTGGGGTCTTAATTCTTTTTTAAGTAAACCATATCTCTGAATTTGGGGAAAATGTATCTCATATAGTTAAGGGAGCAAATGCAGTTATGTGCTCTGACCTACATGGTTGTGCTTTAGCCTAATGGTGGCTCAGTTCTAGGAAAGCTCTTCTAGGATGACTGGGCCCAGAGCCTTACCATGTGTGCTGTGATATTAGGAAGGGTCTAACCCTAAAGGGCTGCACCTATGAACATCTTATTTTTCAGTGAGGGTGAAATTCACCCCATTCAAAGGGCCAGCCCAAGAGCCAGCCACAGAATTTGCAAATTAGTCTTAAATGGTACATAAATAATTAAAGGCTTTAAGATGAATTTCACTTTGATTAAATGGACATGATAAGAGAGCAAAGGAGTTCAGCAAGAGATAGTGGCTAACAGTGGGAAAAAAAAAACATTTCCCTTAAAATGACAATTGTCTTTTTGTTCATGCTCTCCATTGCTATATTAGAATTTTAATGAGACTTGGTGAGTTCAGGACATTGATTTTTGGTAGTATTCTTCCATCATGAAAAACTCACAGAGGTATTTCATGGTATCAGGTGGACTGGTGTTAAAGAGCACCCACAGGGAACAGTCACTCAATGTCTCCTCTAACTTGTCAAATTACAAGTTTTACTAGCAGGCTTAGGTTTTGTGCATGTGAGTTTTTTGTTCATGTTGTTTCTGGGCTCATTAATCTATTTGAGAGATTCCCTCCTGGGCTCCCTCTCACAGAACTCAAATATCACATATGTGGGGGTTATCAATAACATCACTATTTCCCAGTATTTTAATTAGTATTTAATTTAAAACTAAATTATACTCCAATATTAAGTTGGAAATATATTTTTCAAAGCTGAGAAGTTTAGTTAAATCATCCCTCTATTGTATCCCCCATCTATTGATTCTCTCTCAACAATATTTTTCAGATTCACAACACATTGTCCAGTCCTTTTCCGTGATGCTATTACAATGTATCTAAAGCTTTGTATCACCTAGATATAAAAGGTTGGGCCACCTTGTTCTAAATAATCACAGAAATTATATTGGATAATTGGACAGGTGATGAATGTCACAGCTGGGTCATGGGCAAATGTAATGGTCAGAGCCAGAGTCCACAGTCACAAGACAGGAGTCAGCTGGGCCATGATACCCAGGAATCAGAGGCATGGGACAAACTAGAGAATAGAATCATGAGTCAGGAGTCAAAGTTAGGACAGATCAGGATACCAAAGAGTCAGAGACAGAAGACAACCACAAGGTCAGACACCTGGAGTCAAGTCGGGTTGGGGTGCCAGAAAGGGAAGCTGGGGCAACCAGAAGCAAACAGCCCAGAACACAGTGAAGCCCAGTTACTCAGACAGCTTTCTGGTCCTGCAGCTGCCTTAAGTAGGGCCAATGGGCTGATCTGGGGCTCCACCAATTGGACCTCAGGAGGAGAGCCTGAAACTAGGGCTAGGATTCATGGGTCCTAGCAGAGCAAAGCAGCTGTCAGCAGGCTGCTAATGAGGGTTAGAGCAGGGCTGCAGCTGTGGCCCTGGGTTCAAGCCCTGTGGGTCATGAGCACAAACGAGTTATGAAGAGAATTGTCTGTGGATACTTCAGATGCCTGCTTCTCTTGGATGGTCAATCTTGCAATGATCTTTTTAAAACTGTAAATTGATTACCCATATTTCCTATCTGAAAAAGATGAACAGAATGATATTTAACATGGTCCCATATGATATCATGTGATGAGGCTTGTCCCAAGCTAGGTAAACAAACACAGCCAGGAAAGATGATTTACTATGCTATCTTCAGTCGAGAAGACCATGGTGCTATTGGTTTGCTTTAACATTCTCTCTTTTCACTTTGTAGGTAGGTGTCATTGTTTAATTGGTTCGCACAGTCCTCTGTACTTGACAATATATATTTTTCTATCATTTTAATTTGTTAACCCACTGAGAGAATGAAAAGTGTTCAGCGTGTATGTGGGGAACTAGAACATGAAATGGGATTTGTACAGAACTTTCCTGTTAAATCGTTTATCTATGTTTTAGGTAGACTTTATGGGTAAAATTTGACACATATAGTGTTTGCTTTGTGTTCATGTCTTGTTGGTATAGATCATCCTAGCTGACAGCAACCATGATTGGCTACTGTTCAGAAACTGGCTGTTAGTATAATAATCTGTTTTTCCATATTACTGTGCATCCATGCATTATGATAACTATTCTGTATGATTATATTTGGTACCAACTCAAAGTCTGCAGTTACCTCTTTCATCTAGATGTGCATTACTATTTACTAGGCTACAATGTTACACTAATAAACTGCCTATTGAATTTGTGCTGAAAAAGGATAAGATAGACCATGTTCAGCAACATTTCAGTAATCACAGATAAACCATTCTGCTTTTTTCCACTAACCTTTTCTCTGTCTCTATTCAAATGGCATTCATGTTCTCCACTCTGCTGAAACTATTGATTTTGTCCTTTATTAATGACTTCTTTATGAAGTCCAAAGGCCTCTTTGCCTTACTCATTCAGTTTGCTCCCGCTGTTGCCTTTGTTACTATGAACCCATGCTGTCTTAAGGCCCTATCTTCTATAGGCCTCTTCGACTTTGCCTTCTTCAAGATCTCCCTACTTACTGCTTCTTCACTATTGCCATTGGTGGATACTATTCCTCCATCCCCTTTCTGTGAGTTTTCACCAGATGTCTGTGTTTGGTTCTCTATGTTATTCTTCCTCTGCACTTGCTCCATTGGGAATCTCATACTCCCATAGTTTCAGTTATCAACTTTGTTGATGACTCTAACCTATATCTCCATCTCGTCTCTCTGCCCTATAGCTAACTTCATATAATTGCGTTCTCTCTAATATCTCCTCTTGGATGTGCCACACCTCTTCCTCAAACTATATATATCTAAAGCTAATGGGCAGATTCATATCATTACCTCCTCACTTTTAAATTTCTTCAAAGTGCTGCCTACACCCCAGTTCTTATTTCCTCTTGTACTATCTCTTGTGTATGATGTTCTGATAATTCACTCACCCAGCTGTTCTTTTCATCTCTCCCAGCTGAGAAAGTGCACCTTTTCTCATACCACCTTTTATCCTGTGAATAACTTCCTTCCTTCTGTGTACATAGCAGCTTTGCTCACCTTCTTCTAGTGGTGAATAAAATCCCATAGTTCAAGCTATTCTTGTTCTGCTTCATCTCACATTTGGAATTTAACTTTGGTCACGGTAATGTTAAATGCATTTTTAAAAGAACACAGAGTTACAAAAATGCATCTCAAATATTGATCCACAAATCAGACCATTCTGATTCATCCTTCCTCTTCCTTCTCTGTTTCTCATCTAATCCAGATTGTAAATTCCTCGGAGAAGGCTCTTCATCTTGTATGTCTGCAAAGCACCATGCACACCACAGGCCTATACAAATAATATCAGGAGTAATTTCCTAGAGGAATCAGGGCCCCTTTTTCTGTGCACTTCTGTCCAGTATATTGGGAGAGTTTCCAATGTAAAATACTCACAATATGGGTTAGAGGATTTATGTTTGTGCATTTTAGATGATTGGCCAAAATCTATAAGCAATCATCCAAGAAAATATTGTTACTTTGGGCCTTTCCAGGTGCCAAAAATGTAATTCTTATCAAATACAAATCACTATTACTTGCTCTTAGTTTTCAGTCATCTGGCTATTATTCAAAGGATAGAAGATAAATGTAACTCAATAACAGGTATTTGGCTGCTTTCACTCAAACTGCATGAAAACTATCTGCACACTTTGTCATTTTAGGTTAACAATATTATGTGTTTTGCCACAGAAATCTTTTTTCTCCTTTTCTTTTTATTTCACAGATGTAGAGTATATTCTTTAACAGTTTATATTGTCCTCTGTTTAAAAAAGTCAATGCCATTACCTATTGTCCATTTCTTTGGAAGGTTAATTAACATACGTCTCTTCCTATTTCCTTTATGATCCTGATTGTGAGATTTGATTTCAGGGAGAATGCAGTCTGATGCACAGCAAGATCATCTAGTCATTTTGTAGGGGCGGGGAGCAAGCAGTTTGATCTATGGATGAAATAAGTAGGACAGGTTTTATTTTATATTTGTGCAGCAAAGAAACATTATTTTAAGCTGAAATTCATTCTAGAGCATGCCATGCTGATATGTTTAAGAAGAGTAACAAAGTAAAAGTGATATGTTTCTAAGACTGAACATTTTTAGAGAGACTTTTTAAAAATTGATATCTGATTCATGCATATAAATTATGCATTCATGTGAATAAACAGATACTTTCATTTGCGTATAACTGGTTTTACATATAGTTACCAATCCATGTCTGAACTTACATCACTTGCCAATACAATTACTTTTTTTGTATCTGTCAAGATCAGGTCAAATTCTGATGTTTACTCACCATGAGTAGTACCTTAGTCCTCAAATAGACTCAATAAAAATCAATAAGACTACTGACTAAGTAAGGCACTGATCAAAGGCAATAAGAGTTTTCTAGCTTAGGCTGTAATTTGCATTTAGAATTTAGGCATCCTATTTTTTTAAAAAATGGCCTATCGAGTCTCTCTGGAATGGCTTTGGCACTAACTTTGAGCCATATGTACCGACCATATTGAGCAGTACCTTTCCTCACAAATAGCTGCATTGATATCAATTAGAATATTTGGAGAGTAAGATGTTATTCAACATGTGTAAGGGTATATGAATTTGGTCCATCACTTTTTGTGATTTTTCTTTTACTCTAAATCTAGGCCCTGATTCCAAAAAATAGAGAGGCAGATCCCTGACTTTCAACATGTGAGTAGTTCCATTAATTTGTGTGTAAAGTTTTGTTAAAGCTAGGCATGTCCTTCAGAGCATTGCTGAGCTGGGTTTCCTGGCAGTGTTTTGGTAATAGAAAGTTGTGCAGGTACAACTATGATGGACTGAAAATAAATCACTAGTAATAAAATTAACAGTGTCCTTTTGTTTATATTGAGCTTGTCATCTTTACCTTGCTTGGCATTGTCTGGCCTCACATCAGATGCATGGTAAGGACTAGATTTTTGGAAGTGTTGAAGTGCTTTGTAATTTTTAAATATATGACTAAGATGTATTTATTAGTAAAAAAAATAGTAAAAAAAAAGACATGATTGAATTAAGGTTAAATATTATTTCAAGATGTGTAGCAACATGTAGACAACTGTCTGCAGCTAGCACCTTTCCTATTACTAATTCTGTGAAACTTGTGCTAGACATAACAGTCATGCTGGTTACAGTTGTTTCTTGAAAGTGTGGGATAACTGAATTTGACTTGTGCATTTTTTGTATACCATGATCTGTAAAATGTTGCATTATTTTTGATCTTGAATTAAAATAATTTAGTGGACTATACATCACAAGATAAGCATGCATCTAGTGATGCCACTTGATATCAAAGGAAATATATTTCATCCTTCCCCACCCTGAAATTCTTTCTATAAATCAAGAGAAACAAGAATAACAATCAGACATAATACCAAAAGATTGAGTGATGACTTCTGTTATTATGTACAATTCTAAAATGATCTTTTGTAAAGCAATTGAATTTGTAATCCCTCATTGCTGTGGGATTTCATTTGGTTGACAGTTTAAATATGGGTCACTTCCTGCCGTAGGTTTAGTACGGGAGGTACCTGTCCACGTCCATCATCATCCAAAAGATTTCAACTATCAGAGTAAACTAATCAAATTCATAAACCGCAAGTCTATTTAAGTAGAGCTGGTATGTTTTTTCCCCCCGTACATAAAATGATTCTGGGAAAATGCAGATCTCTGAATAGCTTTAAGATAATGACAGAAAATAACAGGAAATTTTTTAAAAAAAATCATTTGTGTCTCTTGAGGTTTGTTTTTTAAAAGAGGGAGAAAAAATATCTCTAGCACAACACAAATTAATTACACAACACAAATCTTCTTGTTTTGGCAATGTCAAAATTTGATTAGATTTATTTTAGGTTTGATTGAACATCCAATTTAATTAAAATTAAAACAAAAGAAAAACTGCACTAATGCAATTTTAAACTTGAGATTATAATCATACAAAAGTTGGGTAGTTCAAAAGTTTTGATCCCAAAGCAACATTAGCTCTGCCACATTGATTTATATAGTATTTTGGCTTACTGTTTATGACAATTCTTTCTATGTACAGAGCTTTTTGTAATTATAAATTTATGTTATCAACAATCCTGCATAGAAGGCAAATGAGTAATATTAACTTTCCTACACAGATGGGAAAAGCAGAGGTGACATGCTTTGCCAACGGCAACAAAACTGCATCTAAAACAATCAGGGCCTGAACTAGGGCTCAATTACTTCTTCAGGCCTGAGCTGAAATCACTATAAGCCAGCTTTTGATACCCTTACCCACATTAATTAATACCTTTCTCTATGAGTCAATTAATCTCAGTGGAACTGTGCATGGAGCAAGTTGCTACTCAGTGGAAGGAAGGTTATCAGCAGGGCCGGATCTAGCTTTTTTGCTGCCCCAAGCTGGACTACTGAAGCAAAAAGAAAAATAATAAAAAAATTGGGCCGGATTGTGCCTCTCAAAGAATGGCTGGAATGCCGCCCCTTAGAATGTGCTGCCCCAAGCACATGCTTCCTTATCTGGTGCTTGGAGCCGTCCCTGGCTACCAGAATATGGTGCAGTGTGTATAATGCAGATAGATTGATAAAACTGGGACAACTGAATTCTTGCACTTAATATAGCATTCATTAATGTTCTTGTGTTTATATTTAAATGAGGATTTATATATAATAGGGCGGTAAGCGTTGGTGGAGGTAGGAATATTCCACAAGCTAGGGGCAGCAGCTATGGGTTGTCATTGGGGGAATGGGTTTGACAGCTTAATGGAAAGATCATGGGTTTATCTGTATGTGCACATACTCTCACGCATGTGCATGATTCAAAGAGAAAGACAGAAAAAAATGACAATCCAGGAGTGGAGCCTGGCAAAATTCTGGTCAACAAAAACATTTTGCAAATTTTAGATTGAATTCGTTGATTTGTTTGTTTGTTTGCTTGCTTGTTTGTTTAAGAAAAAAAAATCAGAACATTTTGTGTTGGCATTTTCTCAACACAACTTCAGCTTGAAATACCTTCTCATTTCAAATTTTACTGCAATTTTATTTATAATGGTTAAAAAAATCCTCTGAAAACTACATGAAACATTTAATTTAGGGTCAAATGAAACATTTTGTTAGACCTGAAACATTTTTTTTTTCAATTATCTTTGCTTCATCCACAGTACTGAAAATTCAATTATTTGCACTGCTCTGTCCAGTAGGGTTTCTTATATTTAGAAGTAGGCAATTTGGGGTAATGTCCATGTGGGAGATCTGAGGTTTTTCACAGCAAAGTATGGAACTGATTCCAGATTTGTCATGTGGAAGAGTGGAAAAAAATTGCCATATGGTGAGAAATCTGTATTCCTGTCAATAAAGGAAGAAGAAATCAGTGTATCTTCAGCTGGAAATGGAATTATGAACTTTTCACAAGCAAGGGACCAGGGAGTGTTTTGTTATTTGGACAGAGGACTCCATTTTTTCCAGTGGAAGGTGGAGTTAGGGTTTTTTGGGGTTTCATCAGTGAGGAAGAGAGCCAGAAATGGGCAAAGGAAATATCAATAGATAGTTCATTCAGTAAAAATGTGCATGCTCTAATGGTTTCAGCCTACTATGCAATGTTTCTCTCAAGCCATGTAATATTTAAAAAAATTGGCTCAAAGAAATCATAGCAGATAATTTAGTAAAGGTCACTTAAATGTTTACTACCACAACACAAACCATAGGGTTACTCTCTCTCATTTCATCTCTCTGTCTCCATATCATTAACCTCCATCACCAGTTGACAGTTGTCCCAGCTCACACATCCTTCAAATTCATCCCATCAGCCTCAAGGTACATACAAACAGATGACAACTCACAAACAGAAAGGACAAATCGTATACTATTTGCATCAAGGTTTTCATTCATGTTGGAAGGACTTTTGAAGGCTGACATTTAACAAAAGAGATTTTCTTCTCTAGAAAGCGATTACTCAGCAGCGCTGCTGGCAACTGATGGTATATTTTCACTGTGATTTTTCCTATTGTAATACACTGTAAGAAACATGCCCATGGCCAAATTAGCTTACGTAGAAATTTGGACTGGGTAAAAATAACAAAGGATTTGGCTTCAGATGACTCAAAATATTAAAACCTTATTAAAATGTGTTGCATTTTTAGTAGTGACTGAAATGTTCACATCAAACTCTCTAACTTGCATAAATCTCATCTGACTTTTGGTTTCACTATAAACTTGAAGCTTAGACCACATTTGCTGACAGCCAGATTTTGATTCCCCTTACTCATATTGATTACTAAGCAACTGAAATCAGTGGGACCACACATGGAATCAGGTATTACTCAAGGTGAATAAGGGTATCAGAATCTGCCTGAAAGGTTGTTCACAAATCTTTTCAAAAAACCTGAGCGCAATTTTAGTTATGGTGGAACAATTTATGGTTGCACATCAAAACTCATTGTTTCCTATTTTGAAATGAAATCAATAGTTTCTTCAACTGAGTTATAATTCGATGTGTGGGGTTTGCTGAAATTTAAAATTGAAAGCAAAACTTGGCGGGAGGAAACTATGAAGATAAAACAAGCAAATATACAGACTAATCTTTGTAAAACAAAACCATTGAGCATTACATAGCTCTAATACTCATCTTGCATTGTTGGCTCCTCTTTCAACAGCAATAATTTACCAAGAGATCTAATTTTCTTTTTCTTTAAAGCATACAGCAAGAGATATAAGGGATGAAGGATTTTAAAGAAGTGATACTTACATGAAAGTAAGACATTGTTTGCATCTTCTATACATATTTTTTATTTATTTATCCTTGGGAGTTCCTGGGAATGAAGGTTGGCTACATTACTGCAAAAATTGTGTTGGGAACTATCTACTATTCTGAATGACTTTTTGGTTCAGCTGTTTATGCCCTTTTTTATTTACTGTTTGTGAATATAACAATCTTCTTGGAACTTAAAGGAAAGAACACTAGTTGCAGGAGGGAAGAGTTTGGCAGAAACACCAGAAAGCCAGTCTGTGAGCATATCTGGAATGCTAGCTGCAGTTGCAGCACCTCCGTAGATAGTTCTCTTTAATAAAGAATTTAGTTTTAGAAATAAGAAGTCCTCTCATGTCATTAGTCAATATACAGTAAATGAAAGAGTAAATATTCGTACAATTTTTTTCACAGTAGTATTTGGGAATGGTTGTCATACAAATACACACATTTGAATGTGAATGTTCGTGTGCACATAAGAGGTTTTCAATGTTCGTTATTCACAGTTTGATATTTGACATTCTCTATTTTCACATTTGTAAAAATATCAGTTTGTGATTAGCAAAAAAATAGAAAAATTAGGTGGCTACTTATGCACCCTAATTGGTGAATACAAAAAGACAAATAAATTTGTTCTCTGAGACTATTTGGTTTATAACAAATAGAAATCTTTCTTTTTTTAGTTAATCATTCACAAGCAGAAAAAAAAATCCAAATCCATCACATAATTCATTCACAGTGAATGAAACCAGTTGTATTTCCAACTACCAGCTTCAAAACTGTGGTTCATCACATCTACTGAAGGGTTCAGAGACAATAGTGGTTCGTGGGTCCCAGTTCAGTAAGGTAGTATATCATTGCTGTTGCTGTGCTCCTTCAGAAAAGCCTTTCTGTTTTTTGGTGGGGAGAATATCTGCTGATGCCCTGTTACTGGAGATGGTGTGACTTCTGTTGTAAGGTTGTCTCTCAACTCAATTTTAGTTTACTTTGTCTATAGCCAAAAATAAAACTTATAATAAATTGTAACAAATGTACTATACACCAGTTTGGCACTTGCATGCACACTTTAAATCACTGAACCAAAATGAAACAACAATGTATCAGCCCCAGTTCTGATCCTAAAGGGACAAAATCTGTTTTCTAGAACTCCAGTGCCAATCCGGAGAACAATGGTCACTAATAAAAACACAGCATTTGCCAGTGGTTTTCTTTGCCAGTGGTTACAAAGTATTGTCTACGATTACTGCAGTTTCTATATGTATTTAGAATAGATTATATATGTGCTATCCAATATTGCCTTTTTAATAGCGTCTTCTGTAATTCACTGACCAGTTCATTTACTCCAGTTAAACCGTGTGCCTAAAAGTAGAGAGAAATGTAAAACTGCCAATTGCAACTGCCGTGAGCAGCTGATCTACAGATAAACTGGATCTCAGAAAAGAAGGAAGAAGTCAGTTTTGACAACAATCCTTTCAGTGAGACCCATATCCAAAACCTATTGAAACTGATGGAACTACTCTCATTGACTTAAATGGGCTTTGGATCAGATTCTGATTGCATGTTGTTTGATGCAATCTCTGCCTTCGTTCTTGTTTCTAGATAATACTAGAGCTGTGCAAAAAAATGTTTTGGGTTTTTTTTGGTTTGGTGGTAGAACCAAAACAATGAAAATTGTTTGAGGTCAACCTAAAACTATTTTTTTAAAATTTTTCAGGAAAAAGAGTCCTTTTTAGGTTTCAGGGAGAACAAAACATTTTTTTTTTCATTTCTACCTTATTAAAATTCAATTTAATTAAAATTTAAAACAAAAAGTCATCTTGATTGAAAAAATCAAAATGTTTTGAAAATGTCTAAATGAAACAATACATTATGGGAGGGAAAGAAATGATCAAAATTTTGGCAAATTTGACACAAATTCTCAGTGTTCTATTGAGTCACTCTGTATATTTTTTGATGAAAAAAAATTTTGTCCAAAAAATTCTACCCAAATCTGATCCCAGTGGTGGATGCTAAGCATATGAAAATGTAACCCCAAGCTTCTTTCCACAAGGTAATAAATATTTCAGTATCTTCTTTTTCAAGATTTAAGGTTTCTTGATATCTGAGAGCAACAAACCTCCTACTATAAAAATCTGTTTTCATGACAGCTAACACTCACCAGCAAACTCTATTGTCACACTTAAATGAAAGATCTGTGCACAATGTGATACTCACAGGTGCACCCGTGAATATGGATTACAGGTGAATATAGATTACATATAGTGGGGAAGGTGACTGAAGGTATACCTGTAGCCCATATATATATGATACTGTTAATTAAAGATACCTTTGAATCAGTGTTCTTAGTTAACAAAAAAATTGCCATCTACCTATCTTTTTAAAAAAATCACATATTATTAGTTTTCTACTTTAAAAAAAATTAACTTAACAGTGCCTATAAGGCAGTAAAGACCCATTTGACTCACCAGCTGGGTTTTTCCTGTTGTTCATGAACCTGTGAACATCTACTGTGCTGTGACTATTGAATGTAAGGAATTCCTACATAATTATTTTTTACCATGAGTTAACTGCATGTACTTTTTTTAATTGGGCTTTTATCCATTGAAATGTACTTTTATTACTTTGATAAGCTGTAGGACTTTAGAGACATTCAACTTTCCTACCAAAAATTATTGTAATTGAGTCTGGGAAACTGTTTTTATTAGAAATGAGTCAGAAACAAACCAAGAATCCAAACAAATTTATTGTGTGTTGAGAAGAGAGTCAGAATCCATACCAAATGCAGATGTGTATTTAGTTTCTCATCTCATCTCTAAAATGTCCAGAATTAAAACCCTGTATCTGACATGTGTCATTTGTCAAAAATGGTGAAGGATGTTTCTACATTTGTAGCCAGCTGCATCCTAGTTCCTGTGGTTGCCCACATAACACAATTCATTTACATACCCAAAACAGAAGCATTTTGCATTGTTTCTGTAAATGTAAGTAAAAGTAAATGGCAAAGTAATAGTAAAAGTAAATGACAAAATAGTAAATAGTAAAGGTAAAAGTAAAAGTAAATGACAAGGTAATCTGAAAGCAGTAGGGAGGGAAGGAGAGGAATCAGATGAAATCTCCTTTTGAATTTACTATTGATTTTACATACTAAAACGCCAGTTTATTGGAGTAGTGGCACGATTTCTAACTATACACTAAAAGTAGCATTGTGCTGTGTCTCGTATAGAAATAGACCAGAATATACAACATGTCAATATTACAGTGAAAACTGAGGAGAGAGCATGACTTGAATGCATCTGATGGGAAGGCACTGTGCTGTGAACAAAGGGTTGAGAGTTCACGATGACTGCTCTGGCTCATTGGTGTTGTGATTTCAATTTGGACCTCAGTAGTAGTGCTAAAAAAAGAACAAGGACCCAAGGGAGTAGCTAGCTGTGGGTGAACTACTGTACTTTAATTTTCTTGATATACTTTTCCAGAAGTCTTTTGAAAGACCCCTATAAAAACTCTGTGATACAGATCTGATAATTCATGTATCATTAATTATTTTTAACTCCTTATGTTGCTATTAGTAGTACAAAGTTATATTGTTGTAGTCCGGGGTGGCCAACCTGTGACTCCAGAGACACATGCGGCTCTTCAGAAGTTAATATGCGGCTCCTTGTACAAACACCCACTCCAGGGCTGGAGCTACAGGTGCCAACTTTCCAATGAGCTGGGAGGTGCTCACTGCTCACCCCTGGCTCTGCTAAAGGCCCTGCTCCCATTCCACCCCTTCCCGCCCCCTCCCCTGAGTCTGTTGTGCCCTTGCTCCTTTCCCCTCCCCAGCCAGAGCCTTCTGCATGCCACCAAACAGCTGATCAGGAGGTGCGCAGAGGAGGGGGAGGTGCTGATCAGCAGGGCTGCCAGTGGGTGGGAGGTGCTGGAAGCAGGGTAGGGGAGCTGGCGATGCATTGCTGACACATTACTATGGCTCTTTGGCAATATATGTTGATAAACTCTGGCTCCTTCTCAAGCTCAGGTTGGTGACCCTGGTTGTAGTCCTATTGGAGGCCAAACAGAAGGCAAGGAGAGGGTAAAAGAAGCATCCCACCTGTGCGGCAGGTAGGCACAATAGTATGTCTTGCAGGGAGAGCAGAGCTGAAACCATGGTGATCTGCCTTAGCCCTTGTGCATGTCTATTAAATATCCCTCTAAACAAATGGGAAGGATAAACTACTTATCTTGGCCTAGAGAGGACTCTTGATGCAGAAGACACCAAAGCAATGTCCCACTCATAAATTTCTCCCTTTCTCATACCTGTTGTCAGGATTCAGGGATCAAGTAGAAAAGAGACTGGGAGCTCTTCGGGCAATCAAGCCCAGCTGCTTTATATACTAGAAAGGGGGAGCTTGGGACCAGAATGAGGGGGCATCCTCAATCACAACAGAAGGAAACAGAACAGCTAGCACTTCCACCCTTCCTGCAAAAGACAGAAGGGGACATCTGTGGTCCCTCCCAGCAGAGATTGTCAACACTTCCTTTGGTGAGGAGAATCGAGCACCTTTGCTAGTACATTAAATAGACCAATCAATAATTAAGAAACATTTGGAAATCCCACTAGTCACCTATTTGCATCTTTAGGTACCTAAATACTTTAAAAAATCTAGCTCTAAGTCACTTTTGAAAAACATGCCTCAGACTCCTAAAATCTTTATTTTCTAGCCCATCATATGACCCTTGATACAAGATACAACATACTTCTGCTACATGGCTTTAGACCCTATCCACTGACTACAGTGGTTGTGATTACAACTGGGAGCCACTGAAAGCATGTGTTGTCCCTTCAGTTCTGTCTACATAACAGGACCAGTATCTACCATTGAAATTTGTGCTAACAAAATATAGGAACAGTGGGAAAACTCCTTAAACTAATGTTACACTCATGCATACAGAAGCAGATGTACCACAACTTCAGATTGCACTGTTTCAGGATTTGTTTTCATGGTTCCTGTTCTAGTGTCCTCTCCCCATATCTTGTGTGCATCTAAGGGTATGGGCATTGATTGTGTACACCCCAGTGATCCCTGCGTGTAGAGATATGACAGAGGAGTCCTTTGTTTTGCTCACATCACTTTTCCCTCTGGATTCTAAATGATTACCACACTTTCTTGCTGTGTTGTGTGCTGTGGTCAGGACTTCTGAGTGCCAGTATTCTCCTTGGAAGATTTTCTTGAAACCATGCTGAATTGTTATATTCCTGTACCTAGCACACAAACAGGGTGAAGAAAGGAAGCAAAGGTGATTTTAAAACACTTTTGTGCTTCCTGTAATCTGGGGACTACCAGAGGCCTAGGTTAAGAAAGAACAGCCTCAGAACTCTTTTGGTTTACTTGACTTGTTAATATCCTGGGGATTCTGTCCCCATTAAAATCAGAAGAAAAGTTCCCATTCACTTCAATAAGAGTAGGATCAGTGTCTTTGTATGATCTTGCAAGAGATATATTTGGGTTTGTTTATAATATGGTTATTTTGTTTCATACACTTTATCTGTTTAAAGGTATGCATGTTAGTTATGTATTGCTTTTATATTCCCATTTGGGACTGCCAGATGATTCTGTTCTATTCCAACTAGCCTACTCTTGCATTGTCTGCTTCACATTCCTTAATGCTGAGATGATAGTTAACTTAAAGGGAGCTCCAGCAACTTTCTTGAGGGCATGAAATGTAGCTCTGCTGGCATTTGAAGGGCAGGGTGATGAATCATGTGTGAAAAATAATGTTGTCTTATTCCCCACAAATAAAAGTGGTAAGTGGAATATTCTAAAGCACATAGATGACTTAGGAGCTTAAGTCACATTTTTCAAAAGTGACTTAGATTTTTTAAGTATTTGGGCACCTAAAGATGCAGATTTTTCAAAAGGGACCAAGATTTTTTAGGTGCTAGATTTTTCAGAAGTGACCTAGATTTTTTAAGTATTTAGGCACCTAAAGATGCAGATAGGTGGCTAGTGGGATTTTCAGATGTGGTAATGACAGTTAGCCCAATAGGCTCATTTGAAAATCCTAGTAGACACATATTTGCATCTTTAGGCATCTAGAGCCTTTTTAAAATTTAGCCCATAGGCACAATGAATCCTATTGAAACTAGCTCCTAAATCAGTTAGACACTTTTGAAAATATTATCCTGCCTGTTGTTACAATCAATTGTGTATTTGCACTCGTATTGTGGGCCACATACTGAGCTGCTGTAAATTGGAATAGCAGCTCCATTGACTTGAGTGGAGCTATTCCAAAACCACCAGCTGAGGATCTGTCACTGTACATAAGGGGACTAAATATCCTAGGCCAGATTCTCAGCTGTTGTAGAGAAGTGTAGATGCATTGAAACTGAATGAATCTACACTGATTTATAGCAGCTGAGCATCTGTCCCACTGTATTTATTCAAAGTTTAGAAATCAGTGTTGACTTGGTAACTATAATGTAATAGTTGCTTTGATTTGTGTGATAACTTAGAAACTATCAGAGCACTTAATGCCAATTAAAGTGAAATATAACCCCCATGTTCTTCCTTGCAAATACACAGGAGGCACCGAGTAGATTTTAAAAAATAAAATGTATGTCACTGGTCCTGGTATGTAAGTTGGTTATTGTTGTTTTATATCTTTTGCAGAAAATCAAAGTGAGTTTCATTTAATACATTAAGCACACTGAATCAGATTCCATATGACACTTCTCCTGTGTGACAAATGGGTTTATAAAGTATTACTCACACAGCATAATGGTAATTTGTCTGCAAGGTGACTAACACATGCATTGCGTTTTTAACAGTTATTATTCATCATTTCAATACACAAAATACATGTAAATACTTTATTTTTTCTCAACAGGGATAAATAGGATGTCAACATTGAAGTTACAATGGTTTTCCAAATACAACATTAATAATTCATTCTTGTATCTGTCCATTAGTAGCAAAGCAGACTGTCGCTGTGGGACTGCATCCTTTAAGGGCAACATATAAAAAGTTATACCTGAAATGGAGTAGATGGATGCACCATGCTGATCTGAACAGTTGTAGAAATGTGGGAATGTCATAGGGCATATTTATATTTAATTCTCTTAAAGAGAGAAATTAGTGACAGTTTCATCTAATGCCTTTGCATCAAGAATGGAGGCTATCCAAATACAGTAATTTAATCTCATCCCCTCCACCCTGAACCCTCTTGGATAACTGTGCTCATCTGCATGACTTTAAAAATATTCCTATTTTCAGTAGACTTTATTAGACACAACATTCTATCTTTATTAGACACAGTGTAATTAGAAGTAAAGTAATCTCATATTTCAGAAATTGTTTTCTTCAATAGAAATTCCTAGTAATAAAAACATAACAGTTACAAAAGAATAAATCTAATTTAGCAATTATGGATTTTCTGTGACAGTCATGTAGGAAATTTTTATGCTTTTACAATGTAATTTATAATATAAAAGAGTTGTACAGGAATATTTTTTAATCATATTCTATTAGAATATGACTCAGATGATCTCAGCTGGGTTTTAAGAGCTCAACAGGTTCTGTGCTAAAGTGCTCATTTTTAGAGGAGTAAGTGGGTAATTAAGAGCTGCAAAGCTCAGAAGAGGATTTCTTTTAGCTTATCAGCAAGTCAGGATAAGTGTTACCGAGTCATTTCTGATGCAGCTATTCCTTCACCTCAAAGGCAAAATCTTGCATCGGTGAGACACATTTCATGTAACAAAGATGAATTGTGTGCCAAACTTTCCCTTGTTTGCCAAACTGGCCAACAGATAAATAACAATCACCTTTACACAGGTTCTCAAAAAACAAAAAGGTATCATTTTGCACACTTGATCACTTAGCTGTTTTTGTGGGTGCTATGTTTTCTTTTTATTTATTTGCAATGAAAATGGCAATTTTCTGTCTTCAAATAGTAATTTTCCAATGCTGGAGAAAAACAAAAGAACCCAATAATTCTGACATTCGTTCACCATGGCAGAATATAATAACAATTTGAGTCCATAAACTCTCTAAATGACAGTGACTAGGGACTTGATCCTGCAAAGACTGATGCACATACTTAACTTTATGGGACAGTGAGCAACTCCATTGAAGTCAATGGAAGTACTCATAGTGCATAAGGTTTAGTGGCTACATAAGGGCTTGTCCTCACCATGGACTAAATCAATGCCTCTTCAATCAATGCAGTGGCATTGATTTAGTAGGTCTGGCGGAGACGTGATTGAGTCCTGCTGGCTCACTGTAGCAGTTGCTGCTCGCTAACTCTAATCTGGATATAAGGGTGTTAAGATTAGACTTGGTGAATAATAATAAATAATGGTTTTTGGTTGAAATGAATACAAAATTTTTCAAAAACATTTAGTGAATTGGAAAAGCAGAAAGAAAAACTGAGTCAGGTCAAAACAAAACATTTCAGCCTGACGTAAAATGCTTTATTTCTATTTCAGGCATTTTCAGAAAAAGCAAAAGCCTTGAGTCACAAAATGCCAGGAGGGGAAAGGAAAATAAAGGGTGAAAGAGTTACTTTATAACTCTTAGCCTAGTGGTTAGGGCATTTTTCTAGGATGTGGGAGTCCAGGGTTCAATTCTCCCCTGTGCCTGATGAGAAGGGATTTGAACTTGGATCTCCACAGGAGAGTGCAGGAGAGAGTTCTAGCCACCTGAGCTAAAGGTTATAAGGGAGGTCTTGTTCCCCCACACCATTTTTGTAGGACCTCTACTTTAGCACTATGTTCAGTTTTGGGCACCACACCTTTGGAAAGATGTGGACAAATTGGAGAGAGTTCAGAGGAGAATAAGTAAACTGATAACAGGTTTAGAAAACCAGACCTATGAGGAAATTTATTATCAGCGCAAGGGAGTCCTACTACATGGTTAAGGCATAAACTTGTAAATGAAATACTGAAGTTATTTAAATGATCCTCTTTTTAATGACAATTAAGGCATCTAGGCTCAGATCCTTAAAGGTATTTAGATATTGCTTAGCTCAGCATTGCAAGGCCTAGCAAAATCAAAATTATTCCTCTAGGACATAAATCCATACTCAATAGTATGCTCAGTTTTGCTTACTCTACTTATAATCTATTTATTTCTGCACTTGGGGCACATCCTCCTCTGGTATAAATGACTAGAGCTCCATTGTAATAAACACAGCTATGCCAGTTTATACCAGCTCAGGATCCGGACCTTGATTCTTCAGCCTGACTTTGAGCTACCTTGTAGCAAATGTCCAAAAGAACTTAAATAGTCACGAGAGAAATGTTTCCTCAGAGTGACTCTGACTACCAAGAAACTTTCACACTCCACATGTAAAAGATTTTCATCACTGGATGCAAACTCCTGGTGCAACATCATATTAGAGGAAATTATAAGATTTGAAAAGGTACCATTCAGCTGACCAAGTAAACTTGATTCAGGTTTGGCAACCATTCACAGTATGTGGATTAGACTAAATGACCAAGAGTATTTAACATTCTTCATGTCATGCTTTACACCTGTAAAGTCGCATATCATTGCCTAAGCCCTTGTACTTGCACATAATATGGTACAAAATCTCGTTAGCCCATACAGCGTAAACAGATTCCGTATCAAAACCCCTAGTGGTCAATCTCCTGCTGAATGTCTGCTTGCCTTTGTAATCTTAACTTGTCCTTGTCCTGCTTGTGTAATGTTTCCCTGCCTTGTCATTTGTTCTGTTTGCCTGTCTTTCCTTTGTCTGTTGATTAGTCATGGTATACATCTGTTCCTTTAATAATATATAATGTGAGGAGACTATCCTTGTAATTATGCTCTATTTTAGGTGCTTTGGAAGTGTCCTGAGTCTCCAAAGTATTCTCCCTTCTCACTATATCAGGAACATAGAGATAATGAAATGTCATGCATTGTCTTGTCTTTCCTTTTTTCCCCTCTGCAATTCAAAATTTAATCTAAACTTCAACACTTTACAAAAGTAAAATAAACCATCAGACACTTGGGAGATGTTTTTCTGGATGTGTGATCATGAGGCTTAGGGAAAGCTGTCAGGATAATTTCTCTCTCACTCCATCCACCTGAAGTACTGAGATCACTAAAACAAAAAATGGACAGACAGCAAGATAATACTAACAGTTTCTTATACCTGTAAATGGCATAACATTAACATAATAACTTTTGACTAGGACATTTTCAGCTATGCTGCAGGAGGTCCTGCCAATCACCATCTTCTATCATACTCTCTTGCCTCCCCCATCATTAACACTGGTAAGAAGGTAAAAGCATTTACCTGAAGTCTGAAGTGCTTTAAAAGCTTTGGGAAGAGTTACAAGTTTTCTATGGGATCACTTCACGCACCACTAAAGCCTGTTCAATCCAAACAGTGTAGGACAGGAGGAAAAGAAAAATAGTGTATGATAACTTAAACTAAAGGACACAATTTTAGATGGGTGGAGTGTGGGTACCCAGCACAGAATTCGTCCAGGATGGTTAGGCTGCATAGCTAGTCTCTTAAAAAGTTTGATAAGATTTTTGAGGCTCTAGACACGTGGGGTCATACATTTTTACCTCTGATTTGAAAGATGCCACCTCGAGCACCATGGTGCTTCCTGACATCATGCCAAAGCACTGGTTCAAAGGAGGAGTCCCAGCTCTGGATCACTAGCTCCATACCTGGCAGCACTGATTCTCTCTGGTATTGGCAGAGCTCAGTCCTATTTATGTTAGGATATCTGACAAGATCACAGCTCAGGAGTGGTACGTCTCCATATTTAAAGCATTGCATGGAGCATCTGAAAGGTGGCTTGATCCAGGCTTGTTCTGAAAGACTTTATAATTACCCAACAGTACATTGCTAAAGAAAGGAGAATAGAAATGAGAATAGAAGAAAGAAGAATAGAGGAAAAAGAGAATAGAAGAAAGGAGAATAGAAATGGCTAACTAAAGTGAGGGGGAGAGGGACTTGTAGGAAAGTCACTCTCGGTGGCACTATCTTTGCCAACTGCCAGATTGCCTTTTAAATGGTTTGTTTACAAAAAAACATACCATTATATTTGGACAAAGCACTAATTGAATTTAAAGTTTTATTACAGGTCATTTCAGTAAGGCAGCTTCTCTTTCCTTTGTGTAACTGACTTTGACTGGAGAGGTCCTGAGAGGGATCTAACAGGTGCAGAGAGAGCTGTGCATGATATAGCTACTGCTTATTGTGTTTTCAGCTCTCTTATTGAAAAAGCCCTACCTGAATTTTAAGTTTAACAGCATATTGCAGATCGCCAAGACCTGTTTATCGTGTGTTCCCTTGCAAGCCAGTATGACTGTAAAAGCCATTATGCAGCTATGGCAGTGCTGTGGGCACACAGAGCTGTTCAAAGAGCTGTGCGGTTGCTAGCACATTTTAATTTATTATTTTTTTAAGAACAAACTGAGTTTTAAGTTTTCTAACAAGTTAAGCCAGTTGGTGATATTTCATTTATGTTTTGTTTCCTGCAAACAAGTTGGACTGAAAAATGGTACAGAGTAGACTACAGTGGTTGGGCTGAGATAATGGGCACATTGACCTGGCCTGCTGCCAGTTATTATTAATAATTATTTAAGAGAAATTATACCTTTTGACTTAGAGTTTTGCAACCATATCACAAGGGTAAGATTTTGCCACCCTTACTCATTTTAAGTAGCCCCTTAGAGTCGGATCCAAAGCCCAAAGAATAAATTGACCGAGTGACTTCAGCAAGCTTTGAATCAGCATTGAAGTCAATAGGACTACATTAATCTAAAAGTAAGGTACAGGATGAATCTGGTCCAAAGCCATCACACTTCCTGTTATAAGTGTGAAGTAGCCTAGAATTAGTGTTTACCTGTAAGGGGTTATGCTAAAGGTAACCTGAGAGGTGGACAACTGACCAATGAGAAATTCCTCAGGAGACAAAGGATTAAGTTTCAGTTTCTCTCTGGGTCTCTCTCTGTTCACCTCGGCTATGGGATGAACACAGCTATGTCTTTCACTATAACTATACGATTCTATCAAGTACTGTAGTTAGTAAGTTTACCTTTTTATCACTTGGAGGGTTCTCAGTGGTGACTGTTGGCTGGGTGCTTCTTGATATTGTAAGCTTCAGCAGAGATATCAACTGTGGGAGAAAATTGCCTTGGGGGAGAGGTTTGGTTTCTGAATCATTTTGTTGATTATGGTAGATGCTGTTCTATTGATGGTTATAAGGGATTTATTCCTTTCTTTTAAGAAGCTGACTGCTTGTTTTCCATTGTGTAAGATCCTGGTTTTGGATCGGGCACGTCTCGCAGGAGCAGGCGAGGTTTTTTTTTTTTTTCTCTCAAGCTTCCCAGGGAAGGAAGAAGTTTGGGGGGTTAGTGGGAAAGGAAAGAAGGGTCCCAAACTACCCTAGACCTAGTTTGGTGGTGGCAGTGTACCAGGTCCAGATACAGAAGAAGTTGTGTTCTGGGGAAAAACATTTTAACCCAAGCTGGTAAAATAAGCTTGGGGGGGGTTATTTCTTTTTTTCATGCGGGTCCCCACATCTGTACTCTAGAGTTCAGAGTGGGGAGGCAATCCTGACACTTCTTTTCTGAAGTGGTGCCACTGTTGCCACCTGTCATAAGTATAAAGTAGCCCAGAATTACTGTTTACCTGTAAGCGGTTAAGCTAAAGGTAACCTCAAAGGTGGACAACTGACCAATGAGAAATTCCTCAGGAGACAAAGGATTTTGAGTTTCAATTTCTCTCTGGGTCTCTTCCCTCTTCAACTCGGCTATTGGATGAACCACACCTAATTCTTTCACTGTAACTATCAGTTTTCTATCAAGTAAGGTAGTGAGTAAGTTTACCTTTTTTATCACTTGGAAAACTCTTCAGTTGGTAGAAATTTATCTCTGTTTCTCTAATATTGTAAGCTTCAGCAGGAGGAGAAATTTGGGATCGGGGTTGTCTGTAACTCTTTATTGATTATTGTAGATGCTGTTCTATTGATGGTTATAAGGGATTTATTGGCTGTGTGTGGAATACCTTTACAGGTGTGGGATGCGACTAATAGTAGCCAGTGTTGAGACATGTTTGCTCTGTCTCCTGACAGGACATGCACCACTAATATGGAAGAATTATAGAAAAATACTGACAATCAAATAAGAGAACAGAGATTCGGGGCCTTTGATCACTAGCACTAGGTGAGTGATTGGACAAACAATTAGGTAATTCAAGAATTGAATTTAACCTTTTGGATAAACTGGATTGACCTAAACTTTCGTTCAAGAATTTTCAAACCAAAACAATTCAGTTGTCACGCTTACCAAGTTTTTCCTGTTTTTCCAAAGATTCAATCATTAAAAATAATGTATTAATTAAATTTGTGACTAAACTCCTTGGGGGAGAATTGTATGTCTCCTGCTCTGTATTCCCTGCATTCTGCCATATATTTCATGCAGTCTCGGATGACGATCCAGCACATGTTGTTCTATTTAAGAAGACTTTCACTGCAGATTTGACAAAATACAAAGAAGGTACCAATATGAGATTTCTAAAGATAGCTACAGCACTTGACCCATGGTTTAAGAACCTGAGTGCCTTCCCAAATCTGAGAGGGACAAGATGTGGAGCATATTTTCAGAAATCTTAAAAGAGCAACACTCTGAACTATAGTACCCAAACCACCAAAAAAAATAAATAAATCAACCTTATATTGGTGGCATCTGACTCAGAAGATGAAAATAAACATGTGTCAGTCTATACTACTTTGATTTTTATTGAGCAGAACTCTATCACCATGGAAGCATGCATTCTGGAATGATGGGTGAAGCATGTAGGGACATATGATTCTTCTCTATCTGGCATGCAAATGTCTTATGATGCTAGCTACAACAGTGCCATGTGAATGTCTTTTCTCACTTTCATGTGACACTGTAAACAAGAAGTGGGCAGTATTATCTCCTGCAAATGTAAACAAATTTGTTTATCTGAGTGATTGTCTGAAGAAGAAGAAGGACTGAATGGACTTGTAGACTCTAAAGGTTTACATTATTTTATTTTTGAGTGCAGTTTTTTTGTGTATAATTCTACATTTGTAAGTTCAACTTTCATGATAGAGAGATTGCACTACTTGTGTTAGGTGAATTGAAAACTACTATTTCTTTTTTTCTTTTTTACAGTGCAAATATTTGTTATAAAAACAGATAAAAGTGAGTACTGTACACTCTGTATTCCCTGCTCTAATTGAAATCAATATATTTCAATATGTAGAAAACATCCAAAATATTTAAATAAATGGTATTCTATTAGTTACAGTGCAATTAATCACGAGATTAGTCACAATTAATTTTTAATTGTTTGACAGCCCTAGTAACAATCTTTACATTCCACCTGTATCCCTGAAGAATTTTAAGCAGAAGATAGTAAAAAGTAGACATTTTTAAATCAGCAGGTCCAGATAACTTGCCTCCAAGAGCTTTAGAAGAGGCTGGCTGAGGATCTTGCTGGAGTATTACTGTTGATTTTGAATAGCTCTAGAATCATTGGGGAAGTGCCTGAAAAAAAGCTACTACTGTGCCAATTTTTAAAAAAGAGTAAATGGGACGCCCTTGGTAATTATAGTCCTGTCAGCCTGACATTGATCCCAGGCAAGATAATGGAGCAGCTAATATGGGAATTGATTAATAAAGAATTAAATTTGGGTAATGTAATTAATGCAGAGCAAAACGGATTTATTGCAAATAGATCCTGTCATACTGATTGAATGTCTTTTTTTGGATGAGATTACATATTTGTTGATAAAGGTAATAGTGTTAACCTAATATACTTAGACTTCTGTGATGAGTTTGACTTGGTATGCCATAACATTTTGATAAAAAACCTAGAATGATATAAAATTAACATGACATGCAATACATTGATTAAAACTGGCACCTAATAGGTCTCAAACATTTAATTATTTATTAATTACCTTGAAGAAACCATTACATCTCTTAAAGTTTTCAGATGACAAAAACATTGGGGGAGTGGTAGGTAAGGAAGAGGACAGGTCATACTGATTCAGTGCAATTTGGATCACTTGGCAAACTAGATGAAAACAAATATGCATTTTAATATGTGTAAATGGAAATGTATACAACTAGGCAAAATTTTCAGGATGGGGGACTCTATTTTGGAAAGCAGTGACACTGTAAAGGATATGGGGATCATGGAAGATAATCAGCTGAACACGAACTCCCAGCGTTATGTGGCCAAAAGAGCTAATGCAATCCTGAGATGCATAAAGAGAGAAATCTTGTGTAGAAGTAGAGCGCTCATTTTACCTCTGTATTCAGCATTGGAGCAACTGCTTCTGGAATACTGTTATCCTGGGATGCATAAACAGGAAAATCTTGAGTAGGAGTACAGAGGCTTTTTTTCCTTCTTTACTTGGCACTAGTGTGATCACTGGGGGAATACTGTGTCTAGTCCTGATGTCCACAATTCAAGGATGTTGATAAATGAAAGAGGGTTCAGAGATAAGCCACAAGAGTGATTAAAGGATTAGTAAACATATCTTATAATCATAGATTCAAGTTGCTCAGTCTATTTAACAAAGAAAAGGTTAAGGGGGTGACTTGATTAAAGTCTATAAACATCTACATGGGGAACAAATATTAAATAATGGGCCCTTCAGTCTATCACAGAAATATGCAATACAATCTAGTGGCTGGAAGTTGAATACAGACAAGTTCAGACTGGAATTAAGTTATAATTTTTTCATGTGAGAGTTATTAACCATTTGAACAATTTATCAAGTGTCATGGTGGATTTTCCATCACTGGCAATTTTCAAATCAAGATTAGATTTTTTTTAAAAAGATATGCACTAGGAATTATTTTGGGCATGTTCTGCTCTTCTGTATAACATAGGCCATAACTATATGATCACAATGGCTCCTTCTGACCTTGGAATCTATGAAGACAATCATTGCACAGAAGTGCAGAACACTGAATGGGAAGGAGAAAATTTACCCCATAACACAATCCAAATTTCTTCTCTCAAATTGCTATGTGAATTATAATGTCCATTAATGACTAGAATCACAAAGAAATGGAGGTGTGGTGATGATGAGCATCGCCATACCTAACTTTTAGGTACCTAGAAAATCAATGGGATTCAGGCCAGGTCTACACAACAAACTTATATTGGTATAAGTAGGGCACTTGGAGATTGGAAAATCCATATCACTGAGTATCTTAGCTACACTAAGCTATTCTCAGCCCCCAGTGTAGACAGAACTATGTCAATGAGAGAGCTTCTCCCATCGACAGTTACCATATCTCAGGAAAGGGGATTGACTAAGCTGGTAGGAGAAGCTCTCCCATTGATGTAGTAGCATCTTCATTAATGCACTACAGTGGCACAACTGCACCTGTGCAGCTGTGGCATTGCAGGGCTGTACATGAAGACAAACCCCCACAAAAGGGGCTGCAAGTGCTTTGGAGGACAGGATTACAATTCAAAGTGATCTTAACATCCTGGAGAAATGGTCTGAATTAAATAGGATGACAGTCAATAAGGACAAGTGCAAAGTACTCCACTTAGGAAGGAACAATCAATTACACAAACACAAAATGGGAAATGACTGCCTAGGAAGGAGTATTGCAGAAAAGATATGGAGGTTATAGTGGATCACTAAATACGAGTCATCAATGTAATATTGTTCCCCCCCCCAAAAAGCAAACATCATTCTTGGGTGTATTAGCAAGAGCATTGTAAGTAAGACATGAGATATTTTTTTCACTCTACTCAGCATTGATAAGGCCTCATCTGGAATATTGTGTCCAGTTCTGGGCACCATACTTCAGGAGAATGTGGACAAAATAGAGAAAGTACAGAGGAGAGCAACAAAAATGATTAAAGTTCTAGCAGACATGACCTACAAGGAAAGATTGAAAAACATTGGGTTTATATAGTCTGAGGAAGGACAAGATAACAGCTTTCAAGTACATAAAAGGTTGCTCGGGAGAGGAGTATAATAAACTGTGCTCCTTAACTACTGAAGATAGGACAAGTATTAATGTGCTTAAATTGCTGCAAGATAGATTTAGGTTAGACATTAGGAAAAACTTCTTAACTCTGAGGGTAGTTAAGCACTGGAACAAATTACCAAGGGAGATTGTAGAATCTCTGTCATTACAGGTTTTTTAAGAACAGTTTAGAACAGTGGTTCTCAAACTTTCCAGCCTACTGTATCCCTTTCAAGAGTCAAATTTGTCTTACATTCCCAAGTTTCACCGCACTTAAAACCTCCTTGCTTATAAAATCAGACATAAAAATACAAGAGTCACGGCACACTACTGAAAAATTGCTTACTTTCTCATTTCGCCTATATGAAATTTTAGTTTGTACTGACTTAGCTAGTGCTTTTTCTGTAGCCTGTTGTAAAACTAGGCAAATATCTGGATGAATTGATGTACACATGGAAGACCTCCACATACCCCTGGGGTTACACATACCCTGGTTGAGAACCACTGGTTTAGAGAAACACCTGTCAGGGATGGTTTAGATCTGTTGTTCCCAAACTGTGAGGTGAACCTCCCCCATGGGGCTACAGAGGAGTGGCTAAGGGGAGTACAGCAGGCCTGGGCTATCCCCCTCGCACCCATCCCTGCTGAGGCAGCTCTGGTCTCAGTCATCCAGATATTAAAAGTTCCCTTACCCATAGTAACAGAGCTCTGCCACCAGGGGGTGAGAAGAGCAACAGCTGCTGCTGAAACCTGGAGAAGCACTAAGGGAAGGCTCTGGCAAGAGAAATACCAGCGACTCCCCCATACTACCCCAAACATGACTCTCTGTCCCCCATCCTGCACCATTCACACCCCAACACCTGTCCCAGGTATGGGGGGCACGATTGAAAAAGTTTGGGGACCACTGGTCTAGATAATAGCTAGTCCTGCCTCAGTGTAGGGGACTGGACTAGATGACCTATTGAGATCCCTTCCAGTCCTACATTTCTGTTCTTTTTCTTCCAGTTTGTGCATCACTCTGGGGCTTAGGCACATGGGTGCGAGGCGTGGGGCTGCAGTTCACATGCTCAGAGGCAAAAACATGGGTACCTAGGGAACTTTAATTGCAAAAATTTAGGCACTGAGTGACTTTAGGAACCTGTGTGGTTTGGGAGCAGCTAAGTGGGGGCAATGTAAATCCCAATGGGATCTGGCTCTGGGATTTTGGTGCCTAAAGTGGCAATTCGATGCCTAACTCTTTTTGTGAATCTAGTTCCAAATGTTTTTATAGAGTCATTCCTAACATCCTCTCAGCTCTCCCAGTAAAATAAACTATAGGGCAAACAATTTAGTTTCCTTTAAAATGTTCTAATGTAGTTTACACTAGAGCCAAGATTTTTAAAAAACCAGGTGCCTACAATTAGGTTTCCACTATTTAAATAAGGGATTTATTATTTAAAATCTTTGGCAGCTGATGGGCAATCAACATTTTTGTAAATAGGACCAGTTATTTACGTGCCTAACTATAGATTTAGGAACTTATCTTCAGGCAGTAATTTTTTTTCAAAATATTGCCCTATGTGTTTAAAACCTTATGGTCACAATACTAAACCATCTCCTTCACTTAGAAACCACTGCATCTTCTCTGTAGCTTCTATCAGCTGCAAGTAGAAAATGAACATGCAGGCATTTTGAAAATGTAGCACAACACAATCAAAGCGATCATATCTTTTCTGGACAAATGCATACATTTGCCATATTAATTAACACAGGGAATATCTAAAACAAAGTATTTTGTTCTCTACTCTCCTTTCTACTTCTTTCCTTCTGTCCTTTCTTGCCATGCCTATCCCCCATTCTCTCTGCCTTCCCTATTCCAGTGTATTAAAAGAATAGACAAGTGCTAAAGGATAAGTCAAGTACCAACATCATTAATTTGCATATGCAAATTAGAAGCTCACTCATTCACATCTCTTTTTGTTTGTTTGTTTTCCCCTCCCCCGTCCAATGACAGAAAATCTATAGTAGAAACAAATTGCCTGCCTCTGGGTCGGCAATAACTCAGATTCCAAACTCATAATAAGAATGCATGCCTCAGCTCAGGCAATTGGCCTCTGCTTCATGCCCAATCTACTCCAAATTAACAAACCAGGAAAACACCAGACTAAATGTTGCTTTCTCCCCTCTCAAGAATAAGTTCTTTCTTAACAAAAGGGTGCCATTACTTCAATGGTGTCCTTTGCCATAAAAGTTATTATTAAGAAACAAAAGAATGGCTACTTTGAGGTTACCAGAGAAACACACAATCTATGGTTTGAGAATATTAAACACTATGTATATTTACTATAGTTAGTATTATTGATTTTAACTTTTTACTGTTAACAACTGTGAAATTGATACATCTCAAAAGCATACTATGGCAGGGAGAATGCTGCTGAAGTCCCAGGACTTACATAAATGAATGTAATTCTGAAAAATGGACCCTCAGACTTTTCCTGGCCTGAAATTGAATTGTTCAGAATAGATCTCTTTAATTAGTACTATAGGGTTCCTTTAAGTCCCAGAACCTTATTGGTGCCATTTGAGAGTCACCATCCCTCCCTGAGCTGTTCAGTATGCAGTGAGACTGCACAGGTTACACCATTCTTTTTCATTGTGTCTACTCCATGGGCCAGTGCAGAAAGAGGTACGACCTAGGTCTTGCCTCCCCACTTCCCACTAAATGGTGATGTGTGACCTTGGGGGTCCACAATAGGATCGAGAGTGGACCACAACAGGCGATGGTGATGACATGGGTAAGCTCCTTAAATGCTTTTCCCAACATGCCCCTCCTTGCCTCACTACATGGTCCTCAATCATTCTATAGCCCTGGAAAAATAATCATTGCTATATTGAGAATGATCAGACATTCTCCTTCAAATTACACAGAGTTGATTTCTCACACATGGAAAATACATTTATTGGATTTTAAAAAAACTGATCTTAGTGATGCAGTAAGAGTTGTAAAATGTGTACTACTTGGTTTGGTTCATTTCTGTCCTTCTTTTTATACTACTCTAGAGCCCTGTGCGGGACTAGCCATGCAGTGGGACTGGGATCCCACAGGACTTGCTTCCATAATAGTAGGAGTGGGTGGGAGCAGGATTAAAAAAAGTCCTGTGCAGGACTCCATACCACACCACCACTGTTTCATTTTCCAAGGAACTATGAATGGTACTCTGGGTACTGGATTTTTTGAGGCCCATATAGATCCCTGAAGCAGCTTCATTAAAATACAATAACTTGAAGCAGAACATACATAGCACTACTCAAGTTACTTTTGAAAAGTCATTATGTGCTGTTTCCCTCGGAGCTCCAGTTCTATCTGAGATTTCATTGAACTTGACCTTGCAGTTACCCTTCCATGAGGGCTTCTCCCTCCATATTAGACCTCTGCCATGAACATTGCACAGTCATTTACACCTGTGTCAAGTCTTTATAAAATGCTAACTTATCAGGATGGTAACATTTTGCACTCACTTTGTTCATGCTTCCCACAGGTTTAAATGGGTACATAAGGTGCAAG
This sequence comes from Dermatemys mawii, assembly GCA_007922305.1. Lineage (NCBI taxonomy): Eukaryota > Metazoa > Chordata > Testudines > Dermatemydidae > Dermatemys > Dermatemys mawii. Next base: position 12,004,438 of record ML677364.1, read on the forward strand.
AGAGTCAAGAATGAAGCTGTTCAGTCAAAGAGTGAGAAGAAATTCATACAAAATTGATTCAGAACTGAGTTCCTCTGTCCTTACTTCTGAAAATTTTAACACTGACCCTCACAAATCAGACAGGTTGGAATTATATAGAATGAAAATCTACACTAGAGGTAAGTAACTATTGTAACTCTCTTGCACAATCTACAGTCACACTTTCCAGCTCTTAATTTCTTCTTATACCTTCTTTTTTTCTAGTGCCTGATCTTGCACAAGGTCCTCAAAACAATGCAAATGATGTTTTAATATTGCACATGAGAGATTTCCCAATTTTTCAATGACAAGTCTGGAAAGTCACAGTAGAATTTGATAATAAATGAACACAGATTAGACCTCAGCAGCAGAAGTTTGCAGTAAGCTTTTTCCGTTTACTGACGTCTGATTAGCACTTAAAATGCTTCACACCATTAGTCACCTAGGAGTTAGTGATCATTAGTGGGCCTAAAAATGAGCAAGATAAAAGGAAACTTGTTTTCAATTCAGGGGATGGTTTACTTTTTCTATGCAGGGTCATCTACAGCTGAAGAGGTGTGTGATGTTGATTAGAGTTTAGTTTTATGCATTGTTATTTCTGTTATGAATATTTATAACAGTTTTGAGTTAGGGTAGTCATCATTTTCTGGCCTCACCCATGCCCAGTTAAGTGGCCTCCACATTCCATTCCAAAGGCAACTGCATTTTGGTGGTGTGTAGCATATCTACATATAAATGCACACAAAGTATACCAATAGATAGATAAAAGTTTTAATATCTATCTATATCACTCCATGCTATCACATATTCGGTCGCCTATTCTGCAGAAATGCTAGTTTAGGTATGTTTTAGGGAGTCTTAAAATATTTGTTGCTGATATTAGTTTTTGTATGCCTCTGCCTGAAAATTGAGTACTATGACTCCAACTTACATAGGCACAGAGGAAAAGGAAAAGGCTGTAATGAATTCATTTTATCTACCTTCTTAAAAAAATTCTATAATTGCTTTTCAATATATAACTGAATTTATCCTTTTCCAATTCTCATGCTGTGTCTATAAGCATGGTACCAGAGGACCTTCTAGATGCAGTAAATTAAACACTGAGTCTAATATCTATCTAACTTACTTCTTATCTCTTCTCCCATTTTTCCTCCACCCCAACAGAAAAGTTGTATATATATAAAATGTGGGCTTGTGCAGGATTTGTTACTTGGAATAGGAAGCAAAGTCACCCAAGTGCACCTAACATTTAGATTGATCATTGTGGTAGTATATATAATAATATATTTTTATAAGACTTAGTTCTTCATTTGTAGATCTGAGATTACTTTACAAAGAGAAGAATTAATCTGAATGGAGAAAGCAAGATATATATGTGAAGCAACTTGTATTAGATTATACAACAGGTGAGTGTTAGACTCAGGAACAGAATTCACAGCTCATGTCTTCCAGGTTAATGCATGCAGAAACATACTTGATTTTTCTTGAAGGATGTGGATTACTCTCACGTATGTTTGGTTTTATGACCTTTCTATAAAGAACTAGTTGGCAAAAGGAATGAAAAAAGGACAATGTATAATTATTTCCTTTTTTAACTTGTACAGTTTCAAAAGAAACAAACTTCCTTGTAGCTGAATTCCCATTAGAAACCTTTATACTGTTGCTGTTTCATATCCTTTTGAAAAAAAGAAATCAGACTCAATGTTACTAACAAGTCATTTATTTCTTGATGAAAGATATTGACTTGTGTTTTCAGTTAGGGAGGTACTGTATCAAGGTGAAAGAGAGCAAGGAGTAAGGAGAATTTGTGATGTTCGTCACAGCAGTTCGATCGCTAGCGGGACTGAAGCTGGAAAATTATGCTGAAGTTTGAAATTTGCTTGAAATAGAAAGTCCTATATGTTCATTGTTTTCCTTTTAAGAAGTTGAGGAAGTGATTGCTCAATAATTGGAAGGAGTTCTAGGAAGTGATACCGTGCCAAGTCTACTGCAGTGGGTTTGGCATGTGATGTTTGGTTCAGTAATTAAGGTAACATGATACATATCTTTATGATATTGCTGGTCACTTGGTGGAACAAAGAGAAGCATATATGGACATGTTAACATTCTACAATGCATTTAATATGCTTTTTCTGTATGGTTTGAAGAGAGGCTTCCTCCAATCCTGACCTCCTTGTGTTTTATACTTTTGCAGCTGTGTAAAAGGAACATATCATACACATCATCTTCAGACAAAAAAATCCCATCCTTAACTCTAGCTCCTTAACTCTAGCTTTTCTGCCAAGATTTGTGTGGCTGCTAGAGTGCAACAGCTCTCCCAAATTAAACTACTCATACACAGACTTCTTTCACAGGAAGAATGTTTTCTCCACCCCTGCCCATAAAAGTCCTTTGGCGATGGGCGAGTCATGCTGGGGATAGGTGAAGTGATCACCAGGAGGCCTTTGTCACAGACCCACGCGCAGGTGGTGACTACAAGATGATCATAATGTGGCCCGCGGGCCATAGTTTGCCCACCACTGTCCTAGACTACGTCATTTTAAGAATACAGGATCTAAGAGATGTCCAAATCTCCCACGTCATGAGAGGAGCTGATGATTGCTAAAATGACCACCACTTAGTGAGGTCTGTCTTGGCCATCAGGATTACACCAAAACATAGACATCAATCAAAATCACACAGATGGCAATACAACATCCGAAGAGGTCAGTCATCAGCACACCAAGAGAACTTCCAAAGACTCCTCAGTGAAAAGCTGAAGATATGCACACCCGGAAATGACAACAAGTGCCAAAGAGACTGGGAATCCCTAAAACAGACCATGCATGAGGTTTGTGAAGAATCCATTGACCTTGCTACCTGCTGCCATCAGGACTGGTTTGACAACAACCACCTTGAGATTACAGCTCTTTTGGACCAGAAGAGAAAGGCTTTCTGTGACTGGCAAAACCAACTACTATCCAGTCAGAAGTAGACCTCTTTCCATCAACTCAAAGCTGAATTTCAAAGGAGGATCCAATATATCAAAAAAAAAAATGGTTTGAGGAAAAAGCAAAAGAAATGCAAACATTCGCTGACAGGCATGATATGTGGAGGTTTTATTGTGAGACAAAGGCCCTGTATGGACCAAGCTGTTGTGGCCTCAGACCTCTGAGATCTGAAGATGGTAGTACCCTTCAAAGATGGTGTTTATTACAGTGATCTTTGATGGATTCGTTATCAAAAGCCTCTAAACTGAGAATTAACTGTGACTGATGTGTCATAGACTCTATCCCCCAGCACCCAATCTGGGAAACTCTTGCAAACTCACCAACACCTGAGGAGGTCTGCAAAGCAATTAAACAAATGAAAAACAACAAAGCCCGAGGTCCTGATGGCATACCAGCTGAAGAACTGAAAGGAGAGGAAGAAACACTGATGAACAAGCTTCACTAGCTGCTCCTCTAAATCTGGTGTACCGAAGAAATCCCTGATGACTTATGTAATGTTAACATCTTCACCATTTTCAAAAAAAGGAGACAGGGCCAACTATCGAGGAATTGCCCTCCTCTCCATCACTGAGAATATTCTTTCTAGAATCTTATTTAATCTGCTCCCTCTTGCAGAGGAAGTACTTCCACAGTCCTATTGCACCTTCAGATGTTAATGAGGCACAACCGACATGATTTTTGCAGCCAGGCAGATCCAGGAAAAAATGTCAACAACACCACCAGGAGTTGTATGTGGCCTTTATCGATCTGACCAAAGCCTTTGACTCTGCCAACTGTGAGACTCTGTGGAAAATCATGTCAAAGTTTGTCTGCTCAAGCAAATTTATCACCATTGTAAGACTCCTCCATAACCAGATGACCGCCTCCATCCTATGCAGTGGCTCTACCTCTGAGCCATTTGACATCAGATTGGCATAAAACAAGGTTGTGTATTGGAACCCACCTTTTTCTCCATTTTATTAGCAGCTATGAAAACACTGACAACTTGTCATCCAATATCGGATTGACGGCAACCTCTTCAACCTTTCTCATCTCCATGCCAGATCTAAAGTAACATTGGCAACAATAACCTAACTCCAGTAAACAGATGATTGTGTTTTAGTTGCACACTCAAAAGGGATCTACAAATAGCCTGTAATTGCTTCTCTGAAGTTTACAAAACCTAAGGATAACTCTGAACATTGACAAAACAAAAGTTCTCTACCAGGGCAATCATCAGACGCAGCAAGGAAGATCTACATTGACAAAGAAGAACTGGAAAATGTAGAAAAAATTGCCTCTTTCACGGCAGGCAGACGTAGATGGTGAGATTCAGCACAGAATTTGCTGTACCAGCCTGGCCTTTGGCAGACTGTCTCATTGGGTGTTCAACAGTCACAACATCAGAACACATAATAGACTCTTAGTTTACAAAGTGATGGTAATCCCAACTCTCCTCTACAGCTGTGAGACTTGTTTGACCTATAGAAAACACCTGAAAAACACTAGCACCAACACTTTTTTCGGAAGATCCTTAACATAAAGTGGGAGCACCATCGTACTAATGACAGTGTCCTCAAAGAAGCCAACATCTTCAGTGTTGAGGCCCCGATTATCCAGCACCATCTGAAGTGGAGCGGGCACTGTGGAGCCTGACATATGCTTACCAAACTAACTGCTGTATGCCCAACTCACCAAAGGAGATACAGAGAGGCCAAAAGAAACAATTTAAAGATACTCTCAAGATAAACATCAAGAGAAGTGGCATCGACACCGCACACTGGGAGATAGTAGCCCAGGACAGGGATAACTGGAGAAAACTTGTCAGAGAGTGAATGTCCACTTTTGAGGACCTTGCCCTGGTCACAGAAAAATGACAGAACAAAAAGGAAAGACAACAGTCATGCAGCAATCGTGGGCCAACCCTATTTCCAACACCACCTGCAATGTCTGTCAGTGAGCCTGTGGCTCAAGTATTTGACTCCTGCATCACCAAAGAACCCTTAAACTATAAAATCTGTGAAAGAGATCATCCTCGACCTTGAAGGATCACCGACGATGGCTGGGAAGTAAATCATCAAAACCTCATAGATCCTGAAAGTGAACAGTACAGGACATAAATCTATAAAAAATTACCAAAAATACCTGAATACCAATACAGAGAGAAAATGAAAGAGAAAATGTACATATATATGCATGCTGTTTGGAAGCTGGGTGAAGTCTGGGTCTGATCCGAACTTTGTGACTCGGGCCTTTTAGGGTTTAGGGGTGAACTTTCAGCTAAGCCTCTCCCCAGCCTCTCCCTGTGCACAAGCCCCTTAAATATTATAATACCTGCTTCCAAACAGTTGTGGAAATTTACACCCACCAAACCCACTGACCCTTGTGTTAAAATGCTCACAGTGTTCATGCAGGTGTTGGCACTTACAAAATGCAGGTGCAAGTTTGTGCATGTGCAAGAAAGACTACGATCTTAACGTGATCTTAAATGACAACTAAGTGGGAGAGATTTGAGATGGTCTGTGCCTTGTGAAAGTGTGAGGAACAGGGCTGAAGACATATCCTTTGGGGAAAGGGAAGAAAGAAAGAACAGGAGGCAAAAGAGTTGGAAAATTGTTTGCCTTGTAATATGGAATCACGATGAAAGAAAAGTTGTGTTTTTTTCTTCCCTTGAGTTAATTGGAAATCATAGATCTTTCTCCTTATTTTCTTCCTACAGTGTCTAAAATAGGTTAACAGGACTATAGAAATTACAGTGCTGGATAAGACCACTGGTCCATCTAATCTAGTATCCCGTCTGTAGCCAGTACCAACTGTTGGCCAGTACCAACAAAGGGTAGTTCAAGCAACCCTGCAATAGATGGGTATGGGATAAACTCCCCCTATGCAATATTTCTTCCTAATCCTCTGTAGCTAGTGATTTGCTTATGTCCTGTAGGAGGTTTATATCCCTTTCCAAACTATTATTTTGTTTAATAGTTACTATAACATCTCTGGACATCCCTGTTATATATGTCCAAGCCTTTTTGAGTCATAATAAGCCATTGACTTCAATGATCAGGCTGACAATGAGTTTCAACTGTTTAATCATTTGTTTTGTGGGAAAAGTCCATCCTTTCATCAATTTTTAATTATTTAACATCCTCTCACCCAAGTATTCTGAGAGAGGGTGATCATCAACATTTAATCTACCTTTTATCAGTGGTGGTAATGACCCAGATCCAGACTTCTGATAGCTTGATAATTTCACTTGAGTGTTCCATGTATTTCTTGACAACATCATGTTCTTCAGACAGCTATATTAAAAATATAATTAAAATAAATACTAATATTATTCTAGGGTATTATATATAGCTGGCTGTAGAACATGATGATGTTCTGTACCAGAAGTTCTGCCTCTGGTCACAGGAAATATGGATTCCTCTTTCCTCACCTGGACCAGCCTGTGCTATAAAGTGTTAGTGATGATATTGCGTGCAACAATGTCAGCCATAAAACCACAGAACATCGATAGCATAGTTAACTAAATGAAACAGCTTTCTTCTAGAAGCAGAACTTGAGAGACTGCTTTTGTATGTCCTTCAGATGTTCACAGCAAAATTGCAAGTTACTTTCAAACATGGAAAGGAAGTGTTTTCCAGTGACTATGTATTTACTCTATGCCATTGGTGATGGTATGCATGGTGCTAACTCATATTCACTGAAGTTGTCTGTTTGTGACCGTAATTTGAAGGCTTTTAGAGCAAAAGCTTTTAGGTAGTCAGCATACCTGTCTCCACAGGCATAAAAGATCCATGACAAAAAAGGTACATGTGTGTAAGTCCAAGTCCTTTGATTGTCTCATTAGGAACCATAGTGCTGTCATGCTCTTTAATATCCAGGAAACAGTGCTATGCTTAATTCTCTAGTTGCATAAAGATGTGATTTGATTTAAGAAGATGAAAGCTGTCTGTGTTAAAAGTTAGCCACCTCTATTTAAAGGAAATTTCTCTTTCGAGTACTGCTACCATCATTATAAGACAAAATATAGAGCAAAAACCACTATTGTAAAGTCCATGGTTAATTGTGACATGCCACAATGTCTCCTCTGCAGCTACCCTTTAATTGTTGAACAAGGTGCAATAATTAAATTTTGAACATAAAACCCTTAATTTAGAATATGCTGTTTGTTAAAGGAAAAAAGGTTATAACATGGTAGAGAATGTAAGAACTATTTTTTAAAGGTGGAAAATTATTTCTTCTTTTATCTATTACCTCTGAAAAATGAGTGAACATTTCCTTGATTTACCCTCCTGAATAGACTTTGCAGAATTCTTTTAATTTGCTTGCTTCAGAGAGATCATTTGCAATGTCTGCATGCAAGATCTGTGACAAAGACTGAATTGAGTATTATGTTCATTTAACAGTGAGTCTGTGTCAATGTAATCTTGGTGTCTGTATTCTGAACACAGACCACAGGAAAAAGAATTCAAATAGAGATACATTTAAGGAATCACAAGCACAAAATATTCCATGTCTCAGGCTGAAATGGCAATACATCCTCTAATTCTATCTGTTCAAATCTTCACTGCTTATAAGGATCAATAAAAGACCATAAGTTCAAATATTAGATATAAAAATACTAATGATTTATAAAAATTAAGATAAAATGTTCAGATATAGGTGCTTAAACTTAAGCTCCTAAATCCATACGTCAGCTTCTGTGGTAGAATTTAAGAGTGTTAGCATTGCTCTAACTCTGTTCCCATTGACTTCAATAAGAGCAAAGACAGGCCAGTGATGAGCACTTCTGAATATTCCTGCTTCTAAAGCCAATGTTAGATTCTGATTACTCAGGACTTTTGCAAATCAGGCCATTTGTTTAAGTACGGATTTAAGCACCTTAAACAAATAATAATTTTGGCCTTCATTGTACCTTGTTCTTGTTGTAAAATGTGGGTGATACATTGGCCTCAATGACTTAAAATAAATATTTATTCATTTGCGTGCAACAACGGTCTGACAGCATGAGTAATATTACAAGAAAAGTGGTATGTGTATATTTCTGGTTTCATGAGAAGGCAGAAAATATTGGAAGTCTCACAAGGAAGTCCTATATTTACAAGATTTTCAGGCCAAATTTGTAGCTAACTTGAATTGTTATTAGATACTTGTACAAACCAAACTTCAGCCTTTTAATATTGATATTTGTCCATTTAGCTAGTTAAAATATTGGTGCATTCCTGAATTAAATTAGGACATGTAAAATCTTTTGTAGTTAAACCTAAGAGCTGTATTAAGTTTTATTTTAATGTTTATATATCTTTTCAAAGTTACAAAAGTGTATTGATTAAAAAATCCCACACTGAAGCATTTTAATGAAATATATTTAATGAAAAATATTTCAGCAGAAAAATGTATTCCATTGACAATGTATCAAGCCTGATAAAGATATTAGTAACAAAAACGTATGGAGCCTGACATTACTAATAAAAATACCCCATTTGCATTGCTATTTTAAACAAGACACTTCTACTGACAGTATATCAGAGTTTTTAAGACTTACTACAGCACCAATGGTCCTGCTATTATGCAGATCTTACCATGAAAAACCACAGTAAAATCCACTCAGTGTTTCAGAAGCAGATTTATTTTTCCAGTGTTTGCAATTAAAAAACATCAGCTTAAAAAGGGAGCAGAACAACTCATTTGTTGGCATACCAGGGAAGATAATAGACCTTCAACCACTGTTCCCCCTATTATTTTACATCTATGTGTTGTGACAAAGTTTCAAGTCTGTATTTGTGGGTCCTGCGCTTCCTGGCAGATTTAGGGCCTCAGAAACTCATCCAGGCCCCAGAGTGACCTCCCTTTCTCAGGAACTAATTAGGGGAGACAGAAAGGGGGGAGCCCAGGCCCACCCTCTACTCCAGACTCCAGCCCAGGGACCCTAATAGTATCAGCTAAGATGGCTGACCTTTTAGGCACAAAACACAATACAATTCCCTGGGCTACTTCCCCACAGCAGTCTCCACTTCTCCCTTACCTCAAGGCCTCCTTCCTTCAGTATGATATGTTGTCCGCCACGCAGTCTCACCAACAGCATAACTTCCTTCCTTCCACAGCTCCTGACACCCACACCCACCTGACTAACTGGGAGGTTTTTATCTGGTTTCAGCCAGTGCCTGATTGGCTTCAGGTGTCCCAATCAGGCTAGCTGTTTCTACTCCTTTCTAGAAGCTTCCTGATTGTCCTGGAGTAGCCTTTGTTTGGCTATCCAGGGAACAGAGACCTACACATCCTGAGACTAATATACCTGCCTTCCAGCACTCTCCTACACCCTTCTGGTCTGACTCCGTCACAGTGTGGAATCAATTTTGTTATCAATATGGAGGTGATGTATGGTGGGGGTGGGGCTGAGGGGTTCCGATTGTGAGAGGGGCTTCAGGGCTGGGGCAGAAGGTTGGGGTGGGGGAAATGAGGGCTCTGGGGTTGGTCCAGGGATGAGGGGATTGGGGTATGGGAAGGGGCTCAGGGAGAGGGCAGAGTGCTGGGGTTTGGGGGTTGAGGGTTCTGGCTAGTGGTGTTGGCTCTGGGGTTAGGCTGAAGATGAGGGGTTCCAAGTGCAGGAGGGGGTTCAGGGCTGGGACAGAGGGTTGCGGGCTCTGAGATGGGGTTGGAGATGAGCTGGGCCAGGAGAGGGGGACCTCCTCTCCCTGTCCATGGCAGCTCCAGGGTGGCTGGGGCAGGCGAGGGGAGGGCCTTCTCTCCCTGATTCTGGTAGCTCTGGTAGGCCTGGGCTGGGCCGGGCCGGGAGGGGAGGGGCCAACTGACCAGGATGGTGACAAAGACTGTGAAAAGCTCAGGAAGATTCAAGACGCTAGTGAAATAAAAAGCTCAATAATAAAGGGGATTTCAACTATCTCCATATTGACTGGGTACATGTCACCACAGGATGGGATGCAGAAATAAAGTTTCTTGACACCCTTAAATGACTTCTTATTGGAGCAGCTACTCATGTAACCCACAAGAGGAGAGGCAATTCTTCATTTAGTCATAAGTAGAGCATAGGATCTGGTCCAAGAGGTGAATATAGCTAGACTGCTTGGTAATAGTGACCATAATATAATTACATTTAACATCCCTGTGGTGGGAAAAATACCACATCAGCCCAACACTGTTGCATTTAATTTCAGCAAGGGAAACTACACAAAAATGAGGATGTTAGTTAAACAGAAATTTAAAAGGTACAGCGCAAAAAGTGAAATCCCTACACTCTGCATGGAAAATTTTTAAAGATAGTAGAGGCTCAACATAAATGTATAGCCCCAATTTTTTAATTTTTTTTTTTAAAAAAACATAGTAAGAAAACCAGAAAAGTGCCATTTTGGCTAAAAAACAAAGTAAAAGAAGCAGTGAGAGGCAAAAAGGCATCCTTTAAAATCTGTAAGTTGAATCCTAATGAGGAAACTAGAAAGCAGCGTAAGTTCTGTCAAATAAGGTATAAAAATATAGTTAGGCCAATATTTTTTTTTTTTTGAAGAATGGCTAGCCAAGGACTCAGAAACTAATAGCAAAACATTTTTTTAAGTACATCAGAAGCAGGAAGCCTGCTAAACAACCAGAGGTGCCACTAGACAATCGAGATGCTAAAGGAGCACTCAAGAATGATAAGGCCATTGCAGAGAAATTAAATGAATTCTTTGCATTAGTCTTCATGGCTGAGGATGTGATATATGGTGAGGGAGATTCCCAAACCGGAGCCATTCTTTTTAGGTGACAAATCTCAGGAATTGTCCCAGATTGAGGTGTCATTAGAGGAGGTTTTGGAACAAGCTGATAAAAACTGAACAGTAGTAAGTCACCAGGACCAGATGGCATTCACCCAAGAGTTCTGAAGGAACTCAAATGTGAAATTGCAGAACTACTAATTGTAGTCTGTAACATATTTAAATCAGCTTCTGCACCAAATGACTGGAGGATAGCTAATATGATGCCAATTTTTAAAAGGGGCAGAAGTGATCCTGGCTATTACAAGCCAGTAAGCATGACTTCAGTACCGGGCAAACTGACTGAAATTATAATAAAGAACAATATTGTCAGACATATAATTTGTTGGAGAATAATAAACATGGTTTTTGAAATCATGCCTCACGAATCTATTAGAATTATTTGAGGGAGGTCAACAAGCATGTGGACAAGGGAGATCCAGTGGATATAGTGTACTTAGATTTTCAGAAAGCCTTTGACACAGTCCCTCACCAAAGGCTCTTAAGCAAAGTGAGCTGTCATGGGATAAGAGGGAAGGTCCTCTCATGGATTGGTAACTGGTTAAAAGATAGAAAATAAAGGGTAGGAATAAATGGTCAGTTTTCAGAATGGAAAGAGGTAAATAGTGGTATCCCCCATGCATCTGTACTGAGATGAGTCCTATTCAACATGTTCATAAATGATCTGGAAAATGGGGTAAACTGTGAAATGGCAAAATCTGCAAATGATACAAAACTACTCAAGATAGTTAAGTCCCAGGCAGATTGCAAAGAGCCTACAAAGGTATCTCTCAGAACTAGGTAACTGGGAAACAAAATGGCAGATGAAATTCAATGTTGATAAATGCAGAGTAATGCACACTGGAAAACATAATCCCAACTACACATATAAAATGATGGGATCTAAATTAGCTGTTGCCTCTCAAGAAAGAGATCTTGGAGTCATTGTGCATAGTTCTCTGAAAACATCCACTCAATGTGCAGCAGCAGTCAAAAAAGAGAACAGAATGTTGGGAATCGTTAAGAAACGGATAAATAATAAGGCCAAAAATATCATATTGCTTCTATATAAATCCCTAGTCTCTGTTAGCCAGAAGCTGGGAACGAGCAACAGGGGATGGATCATTTCATTCCCTCTGGCACATCTGGCATTGGCCACTGTCAGAAGACAGGATACTGGGCTAGATGGACCTTTGGTCTGACCCAATATGGCCATTCTTATGTTCTTCTCTTCTAAATCTTCCAGCCATGGAGAGTTGTGTTATAAGGGATGATTAACGGAGGGGAGGTGTGGCAAGACCATGTCAATTGGTAATAATTAACTCTGGAGGAGCAACACTTATGTTGAGTGTGTTCCTACTGCAGTTCTGAATGCATAACTAAACTGCATTGTTCCTACATATTCCCCAGGGGGCATCGTTATTTACTGATATATAGAAGCTATCCAATCTCTAAGGCAACTGGTCATGGTTTTTGTTTTAATTTGCAGATCTGTTAACGTGGTAAAACACTTATTTAACAAACATTTCTAATGATGTTCATGGTTGTGTCATACTCTGAGCATCTATTTAATCATTAGGGGGACAAACACTTTTGTATGAGAAATAATAGTTTGCCAAACTCCTGAAGGCTTAACTGCATACACTAAGGCTCAACCACATACATTCTTCATTTGCAGGCATTCACATACATTATGTACACATAAAGAGAGGGGAAAATACACGAAGACACCAGGTCATATATTTGGATTAGTTTTATGTACGTCTGATCCCAATTCTCTCTGTAAAATGCTGATAACATTGGTCTACAATTTTTTAGAAGTCGTCTGCTTCAGAGATAAAATGTGATATTTATTATGTATTTTGATGTGCTGAATTCAAATATGACAATTAAAACAACTGATTGGCTACTGTTTCTAAGATATTTAAGTTTTTACATTTTATGTCTATGTATATGGTATAGATAGTAGAGTTTTAATCATAAATTGTAAACCTAGGTCTTTTCATGTGTTTATGGCTGCTTTACATGATAATATTTCACCTGTCCTGTTTATGTAACACTTTAAAAATCAGCAAAAGGGTTATATAAATAAAATGTATTGTGAAACAAAAAGGCAAAAAACTATTATGTACATAGTTTAGTCCTAGTCAGTGTCTACTCGGTGCTTCTTGGCTTGTCTCTTGTATTCATTAAATGGAGCATCTCTTGTCACTGTCTAGCAATAGTCTGCAAGCATTGATGGGCTCCATTTGCCCTGATAGCGTTTCTCCATTGTTGCAATGTCCTGGTGAAATTGCTCGCCATGCTCGTCGCTCACTGCTCCGCAGTTCGGTGGAAAAAAAATCTAAATGAGAGTGCAAAAAAATGTATCTTTAGTGACATGTTGCAACCAAGGCTTTTGTATGCCTTGAGGAGGTTTTCCACCAACAACCTGTAGTTGTCTGCCTTGTTGTTTCCGAGAAAATGTATTGCCACTGACTGGAAGGCTTTCCATGCCGTCTTTTCCTTGCCACACAGTGCATGGTCAAATGCATCATCTCAAAGAAGTTCACGAATCTGAGGACCAACAAAGACACCTTCCTTTATCTTAGCTTCACTTAACCTTGGAAATTTTCCACGGAGGGACTTGAAAGCTGCTTGTGTTTTGTCAATGCCCTTGACAAAGTTCTTCATCAGACCCAGCTTGATGTGTAAGGGTGGTAACAAAATCTTCCTTAATTCCACAAGTGGTGGATGCTAAAAACTTTTCCTCCGAGGCTCCAATGACTGTCGGAGTGGCCAATCTTTCTTGATGTAGTGGGAATCTCTTGTACGACTATCCCATTCGCAGAGAAAACAGCAGTACTTTGTGTATCCAGTCTGCAGACCAAGCAAGAGAGCAACAACCTTCAAATCGCTACAAAGCTGCCACTGATGTTGGTCACAGTTTATGCACCTCAAAAGTTGTTTCATGTTGTCATAGGTTTCCTTCATATGGACTGCATGACCAACTGGAATTGATGGCAAAACATTGCCATTATGCAGTAGAAACAGCTTTAAGACTCGTCTTCGATGAATCAATGAAGAGTCTCCACTCATCTGGATCGTGAACGATGTTGAGGGCTGCCATCACACCATCGATGTTGTTGCAGCCTACAAGATCACCTTCCATGAAGAAGAATGGGACAAGATCCTTTTGACGGTCACGGAACATGGAAACCCTAACATCACCTGCCAGGAGATTCCACTGCTGTAGTCTGTAGCCCAACAGCTCTGCCTTACTCTTGGGTAGTTCCAAATCCCTGACAAGGTCATTCAGTTCAGCTTGTGTTCTGAGGTGTGGTTCAGAGGAGGAGGATGGGAGAAAATGTGGGTCCTGTGACATTGATGGTTCAGAACCAGAACTTTCATCCTCTTCCTCTTCCTCATCTGACTCAAGTGAGAATGATTCTGGTCATCAGGAACCAGCAGTCCTTCTCCGTGGGGTACTGGGCGTATAGCTGATGGAATGTTTGGATAATGCACAGTCCACTTTTTCTTCTTTGACACACCTTTCCCAGCTGGAGGCACCATGCAGAAGTAACAATTGTTGGTATGATCTGTTGGCTCTCTCCAAATCATTGTTACTGCAAAAGGCAAAGATTTCCTTTTCCTGTTCAACCACTGGCGAAGATTTGTTGCACAAGTGTTGCAGCATATGTGTGGGGCCCACCTCTTGTCCTGATCTCCAATTTTGCAGCCAAAATAAAGGTGATAGGCTTTCTTAACAAGAATGGTTATACTGCGCTTTTGTGATGCAAAAGTCACTTCACCACAAACATAGCAGAAGTTATCTGCACTGTTCACACAAGTACGAGGCATCTCTGCTCACTTTGGCTAAACAGAAATGTGTCCCTTTGCAAAATCAAACACTGACAAATAAGAGAGCACGACACTGTATGATTTCTAGAGCTGATATAGGGCAATTTGTTCAGCAGAGTGATGTAAGCTTCGTTATGATTGCATCATCCATGACTTCTAGGAATAACATGATGCAATTCGTATCATGTGTGATGCAATACCAGCTTCAGATTGCATCATTCATTGTTTTGCCTAAAAAGCAAGTACTGTTCAAACCCAGTCATAGATTTATTCATAGATCCAGTCAAAGATGTATTTTAGTCATTTCTGGTTTAAATTGAGATCCCTTCCCTTTATAACTCACTTATCCTCCACCATTCCCAAGTCAAGGATCATATATACTGACCCAATAGCATATCTTGAAAACTAGAGCCAATCAATAATTTTAATCATCATTTTCGTTCTCAGTGACCCAGAATTAGTAAAGTTTGACTACATTTATTTCAGAAGCATTTTGGCTGTAGAGCAGTGTAACTGAATTTGGTTTGCATGCTCTTTTTTGTAGCTATGGTTGTCACCTCTAATAAGACCTACCACTCATTGCTGTGATTGTACAGTAATGAATTGTTCCAGGCTGGTACAATGAGCTAATAATACCATTCGACCTTTCTGCACCATATAAAAATGGTTGTGTGAGAATTTTGGAAAGTTTTACAGCAATCTAGAAAACTAAGTGAATTACCATGGAGGAGGAAATCTATAAACTGTTTTTCTTGGTTTATCCAGGTAAGTGTCGGCAGTAGGAAATTTATACAGCTGCATGGATGGACTGACTGCTGTGTGAGAGAGGACAAGGGTTTGAGTAGCCCAATGAAGAGATTCAGCCTAGAGACTGCTTGGGGCTGGAAGAATGTCAATATTGATTTCAGGTTTCCCCTCTTTAAAGCAATCAGCAATGGACTTTGGTTCAGCTATTGCTCTCTTCCAGGTTTTTGGTTCAATTTGCAAACAGCCAAACTGAACTGAGCCCTTCATTGTTTTTAGATTCTCCATTGTATAACTGAAGGTTAATAGAAAATGCAAATTTCATGCATGTAGCAAGTCCCTTTTGAAAACATCTGACCTTCTAAAGCACCTTTGTTTCGATTTCCTTACACGTAAGAGTGCACAGCATTGTCTCTAGAGATTTTGCCGACACTAACCATATGTGACAAACAGTCCTGTGGCACCTTAAAGACTAACTAAAATTTTAGAGCATAAGCTTTCGTGGGTTAATACCCACTTCGTCGGATGCATGCAGTGGAAGTATCCACGGGCAGTATAAATGGGTAGGCAAGAACCAGGGGGGAGATAACAACGTTAGTCCAATGAGGCTGAACCAGCTTGTTATCTCTAATCAGGGAGGGTGAGGTGTTCCTCTAGCAGCTGAACAGGAGGTGTGAATAGCGAGAGAAGAGAAGCTGCTTTTGTAGTTAGCTAGCCATTCAAAATCTCTATTCAGTCCCAAATTGATTGTGTAAAATTTGCAAATGAATTGCAGGTCTGCAGTCTCTCTTTGCAGTCTGGACTTGAAGTTTTTTTGCTGCAAAATGCTGACCTTTAAATCTTTTATGGTTTGTCTGGTGAGGTTGAAGTGCTCTCCTACAGGTTTTTGAATATTGCCATTCCTGATATCTGATTTGTGTCCATTTATCCTTTTTCATAGGGACTGTCCAGTTTGGCCGATGTACAATGTCCCAGAGGGACATTGCTGGCACATAATGGCATATATTACATTGGTAGATGTGCAGGTGAATGAACCAGTGATGGTGTGGCTGATCTGGTTTGGTCCTGTGATGGTGTTGCTGGTGTAGATGTGTGGGCAGAGTTGGCATCGAGGTTTGTCGCATGGATTGGTTCCTGAGTTAGAGTTATTATGGCGCAGTGTGCTGTTGCTGTTGAGAATATGCTTGAGGTTGGCAGGCTGTCTGTAGGCCAGGACTGGCCTGCCTCCCAAGGCCTGTGAAAGTGAGGGATTGTTGTCCAGGATGGGTTATAGATCACTGATGATGCATTGGAGAGGCTTTAACTGAGGACTGTAGGTGATGGCCAGTGGTGGTCTGTTGTTTTCTTTTTTGGGCTTGTCTTGCAGCAGCAGGCTTCTGGGTACACATCTGGCTCTGTTGATCTGTGTCTTTATTTCCTTGTGCGGGTATTGTAGTTTTGAGAAAGCTTGGTGGAGATCTTGTAGGTGTTGGTCTCTGTCTGAGGGGTTGGAGCAAATACGATTGTATACCAAGCACTGAGGTACAATTTGACACAATCAATTTGGGACTGAATAGAGATTTTGAATGGCTAGCTAACTACAAAAGCAGCTTCTCTTCTCTCGCTATTCACACCTCCAGTTCAGCTGCTAGAGGAACACCTCACTCTCCCTGATTAGAGATAACTAGCTGGTTCAGCCTCATTGGACTAACGTTGTTATCTCCCACCTGGTTCTTGCCTACCTCTTTATACCTGCCCCTGGATACTCCCACTGCATGCATCCGACGAAGTGTGTATTAACCCACGAAAGCTTATGCTCTAAAATTTTAGTTAGTCTTTAAGGTGCCACAGGACTCTTTGTCACTTCTGCAATTCCAGACTAACACTGCTACCCCTCTGATTAGTAACCATATGGTTATTTATAGTTGTAAAGATCACAAATTGTAAAATGTGATTGTTTAAAAAAGTTATCCAAGTGGGAAGTTCTCAGATTTTATTTGACAATGATTATTTCCATTAATATGCTGTTTCAAAACAGCTTCTCCTCCAAAAACAGCAACAAAAAAATAACCCCCTCATTTTCTATTAAATTGCTGCTTGTAAAGGTAAAACATCTGAGGCTAGAGTCTAGAAAGTACTGAGAAAACAATAGTCATTCCTCTTCCTCCAAAGAATGGGCACATGTAAGTATGTTCTTCAAAAACAGCATTCATTTGATTTTATTTTTACTTTTCCAAACTATCTAGACTCCTCTCTTAAGTTGCAGGTTCCCTTGTTAAATTTTCACACATTGATTCTCTTCTCTTGGTAATACAGTGAAATCTTGTTCTTTTTACTTCGTTCTTTTTCCGTCATATACAGAAGCAACAAACTAGACTGTTCAGCAAAAGAAAAAATGAGGAAATATATCCCATTTGTCCCAAATGGCTCCTCAAACAATATCTCTTTCCAAATCCCTTACATAAATGATGAGTCATATATTGCTCAATAGAGAAACAAATCTTTGTTCTTTTGGATTAAGGATGGAGCAAGTTCAAAGTAAGTTCACCAGTAAGCTTCTTTGTTTTTCGCACTGTTGTTGTAGCCATGTTGGTTCTAAGACAGGAGAGACAAGGTAGATGAGGTAATATTTTTATGTCATGGGAGTTTCAGCTACATTGTCTCTTTTGAGATCACAACTTCAAAAGAGGTGATCAGCCCATAACAAACTCCACTCATGAAATCTACACCATTTAAGAGTAGGAATAAATTTGTATGGGCAGCTTTGTGTAGTGTAATAGGTAGGTCAGGACAGCTATGTCTATAAATGTGTGCAACATACATTCCTCCTCCTCCCCGGGTCCCCCCACCCTCAGAAACAGTTGCTAAACCTGGTTGTACCCTTCCAAGACAATTGCCTTGGGGACCTTGTAAAATTTGAATTTGAAACTTTTCACAGAAATCAGGTAGTATAGATACCTTCTATCATATACTACAGAAGATTCATTTTTTTGCAGGTTCCCTGCTATGTGTGAGAGACGACAACTTAAGACAAAGCTCGTTCTTGTAGCTTTTGGTGTCTGTTTTCACTTATCATAGCCGCTAAAATATTTCCTTCTTTTGTTTTCTATATTGTTATTCATAGACCTTCTAGCTAAAACTATATATTTCCAGTGACCCCTCCAAAAGCAGCACTTAGAAATTTTATTTGGACATATATCCCATCATTAACAAATGAGTCCTTTGATCAGTCATTTAGGCTGGGCTTTACGAAAGAGCCAATGGGAGTTTGGCAACTAAATCCTTTGAAAATCCCACATTTTAAGAACAACTTTCATGCTGTTAGGAAAGGGTCAGTGTGTCAGCAAAATATCTTTAGAAGAATGAATACTGATATTATCTGTACATGTTTGAGCCACCTCGTAGCCAGATTGCTGTAATTCATGCAATTCCTGCAACAGTAATGGTTTAGTGCTACCTGAATCTTTCATTAGTTTCTCTGCCTTGGTGGCAGATTGCACAATCATTTTACAGTAGAAATTAAGTAACTGGATTTTTCACCATTGATTTTGGGTGTATGTGTGATGGGGAGAGCCTGTTCTAGCTTTCTTTGCATGTCATTTGCAAGATTATTAATCTGAATAAACTATTGTTTAGCTAGAACAATATGGAGATGTTTAATGGTAAGAAAACTGAATCATTTACAGAAATGGCACTGTAGGTTGGTTGTTTGAGCATCAAAAGCCCAGTCTGCCAATTAACTGCTCTTCCTAGCAGTTTGGTATTTGAATTCTTACACCTGCTCCATTTTGTAGCTTCACAACTTCCCAGTGTGAATACAATACAAACACCATGCTCCAGTGGATATTGTAATAATTTCTGCAGTCTAAATATGTTGGACTGCTGCACTTAGCCACTGGGGGCAATGAGCAACATGTTTTGTCTATCAAAAATTCCCCTATGCTTTCTCTGCCAGAAACATTTATCAGAGTTCAGGAATGCACATTAGAAATGGAGACAAACAGCCCTCTCTCTGAATATGGGGAATATATCCCTTCAGTCTCATTATTTGCAATTTAATTATTTTGCAATTGCATACACAGACTCTGGGAGGCAAATCACAGTCCTGTTGTTGAAGCCAAATGTCAAAGAATTTTCATTTTTTCTAGCACAACACAGAGGTTATGGAGGAGCTATCATCAGACAGGAGCTGATTTCTTTTTTTTCCTTTTTGAGTTTTAAAAAGAGAATCTGGGAGTGGAAAAAAATCCAAATGTCTGGAAAATACAAAAGATACTTGGTTATGAGTAAGGCTATGACTTTCCATAACCTCCGTGACTTCTGAATGGCCAACCTCCCCCAACAGCAGCAAGGGGTGGCCACTTCAGAAGCTCCCAACAGCAGCAAGAGTTGTGGGGGGAGGAGCTCGGGGCTGGGGATTGGGACATGGGTAGTGCTTATTTTAGGGGGGCTCCCCAGAAGTGACAACATGTCTTGGTTCCTATGAGGAGGCATGGTCAGGGACTCTGTGCACTGTCTCCACCTACAGGCACTAGCCCCGCAGCTCCCACTGGCTGTGGTTCCTGGTCAATGGGATTTGCGGAGTCAAGGCTCATGGAGGAGGAAGCATGCAGAACTGCATGGCCGCACCTCTGCCTAGGAGCTGAGGAATGTCGCTAGTTCTGGAGATGCACGGAGCTGGGTAGGGAGCCTGCCAATCCTGCCAACTTCTCCCACTGCAGAACCAGTGGAGATCCCGGGCCGCTCACTGCCGCCCCCCAACCCCAGCACCAGCCAGAGTCTCAGCCCCCCTGAGCACCTGTGGCACCCTCAAGTCACCTCCCTCCCCGACATTTAGTATGACATTTAGTAACAGTCAAATGGACTTACAACAGATTTTCAGACCCAGCTCTGGGAGCCAAGGATCGAGTATCTTCTTGGCTCAGAGCTTTGGATGTCTTTATCCCTTTATATCAGGGGGCTTTATGCCACCTTCCTAATGGCTGGTAAGGGAACCCAGACCCACATTCTACTCTAGGTTCCAGCCAGGGAACCTGTATTTGACTGCTAAGGTCTAGTCTGTCAGACTGCTTGCTATCTCCCACTTCCTACCTCTTCTAGCCCCCAGAGAGTGACTGCAGACTCTCTCTCTACAGCCCCTTTCTGCTGCAGACTTCCTTGCTCTATAATAATCTCCCAGCTGGAATTCATCAATTAAACCTGGATTTCTCTCTCCCACAGGTATGTGGGAACCATTCCGGACCACATTAATTCCATGATGGTGGACCAAAGAGTTTACAATCTAACGCCATGTCTGCACTACAGAGGTAAGTTGACTTAAGTTACATTGATGATCATAACCTGCTATAACTACATTGCTTGGGCATGTTCACTCAAGGCTCCTTGTGTTGGCAGAGCTCGTCCACAGTCGGTGCTCTCTCACCAACAGAGCAGTGCACAGGAGTATCTATCCCACTGTGAAACTCACCACCTTTTCCCACTAGTTCTGAGAATGGACTGCAGTGAATCATGGGAGTGGACTCACCACCCCAGGGTGCAGTTTTCCCCATCCCTTCATTTCATGAGCTTCCGACTATGTTTTGTACTGGTTTAAACTGCCCCTGTAAACTTTGCACCCACCATCTCTGCTTGAAAGCATGGATCCTGCACTTCTCTCCACTCTTGTGGTGAGTATTATGAACACAAAGTGACTGATCCTGCAGTCTTTCATGAGCTGTGAATCTGAACAGGAATCCATGGTGACTGCCTTATTGCATGCCTTAGAAAGAAACAATTCACTATTGATGCTGGCATTCGTGGAGCATCTGCACATGTTGGACCATCACTACTGGGCTCAGAAAACAAGCGCTAAGTGGAGGGATCACATCATGATGCAGGTATGGGATGATGAGCCATGGTTGCAGAACTTCTGGATGCGCAAAGCCACCTTCCTTGAACTATGTGCAGAGCTCACCCCTGCCTTCTGGCACAAGGACACCAAAATTAGATCTGCTCTCGTGGTGGAAAAGCACGTTGTGATTGCTGTGTGTGGAAGCTGGCACAGCTGTGCCTGGTCACTATGATTTCATGAAAAAAGTGAGTTAATGAGAGAGATGGTCCCAGATTGAAACTCTGGCTCCATACACACCCAGATGCTGGAGAAGTTTGGGTCTAAATATGTGGATCACCACGTCTCTAGTTAATGAGCCCACAGGTTGTGGGCGTATTTACAGTAAAATGAAATGACTTCTAAGGGAATAGCATGCATACCAAGCTTGGGAAAATGCTTGCAACTCCAGAAGTTAAAAGCAATGTGATTGATTCATCATCAGAGGCATTAAATTGGAGGTTAAATTAGTTATTGAACTACCTGTAGGCTGATACCGTTTATTTAAGTGGGAATGGACAATAAGATGACAATTGCATAAATCCTCATATCACACCAGAACTGGTTCAATACCTCAAGCATAAAGATGCTTTTTAACAAGAAGACTGATTAGAACAGTGTCAAGATGAAAAGCTTATTTTTATGACAAATAATCAGATTCATCTCTGCTGCAGAAGAATTATTTGGCTTGTATAGCTCCACAGCAGGAGAGTATCCGAAAAGTTGTATTTTAACCCTGATGGAGAAGGTGGCTTATGTGGATGTGCTACAAAGCTGATTACTCAATAAATGTACCCAGTTTTGCAGGCTGAGCTAACAGATCATACTGCAAGATTTTTCGCGTTAATGACGAGTTTCACATTCTGTTTAAAGTGCTGATCTCATGATGTAAGTACATTTGAGACAACGCTGAATCCTACAGTTTTAATTACACATTCCAACATAGTTAACAGCTAAGTTAGGATAGCATTTCATATCAAAGATACAATGGTTTAACTACAGACAGCCTTTTAAACGCTGGTTTGTCCGTGTACTACAGTCCTTGTCTACAGCAGTGCTAATCTTCCCATATGGGAGTGGTCTCCCTCTCTACATCTACCAGCAAAGCACCAATATGGAGAAAGGAGTGGATGATGCAATTTCTGAAAGGGAGAAGAAGTCCACACTGTGCCTACCATGGACAGCTCCTTCTGGGTCAGTGCAGCTCCATGTTGCCTGATGCTGAGGGCTCTTACTCAAAGCCACATTTTAGCCATGTGTATAGGATAGAAATATGCAGAAGATACTGCCTTGTTTTGTCTAATATAAATAGATACAATTAGCCCAGTATTTGTGATATTCCCTGCACTGTACTTTTCTACATTAACTGTAGAGAATTCCTAGAACACTGATGACATTTTCTTTAGTTATCTATAGCATTATTGAAGACAATGTATAGGGAAAGTTTTTTTACAGTGTATACATGTATATTCATATTCACATACACACACATGCCTCTCCACAGAGCCAGATCCTGAACCCCATTCTCTCCCCACTGCATTTTCCCCAGTGTGGGGAACCATTATGTTGTGCCTCTAGGCACGCTAACCAGATCTGTGCCGCTCCTTTCTTCCCCCACTTCCTAGTATAAAGGAGGATGGTCAAATAGTAGAAGAGGGTGTGGTCAGAGCACCCTGAGCTCTGGTGACTCCTAGCTGCCATAATAGCACAACAAGGGACTTTTACAAAGGGGTGTACTATAAGCAACTGTGAAGTTCAGCAATTTTAGGGATCAGCCCAGTTAGAGCCCTATTATGGCTGAGAATTTGACCATTGAATATAGACAGTTGAGCTCTGTAGGGTGGAGATTTCCAATATGGTGCTTATATCCACAATATATTTAGAAAGAAAGATCAGATAAAATGATTTTCCTCTTCTTCCTTCCTTTCCTCCATTTGAAAGGAAAGTAATAAGAAAGTTTGCCACCAGCCCTTCCTCCTCCCACCCCCCTTAGCACACACACCATGAGTAATTCACTGTACTACCACTATGGAGTATTACTCAGAAGCCATTTTCCAAAGTGGGTTTTTCTTAGAGTACATTTTGCCTATGACTATCAATAAACAAAATATACAGTCAGAAAAAGATGAACTGAAAGGGTTTGCAGCGTAATTCTAACTCAGCTGGTTTTTGCTTTCTCTTCATTACAATTTATATTTACAAATTATCCTATTCTGATCACTGCAGAATAGATTTTAATTAATGATATCTGGATCCATATGTGGAATAAGAATTGTATGTACAAGGAAGCTCTGAAGTCTAAAGAACTGTGATTTTTTTAAAGCTGTAAAACCTCTGGTCCTATATCCCAAATATACCTATTTATAATTGTAAGTGAAATTATGGTTTGCTGACAAATTTAACATGAGTCATTCTACCTACACAATGAAATAATTGGTTCACAGAAAACAATGTTAAGTTGAAGAAAATGCATTTCATTCACAGATGAGAGCATTATACAGAATACAGCTGTTATTGTAGTTTCCCTTACAAGCAAACTCAGCTTCAGTAGGCACCTTATTTCACTGGTATGATGAAATCCAGTTTAACAATCACTTTTCCTCACTCTGTGGAAAATCTGCATTTTTGAGCCTGACCCAAAGGCTATTGAAGTCAGTGGGAGTCTTTCCACTGACTTCAATGGGCTTTGAGTCAGGCCTTTAATTAAGAAACTGATCTGCACTTTGAACCCATATTAATTCTTCTATATTTCAAAGTTTCTGTGGAGATTTTATATTCTAACAACATCATGTCCACTTGGAGGTGGCATTATCCACCCCATCCGTGGTGCTCCTGTCCAGGACACAATTTTTACCAACAAATGTGGCAAATAATTTGACTGATATAAGAATCAAGGGTGCCAGACCAGAAATGCTAAAGAATTCTGTTTCTAGGAAGCAACTAACTGATGACATTGTCATCTATTCCTGTAAAAAAAATCTAAGATGAAAATGCAATTTCTCAAATATAAGTTCAGATGATTCATTTCAAAAGCTGCCTTTAAAGTACTGACAGGATAGAAGGAAAACATCATGTCACTGGCAGCCAGCTCTACATAGTTGTACTATTAGAAACAAGGTTAAGTTATAAATAGCAATTTTTATACAATGGCAGGCCTATATATGAAACAGACAACTTTAAGATTTCTCCTGTCAAAAATAGTTGTTAAATGGAGAACATTAGATAGATTGGAGTACTTTAGATAGATTTTAAAATGTAACAGGATTACGCTTGAATGGATAACAATGGCTCCATTTTTGGGAGGATAGTGTAACCCAATTTGTTATCAAACTGCTAATAACACCACTGTTCACAAAAATGATGTGGTATCTTGAATATGCCTGAGGGGAACAGATGATTGCTTTAATGTCCCATGCAGAACAGTGTGTAATAGCACAATGACTAGTGCAAAGGCTGTATCACAGAAACATGGTCCTAGTTTTGAGAAAATGGGGTGCAGGTTCAATCACAGGAATGTAACCAATTCACTGCTTACAAGGAAACAAAATATAGTTGAGTATTATCAGTGAGGTAACCCTATCTCCCACCCCTTCCCCCCATATTTCTCAGCTTCTGAGTTCCAAATGGGTCTGCGGACTTCTGCATTATCATGGAGAGGTCTGGTGGTTATAATTCCTGGCATGATTAGACATGCAACCAAATGTCCTCTCTTCTCTAATTGCTCCACAAAACTTATTACTTTTTAAAAGAAATTTTCATCCCTCCTTCTAGTAGCCACCAGGGGCTAGATCCACAAAGGGATTTAGGCATCTAACTGCAACTTTTAGGTTCCTAAACCCAAACTTCAATTTCTTTAAACTCCTGCTTATGTGCCACCTAAATCTCTGGCCACCTAAGTTTCTTCTGATAAAGGGAAAGTCCCCTAGGCACCTACACATCTGCCTTCATGCGTGCATTCTGTAGCCTCAGCCTAGGCATCCTGAAGTAGAGGTAGGCACATCCCTCCGGCCTGGACTTAGGTGCTGAAGTTCTTCTCAGAGGCAAGACCATACTCCTCTCCTCAGCATTTCCAGCTGGTTATCTTAGGTGGCTTTCGACGATCCCATTCTTAGGCATCTGTCTCTCCCTATGCATAGGAACTTGGGCACCTAACTCAGGGATGGTAATTCCACCAGGTGGGAAGGTGCCTAAATGTTAAAAATTGTCATGCTGATTCTCTTTTGTGGATCTATCACTGGCTGGTTGAAATAGCAAGACCTAGCCTTGATTTTAACTTATTAATTGCCTTTTCCCTCAGTCCACAACAGCGACAGAGGTCTGACAAAAATAAACCCTGCCTTTTGCAAATCTCAGTGATGCATGGAATCTCACACTCCCCTCAAGACTTGAACCAGAAAAAAACAGTAATTCTGTTGCTGTAGTTAAAAGATTGGCTAGCAGTAACAATACAGATTATTTTTAATTGTTTCGATTGCAAGATGCCTCAAATCTTTTTGATGAGCAATAAGTTATACAGTACAATTTCAGATACAAAGCAGAAGTCTAAAAGATTCTCTTCCACATGATTAATACAAATATTTAAGATCTTTCTCTGCACTATATGTTTTTATTAGTTATTATATTCACTGTTTGCATAAATTGTTTTCTATTTTTCATCTCCTCCCAGGCCCCATGAAATTTTTATAAAATAAAAAACATTTTAATAGAAATAAATAACTGAAGCTAGTCTCAGAAGCCTAGAAGTCCCAAGCAAATAAATTATATCAATATTAAATACCTTGTCCTGATCTCAAGACAACACAGATGTAGGCTTCAACTTTTATCTCCAAATTCCTCTTAATGTTCCTTCCTGTACCCCACTTGTTCCGTTTATTTCAGGCCTGATCATTCCCTTTTGTTTCTTTCTCCTACTGTATCTCCAGGCGTTCTATCATTCTTCTCCTCAACTCATGGAACACTCCCCATTCCTATGAGGCAAGCTCCAATCCATTCTTCATTCCTCACATCGGCTTTACCAGGCATGTAAGTGCTAAACATTCACACCATTGAAACATTGGTTCATTTTAACCCATTCAACTAACCGAACATGCAGTACTGCTCCTCCACCAGGGGAGTCCCCTAGATAACTTGGGGGTGGGATAACTGAAATTGTCTAAGGAAGTTAGGTGCCCAACTCCCAGTAAAATTAAAAGAGAGTTGCATACTTAACTTCTCTGGGCATTTCTGAAAATACCAGCATGAACTCTTTCTTGTTTACATATGCTTGTTTCCTAGACTGTGAATTCATTGGTTTAAGGGCTATTTCCTACTGTATTTCTATACAGTACTTGAACACTTTCAACACTTAGATATGGACAACAGGGAGCAGATCAATGATGCAACACTTCAATAGTACTTTCCTGACCTCATTATGCCACAGAAGTAGTTCAGGCATAAATAAAGCATCATTTTGTCGTTATTGTGGCAAAATAATGTATTTTCTGGCCCTTAGTAATACCTTTATAGTTTACTTTCAGCAGCAGCTTCAGACTAAAATCTATGAGTAGCCCACGCTGCAACTAAGTTAAGTGCTAATTTCTCACTAGTGTATACCACCTGAACAGTAGAATTAACTATAATTGTTGTGGTGTGGCGAGAATTGTGTTGTGGTGTGGTGAGAACGATCATATGATAAAGAGGAGCAATGAAGCAGAATTGTAAAATGTGGCAAGAAATTTCATCATGAGCAAAATTATGTAGCAAGTGTTAAAATATATTGGGAATCATGACATTTATCTTTCATTAAGATTAATAGACCCCTCTCTCACTTATTTCAGTGGAAATTTTGGGACTCTCAATATCTAGTCTTAGTATTTGTTGGTAGTTGGAATGAACCTTGGGCACGTATGCACAACCCAGGATGTCTGTTACAGACTTGTAGTGAAAGGTTGTTGGAAGCTTTATTCTACCCTCTGCTACCCAGAGGATTTTTTTTTTCAGCCCTGGTATTAGTAAAGGAAATTCTGACTGGCCCCAAACTTCTTTGTTAATCCTATAGAAGTAGATTTCCAAAGCAGCAAATTGTTCGGATGATTTTAAACTAGATCCCTGTAGTATGTGGACATAATTAATTAAACACACCTAAGGGAGTTAGGAGTGCAGATCATGCCAAAGGGTTGTGCTAATAATCCCTTAGTATGTAGTGTTTGCATGATTCAATATTAGCACCAACATTGTGTAAGGAACAATCTTGCATTGGTCAGGGAATGACTAGATAGTTCCCATTTCTAATGTCTATGACTTTATTATCAGAAATCGACAGCTAATACCATAATGTAGTGTAACTAGATGACATTCCACCTGTGTGAATGACCACTAGGGAAATGTCTATTTCTTTTGAAGTCTAACAGTTTAATTTTTTTCACATAACTGATGCTCTTGCTGTTGTCCCTAAGACTGAATTTAGATGGTACTCTCAGTGCTGGTGGTTAGAAAGTGTTAGATTTAGTGAAGCTTCTGAATTTATGGGATTACTATAAAGTTAGTCCAGGAGCAGTGAAGGTAGTTCACTATAATAACCTAATAAATATTGTGAATGAATCTCCTTGTGTCTAAAAAGTGATATCTAGCACTAAAATCTAAGATTAACAACGAGCAGAATGGGAAATAACTAAGAATTTTGATAAAACCAACAAAAAGTTTCTGAAGGTTAAATGCATTCTTTAGATTGTAAACATTTCAGAGCAGGGGTTGTTTCTTTACTATGTCTTTACACAATGGGGCCTCAGTCTCAACTGGGGCCTTTGGACGTTACCATAATATAAATATTTAATAATATCTGATGGTTAGTTTGTGTATTAACTCATGCTGCTCTTGGACTGGTTCTGTGCTATCCATCTATGGGCTTTACAGATGCTTAATTATACACACATTCCTATATTTATTCAATGGACAGAAGAAAAAAAAAGCAAATTAATGCTTGATTAAGATGTTTCCTGACTAACAAAAATAAACTGAAACTAAAAAATAAATTAAAAGTACTTATGATAGTCATAAAACCTCTCTAATCTTATAGTTCTTCTCAAGTCTTCCTGGAATTTTGTTTGCCATGGAGATGATCTTTTCGGCTTCTGCTGATCTGTTAGCTGGTTTCCTGGATACTGCCAATCTCTCTTGTGTTTTAGCTGTTAACTATTAATGATGGGTTTCAATATCCTAATGATGATCATCAGTTGGCATAGGAGGGATGCATAGGCCTCTTCAAGTGACATGAGTGTGTGCCTGGACATCAAATCACATCTTCAATCGCTTTTAGAGGTTCATGGAATTTATTGAAACACCTTCTTCTTTGCCAAGCCCCTCTTCTGGAGAGCTTTGAATCAAAATAAGAAACATCAGGCTTTCCACCTAATCGGATTGGATTTTGTCGTCTTTATGGAAATCTATTTTTCCCCTGAAGAAAGTAGGAAAAATATCCAGCGGACTCAGCAAATCTATGACTGAACTTTGCTGATTGTCCACTGTCTCAAAAAGTGGTCTGTTTAAGCAGCTAGGTCACTTGTAGAAACTCATCACAAGATCTGATGATGAATAGGGCAAAATGCTGAACAATAAAATTGTTGACACTTTCAATATTATAATGTAAAAATTAATTAAAAAGTAAAATTCATAAGAAGTTGGAACTGAATGCTCTGGTTTAATAAGCACATACCATCAGCATTTCACTTTATCTAATCTCAGAGCAAAAAAATTGGCAATAATCCACTCAAAACTATTTAATTTCCCCTTATTTTCCACTGATCTGAGTAAAAATGAAAACAAATCTGTTAAAACACCACTTTTACAAAGAAATTCTTTTCTTTAACCTAATACAGAGATCGGCAACACTGGCACATGGGAGTGCAGGATAAGCAACTTTAGCGGGCCCAGCTGCTTTGTTTACCTGCCGTTTCTCTGACCGCGGCTCCCACTGGCCACGGTTCACCGTCCCGGTCCAATGGGGGCTGCAGGAAGTGGCGCGGTGCTGGCCGCCACTTCCCTCAGCCCCCATTGGACCAGGAGAGCAAACCACGGCCAGTGGGAGCCGTGGTCGGTGAAATGGCAGGTAAACAAAGCGGCAGGGCCCGCTAAGGGTGCTTACCCTGCGGTCCCGCGTGCCAACGTTGCCGATCCCTGTCCTAGTACGATATTGGGGCTTTAAATCTTTGCAGGCACTAACAAATCAGAGTAGTCACCAAAGGAGTAGCAAAACAGAAATATTTCCTCCTAAAAAAATCAAATTAAAAATAAAAAGTAGAAAAGACTGTTTCTTGCCTTCTCTTCAATGGAAAGTAATCCTCAAAGAGATAGGGCACTATGGACAAGACTGACACTCTAGGACTGACATGTGGCCACCGTATGAGGAGAGATTAATAAGACTGGGACTTTTTAGCTTGGAAAAGACACAGCTAAGTGGGGATATGATAGAGGTCTATGAAATCATGACTGGTGTAGACAAAGTAAATAAAGAAATGCTATTCACTCCTACTCATAACACAAGAACTAAGGGCCACAAAATGAAATTAATAGGCAGCAGTCTTTAAACAAACAAAAGGAAGTATTTCTTCACACAACACACAGTCAACCTATGGAACTCCTTGCCAGAAGATGTTGTGAAGGCCAAGACCATAACATGATTCAAAAAATAACTAGATAAATTCATGGAGGATAGGTCCATCAGTTAGCCAGGATGGGGTCCCTAGCCTCTGATTGCCATAAGCTGGGAATGGGTGTGAGGGAATGGAAATCTAGAGAAGCTGTTGCCTTTAGCCAAATTCTGGATTTGGTAATGCTACTTGAGATGTAATAATGAGTTCAATAACATATCACTGAACAATAACCTATTCACTCTGAGTGAAACCCACCAATAGGTAAAGATCAGTACAAGACATACATAGCCCTTAAATCCTGGTTCAGTCCTCACAACAGGACTTGAGTGGGATTTAAGTGGAGTTTAAACATTGTCCTGACCCTCTGTATTCCATATTTTCTGAATAAGCTTGCTGATTGCCATAGGTCACCTAGTATCTTTGCCTTTGCTTCCTGATGCAGTAATGACCTGTGTCTGATTACAAAATTGAGTATTAAACATTGTAATGGGCATACATCTGAATACTACAACTACAGTTTTGTATAAAAAATACAAACGTAACACCTGTCTGGAATACCAATCCAACTTTCCCTAACAACACATCAACTCTCCACAGCAACAATCCATCTGTCCACATTACCAATCCAACTTTTCACCAAAAAAAAGTCAAAATCTTTCCAGGATCAATCAATCTCAATAGTATGCCAAAGCTAAGTTCTGAAGCAATAATATACCTTTCTTCCACCATACTATTGAGGAAGTTCAGTCAAAACTATCAATCTGTCCTATAGAATGGTTACGCAACATTGATTAAAAAAAAATTAAGGAACCTAAGCCAAATAAGAGTATCTATTTGCTACAAATTATATGTACTCTTTTTTACAGCAGTGTTTGCAGTGGGCCTGTCCCCATATGGTAGAACAATACACAACTTTGGTGAACTAAAATTGAAAGGAAGATAATTTTCTGCAATCACTGAACTCCTTTCACAATGGAAAATATGCAATATTTCTATGGGTAAGTGTTGACTACTTCACAAAATTCTAAATGCAATTATCTGCACTCATTCCTCATTCTTTGTAGTGCTATGATGATAACTTTTTTTGTATTTCAGCCCTCTCCCCCATTTTAAGGCTTATTTATTCTATCTTTAAGCTTCAGTATCATTATGATTCCCAATGTCATTTATCGTGAATCTTGCAACATAGTGCATCTCCAGTACAATGTGTGTGTATGTGTGAAGACCGCACACATAACAGACAAAAAGACACACATAAGAGCAAAAAAAAATATGAATTATACCCTACATTTCATGGCCACTATGCTAAAACTGGCATAGCTGCTAGAAATAAAGCAACCATGAGCAAATAACCAAGACTCACACAGACACTGCTAAACTCTGCAAATGAAATCACAGGATCCTGGATTCTTTTAAACACAGGATCCTGGATTCTTTTGTGCAAATCTATTTAAGAAGGCACCCATAGTTTAGTGTGATGTCATTCAGGTAATCACTTAGCACCACTGCATAACAATATGTGAAAAGCTAAGGCTTTGGAACTCTACAGCTTACCATTGGATCCTGTGGGTTTAAAATTGCAGACACCTCTCCCACAGCAGCACTGAAGAATTTAATATAATCTAACAATCAGCTTGCTTACCTTAGTGCAGAAGCTGGGCTTGGAATGCCAGAGAACTCAAAGAGCCCTAATTAGAAAATTAGATTTCTGCCTTGTACATCATTATGTCAGAATTCAGAAGACATGTGGTTTGCCAAGTAATAGAGCCTAGAAAGAGAAAATTCTTAGCAAAGAACATTTTCTTCTGGAAATATACTTATCTAAATTGAGGAAAATGTTCTGTTCACAGAACAACAGTGTTCCAAAGCAATTGCAATGGTAAACACTATGGATAAATTAGTGGTAATGACCTACAAAACTCTTGTTACAAAGCTAGTTTTATTTAACCAAGCTGTGAAAGTGTTTCTGACCCTTCAGCCACCTGTCTCTACCCAAGTCATTTATAAATCTTGTTGGGCACTTGTATTTTTACACAAAATAATTTGTTTCATGTTTCTAAAAATATTGACCTTGGGCTATATACTGTAGCATCTGTGACAAAGCTCCAAGTCTGTACTTGTGGGTCCTGCGCTTCCTGGCAGATTTAGGGGCCTCAGAAACTCATCTAGGCCCCAGAGTGACCTCCCTTTCTCAGTATAATTGGCAAGAGTCACCACCTAGTGAGTTGCCTTCATCACAGGCCAGTATGGAAGATGGAAAAAGGGGGGAGCCCGGGCCCGCCCTCTACTCCGGACTCCAGCCCAGGGACCCTAATAGTATCAGCTAAGATGGCTGACCTTTTAGGCACAAAACACAATACAATTCCCTGGGCTACTTCCCCACAGCAGTCCCTGCTTCTTCAAACTCCACTTCACCCTTACCTCAGGGCCTCCTTCCTTCAGTATGATATGTTGTCCTGCACTCAGTCTCACCAACAGCATAACTTCCTTCCACAGCTCCTGACACCCACACCCACCTGACTAACTGGGAGGTTTTTATCTGGTTTCAACCAGTCCCTGATTGGCTTCAGGTGTCCCAATTAGGCTAGCTGTTTCTACTCCTTTCTAGAAGGTTCTTAATTGGCCCCAGGTGTCTTGATTGGCCTGGAGTAGCCTTTGTTTGGCTATCCAGGGAACAAGGACCTGCACATCCTGAGACTAATATACCTGCCTTCCAGCACTCTCCTATATCCTTCTGGTCTGACTCCGTCACACATCAGAGGCTTCTGGAAAAATGAGGCAAGGCCACATTATTAAGAATCCAACAACAAAAAAATATTCCCTAATTTTGGTACTTTTATGGCCCCATAACTACATTATCCAAATACTTCATAGTCCTTAAAGTGTTTATCCTCCCAATACCCCTGAGACTTAGTGGTTGTTATCCCCATTTTGCACATGAGAAACTGAGGTAAAAAGAGACAAATGAATTGGTCAAGGTCAGACAGGAAGTCTAGGGTAGAAGAGTGAACTGAACTCACATCTTTTAAGATACAATCTAGGTCTCTAACCACAGAACCATCTTTCCTCATCCTTGTACAGCTTTCTCCTAATTCTACCAGAGCCCCTACATAGGGACAACTAACTAGTTACTGGTAGCTCCACCTCCCAACAAAACACTGCTTCACTCTCCATTCTCCTAGCCTCTCTCAAACCGCATCCACCTGCAACAAAGCTATAGGGGAAAGAAAGTCCATTCCATTACATTTGTTGGAGATGGATTTACAGGTAAAGATGAATGAATAGTGAAAAACATTTTCTTGAAATGCCCTTTTGAATATACACATGTTTTCTTCATCTATGATTATACTGTATTTGGGTCACTTTGCATAAAATTCATTCCTATGATGCAGCACAAGGCCAGTTAACTGGTTTTGTTCTAGCCCTTTGCCCAGGTGTGAATTTCACCCTATCTGCAAACTGAATTTTATTTTCAAGAATGTTTGCAGAAAGTGAATGTTAAGCTTTCATGTTCAAGTATATGCAAGTAATTAATTTAAAGCTCACACGTAGGAATACTCAAACAATGTGACATATTTTACATGGGATAAGCCTTGTTCAATACAGAAAAAATCCATTGTCAGGAGAGACAATAACATAATTACATGATGAATTGCAACTAGTTAACATCTTGAATTTTGATACTGAGGATTGAATAATTGCAACAAAGTATCCACACACAATCCACAGATTACAAAAAGCAAAAAAGGAGTAAACTTAAATAAAGAATAAAACTGAGAAAACTATAATTTGTTTGTAGCCATTCAACACATTGAAAGAGGGTAAATTTGTCACTGATCCTGCAATAAAGTCCATGCAAAGAAGAGTTAAACTTGTCAGGACCTCACTGCAAGATTTATGTTAATATTTTTTATCTGTTCAGTCAGCTGAGTTTATAGGAAGTATCCTAATTAGGATTCATAGGAACTGCATTTTCTGAGCTTTCTCTGTGAATACATGTGATAGCAGGGGCTTTAGTTTTTTCTTTACGCATAGCAGAAAAGTGTTCTGCTTTTTATTCACATTTAATAAAGGCCAGGTCATCTGTTGAAGCTGAAACCTGTACATCAGTATCTAAAAGCGTAAGCATCCACTGTTTCAGAGTATTTGGCCCATTATTTCAAGACTGTAGTAGTCATAAAACTACCTACATGGTTCAGCCACTAGAGGGGGACAAAGGCCCACATTCTGCCAGCATGGACTAGACATGCAGTTTTCTCAAACTTTTCAGCCCAAATGAATTATTAATATTAGAAAGTTAAGAGCAAGCAAAAACTGAATGATTACTGAATTATTGATTTTGTGATTTTAACTATAGCATTTTCCATTAAGTGCCATGCTGTAGTGCTAGTATCTTATAGTATTGTAAGTAAGCAAAAGGATGTTATAAGTGAGATGTAAGTGTAGCTCCTCAGTAGAAGTAGCAATGAGTTTGTGGCGTTATTCTCAGAGGAACTTAAATCTGAATGCAAACATAGAAATACTAATATTTTGCACCTGTTCTGTGGAGGGTTTAACATTTGACTTGAGTTCAAGAAAATATAAGTTATGTTTGTGATGTGAATTCATTTGAGTATGAATTACTTCATGATATAATGTTCTTGGATATAGAATTTTAAAGGGCTATAATTTTGGCTCATTTTCAAGTGTACTGTATCTTGTAAGTTGACATTGGGAACTAAAAATGTGTGGATATTAAAATACATACAGCCCACTTATTCTACTAATGGGTACTATAATGAAACTAAATTTTTGAAGGAAAACTAATTAACTTACTCATCACCCAAAGAAATTTAGGTGGTGCTTTCAATTGAATTATCCAAAGGCTACTTATCGGAATTAATAACAGGAGACTATGCCTATGCAAATTGACTAACTGCAGCTGAGAAATGGCAGGACATGAGTAAGATTCCCCAGTGTCAAGAAACCATTTTTAAACATTGTTCTAAAAAAAACCCAGTTTCTATTAATTTGATCAAGCTGGTGAGGGTTAGGTTGCAAAGTTCATCAGTCAATTAATGATTGTTACCTTGAGATTCACAGTGTTGTCATACAAGGTTGGTCCCAGGAATGAGAGACAACAGATGGGTGAGGTAATATATTTTATTGGACCAATTTCAGTTGGTGAAAAGAAAAGTTTCTGAGCTATATAGAGTTCTTCTTCAGGGTTGGAAAAGGTAATTAGAGCATCACAGCAGATTGTATTGAACAGATTATTAAGCATAAGAAGTTACACATACTGCAAGAAACCCTTCAAAATGATGTGGGCAATTAACACTTCTGCAGTCATAGGTCAAAGGAGAGCTAGTGAGTAACAGTTTGTTGTAATAAGGTATAAATCCAGTGTCTCTACTGAGTCCGCACTTTTTTGGGGGGTCTAGAAGTTATGAATTTAAATTTCCAGGCTTTTTTGAAGATACTGTGCAATTTGCGGATGAGGATTGAGAGGACAGATAGGGAGTGATCACCTTGTGAAAACTGTCCATCCAGGAGAGTCTTCTATCATTTTACCATGTGAGTCCATTCAAGAACATAATGATTGTTTGTCTGGTTTCACCCATGTAGTTGTTGATGAACTGGATGAGGTACACCACATGTTGTGAGAGGCATGTGTAAGAGCCATCCATCTTGAAAGCTGTGTTGTGGGGAAGTATTGATCATCATAGCAATGGAGATATAGCTGCAAATTTTACATCTGTAATGGAAGGGTCTGGTGCTGCTTTGAATCGGTGTGTCATGGTCTGTGGGATCTTGCCTCTGATTATGATCTTAACAAGGTTGGAGGTTTGTTTGAAGGTCAGAGGCAGGGGTTCAAGAAAGATTTCTTTCAGGGTGTAGTTGTAATTGTTTGTTGATACCCCGTAGCTGGAGTGTCAGATAAGTTAAATTGACCCTATCTACTTGGTATACAGTATGAAAATTATTATAAGTCTCATATCCACAAAGGACATAGGTATTGAGATGGTGAGCATCACAACGCCTAACTTTTAGACACCTAGAAAGTCACAGGAACAAAACTGTGATGCATGGAGCCTGAATTAAGTGCCTACGCTCCCTGTACCATGAATGGGGAGAAATAGGTGCCTCAGAATGGATCCACAAAAGCCAGCATGCTAGGTGACTGCCTGCATAAGCCAGTTGGTATGCTGATAAGGGGGATGTATCCTAAGTCCCACCACTCTCAGAGAAAGGTGCCAAAGTCCAGGCTTCAGGGAGGCATTGATCTCTGTTTGCCATCCACAACTGGAAACCCCTCTCCTAGAGTCAGGGGCTCAGGCACATAAATTGTTTCTTGTGTGAATGAGTCTGAAGCCTGCCTCACTCCATACAAAATGAGTACAGAATGGGGAGGCACTAACTTCATAACTTCCAGGGGAGTGGTAGGAGCACTTATCTAGGATATCCTAGTGGTTAGAGAACTCAGGCAGAGAAGAGGAGATTGAACCTGAGTATCCCACATCCCAGGTGAGTGCTCTAACTGTTGGGTAATAAGATGGGCATTGGCACTTCTGCTTCCAGACCAGTTTTGAATAGAGCCTAATCTGGTAGGCATGGCCAGAGGCCATCTACTGGCTCAGGCCTCATGGCTGAGATAGATGCCCCTTCACCTATCTTTTCCCAGATCATATGAGAACTTAGGTAAGAAAGAGATATTTAGGTGCCAATCTTAAGATTTCAGTGTCATGCAAAGAAGCAGAAATTTATGATGTAGGGAACTTTTACAAAGAAAATTTAGGCCCATACAGTATTAGACAGCAGCTGAGTGGGTGTTTTGTGGATCACAGAAGTTCCTAAAACTGAGGCCTAGGTGTCTAAATACCTTTGTACATTTGGGCCTAGAATGCTATCCTTCTCCCTTACCCTTTGTATGGCACTTTCCTTGGGCATTAATCTTTCAACTAGAGCCCTCTAGGCAAACCCTAACACCTTTGACCATGCAAGGGGCAGCCTATGCTATACCTTTATAAAGATGTAGCCAAAAATTTCCCTCAGCCAAGCTCTTTGGTACTGTCAATTGATGGAGCTTTACTATCTGGTCTACCACACTTGTGCACCAGTGTGCTTGGATACATATGCATAGCTATGTTAGAGCTGGCAGAAAAGAACAAGAACATAAGAATGGCTGTACTGGGTCAGACCAAAGGTCCATCCAGCCCAGAATCCTGTCTACAGACAGTGGCCAATGCCAGGTGCCCTGGAGTGAGTGAACCTAACAGGTAATGATCAAGTGATCTCTCTCCTGCCATCCATCACCACCTTCTGACAAACAGAGGTTAGGGACACCATTCCTTACCCAGCCTGGCAAATAGCCATTAATGGACTAAACCTCTTTGAATTTATCCAGTTCTCTTTTAAACACTGTTATTGTTCTAGTCTTCACAATCTCCTCAGCCAAGGAGTTCCATGGGTTGGCTGTGCAATGTGTGAAGAAGAACTTCCTTTTGTTTTAAACCTGCTGCCCACTAATTTCATTTTGTAGCTCCTAGTTCTTATATTATGGGAACAAATAAATAACTTTTCCTTATTCACTTTATCTACACCACTCATGATTTTATATACCTCTATCATATCTCCCCTCAGTCTCCTCTTTTCCAAGATGAAAAGTACTAGCCTCTTTAATCTCTACTCATATGTGATCTATTCCAAACCCCTAATCATTTTAGTTACCCTTCTCCAAACCTTTTCTAATGCCAGTATATCTTTTTTTGAGACTAGGAGACCACATCTGTATGCAGTATTCAAGATGTGGGCTCACCATGGATTTATATGAGGGCAATAAGATATTCTCCATCCCTTTTCTAGAGATTCCAAACATCCTGTTTGCTTTTCTGACTGCTGCTGCACACTGCATGGATGTCTTCAGAGAACTATTCTCAATGACTCCAAGATCTTTTTCCTGATTAGTTGTAGCTAATTTAACCGCCATCATATTCTATGTATAGTTGGGATTATTTTTTTCGAATGTCCATTACTTTACATTTATCCACATTTAAATTTCATTTACCATTTTGTTGCCCAATGACTTAGTTTTGTGAGATCTTTTTGAATTTCTTCATAGTCTGCTTGGTCTTAACTATCTTGAGCAGTTTAGTATTATCTGCAAACTTTGCAACCTCACTATTTACCCCTTTCTCCAGATCATTTATGAATAAGTTGAATAGGATTGGTCCTAGGACTGACCCTTAGGGAACACCACTAGTTACACCCTCCATTGTGAAAATTTATCATTTATTCCTACCCTTTGTTCCCTGTCTTTTAACCAGTTCTCAATCCATGAAAGGATCTTCCCTCTTATCACATGACAACTTAATTTACATAAGAGCCTTTGGTGAGGGACCTTGTCAAAGGCTTTCTGATAAGCTAACTGCACTATGTCCACTGTATCCCCCTTGTTCACATGTTTGTTGACCCCTTCAGAGAACTCAAATAGATTAGTAAAACAGAATTTCCCTTTACAGAAACCATGTTGACTTTTTCCCAACAACTTATGTTCTTCCATGTATCTGACAATTTTATTCTTTACTATTGTTTCAACTAATTTGCCTGGTACTGATATTAGACTTATCAGTCTGAAATTGCCAGGATCACTTCTAGAGCCTTTTAAAATATTGGCATTACATTAGCTATCTTCCAGTCATTGGGTACAGAAGCTGATTTAAAGGACAGGTTACAAACCATAGTTAATAGTTCTGCAATTTCACATTTGAGTTCTTTCAGAACTCTTGGGTGCATGCCCGGTGACTTGTTACAGTTAAGTTTATCAATTAATTCCAAAATCTCCTCTAGTGACACTTCAATCTGTGACAACTCCTCAGATTTGTCACCTACAATAGGTAGCTCAGATTTGGGAATCTACCAAACGTCCTCAGCTGCAAAGACTGAAGCAAAGAATTCATTTAGTTTCTCTGTAATGACTTTATCATCTCTAAGTGTTCCTTTTGTATCTTGATCATCCAGGGGCCTCACTGGTTGTTTAGAAAGCTTTCTGCTTCTGATATACTTAAACATTTTGATATTACTATCTGAGTTTTTTCTAGCTGTTCTTAAAGCTTCTTTTTGACTTTTCTTATTACATTTTTACACTTTGGCAGTGTTTATGCTCCTTTCTATATACTCACTAGGATTTGACTTCTACTTTTTAAAAGATGCATCAGTGTGTTCTCTCCCTTTCCCAGACATTTGTGCACAGCAATACATATTTTAGCCGTAGACAGAATAATTGGAATATAAAATACTACATATGTGCACTGAATCTAGATTGCTGTTGCTGTAGCAATATTAAATTTTATGTATGTGTTTTTATCTTAACTACTCAGCATGAATATATGCCAAAACACACTTTAAACTACATTTACCCAAGAAAATAAGATGGCCTGAGTTTTAGAAATGCTGGGCATCCGCAAATCTCTTTGAAAGTCAGGGCAAGTTTGGATTGAGGTGCATAATTTTAAGTACACAATTTTGAAAAATCTGGCTGTAATTTTTGGACTAAACATTCATGGACATATTTTATATGTTGAAAAATATTATTTTTCTTTATACCACATTTGTCGGTCCCCCTTGTGAAGGTGTCCATGCCTGAAGCTGTAACTTGACTCCAGGTGGGGGGAAGAGGTCACCGGACCTCATGCCCAGGAAGGACACAAAGGAGCTGGGGAGTGAGTTTCTGGTTGGGAAGAGGCAGAGAGCTTCAGGCAGGCTGGCCTGGCTCCCTGGCCCCAAAATGGATCCAGCTGAGGGGTCGCATTTGCTGCATGGTCTGTGTTAGACCAGGTACATGTCATCTAATAAACCTCTGTTTTACTGGCTGGCTAAGAGTCATTAGGCTCTGGTGACTTGAAGACATTTAATTTGTCTAAGTACATTTTAACTTGTTCTTTTCCTATTTTAGCCTCCCTTTTCTCTTCTCAGGAACCTTCCCACCACCATACCAGTGGCTGGAAGGAAAATTTGGGCCCTTCCGCTACCCTAGGCTTCAGCAAAGGGACCCTATAATCAACTGCTAAGGCCTGCTCAGCCCAACTCCTTGCTGATGCTTCCTTGGGCTACTTAGTCTCTCTCAGGCCTTATAGGTTAGGGAAGTGTGCAAGGGAGATAATCAGGGGCCTTAGCCCCACCCCCCAAATCTCCATGTGTCCCTGCAGCCCAGGTAGGGAGGAAGTAGCATGGGAGCTGGCTGAGTTCCTACTCTCCCCCTATATAGCTGCAGCCCTCTGCTTCACCTTCCCCGTTGCTGGAGTCCTATGTGTTGCCTCTCCCTCCACTCCCTGACTCACCTCAATTTGGGAGAGGGGTCTGAAAAGCAGACAGCAGCACTGGGACTCCAGCAGCAAGGAACAAGAAGCAGCAGCTGTATGAGTGGGAGGAGGAGGAGGAGGAGGAGTTCAGCCAGCTACACTGCTGCTTCCTTCCTCCCCAGGCTGCATGGAAATGGAGAGTGCCACTGTCAGGGGGAGCTGCTGCCTCCTCATTGTGGGGCATCCCCTGTCAGAGGTGTCCCAAGAAATCAGAGGGGGCGGGGAATCACAAACCTTTCATTTGTGGATTTTTAAGTCTCCCCCCCGCCAAGAGCAGTCAAATTAAAATTCCTCCTTATACTCCTGTTCTAGATTAATGCTTATCTTAGGGCTGGGATGCTCAGGCCCCTCTTCTGGAATGCCTAAACAAAATCCCAAACCATGCAACACCAATGTAAACCCATTTCTGAACTCCTTGGGCTTGACCAACACCTTTCTCAGATTTTCTGCTCTGTTCCTGACTGAATGTCTCTCAGTGCTCTCTCCTTGGATTTCTAGTTTCTGCCTTTTTGTCAGGGCTTCCCATCAAAGGCTGCTCTACTCTGGTGGCTCTTCTGTATACCCTATAGCTTCCTGCCAGGCTTCTGCTCCCTAATCCATGCAAACTCTCTCTTTCTGCAGCCACCTTCTGCTCTGAACTTCCTGCCTATTTAGTAACCACTCAGCTCCTTCTCCAGCTGGACTTCATGTTTAATTAAGTCTGGCTCGCCCTTCAGTGGCATCTCATGCCCATATTAATCTTTTCTGGGCCTATATGGAGTATGGAGCAGGGTTATTTTTATTTATTTTTTCAATGTCAAATAGTGTTGAGAGACCTAAAGGGGCATATGGGTTTAAAAGCTAAACAGAGAAAGGAAAAGGTGGGTAGAAAGGTGAGCTTGGGAGTTCATGGCAAGTTAGAATAAGGTAAAGAAAGGTAGAGTTAGTGACCCAGAAGCAGCCTCCAATACACAGGTAAACAAGTGTGGGGCAAGATGCTTTAGACTTACCCTGATGTCTGAATGAGGCTTGTAGGCACTAAGATAAGGTTATTGCTAATACACTAGAATTTACCCATTGTCAGCACTGTGAACATTGCCTAGTACAGAGAAGTCTTTGTAGGACAAGAATAAGAGTAGCTGTCTGACTACAATTGGTATTTCTATGTGGTTATTCAGCTCCTCTGTCTTTTTGATGGAATTCACTTTTGAATTGGATGTAATGCGTTTTTAAAACAGCATCCTGACATTTTGACTTCTCCTAATCTTAAATCAGGGAATCTATAACCTGTAGTACCCACACTACAGCCAAACATGGCCATGGTTCAGGAAAGCCCCTTTTCAGGATCCTTTCTTCCCCCAAATTCTCTCTTCGCAGTCTGTTGGCAGTTTGAAGGAGGGATGATATGGAGTAAAAATGGGTGATTTGCTCTCTGGAGAGTAGTATTTTGGCAAATATAATATTTGTGGATAGTAAGACTGATTTTCCTCTCATTAACATCAGAGTAAAATTTGGGAGTGACTCAGCTCAGATTAGCAGAGTCACGCCAGTGTTCAACTTGTGAAGTGAGAAGAAAACCAGAGCTAGAATATCATACCATATGTTTTGCATGCACCTTGCTATTTACCTAATCCCCACATGGCTCAGGGTTGAAGCAATCCTAGCCTCATGAATTATGTAGTTCAACCTCTCTTATACTTAGCCTTTGGTTTGTCAGCTTAAAAAACAAATAAATGCTTACATGCTTATGGAAACAATACAGTTTCCAATATCACTTTCACTAGATAGCATGGTATAATCGAAGGACAAAACTGAGAATTTGAT
The DNA here is from genome assembly GCA_007922305.1 of Dermatemys mawii. Lineage (NCBI taxonomy): Eukaryota > Metazoa > Chordata > Testudines > Dermatemydidae > Dermatemys > Dermatemys mawii. Next base: position 12,046,369 of record ML677364.1, read on the forward strand.
CCCTTCTTTTTTCTCCAGTTTTTACTGTATGTAACAAAAATGTTTAGTGTTTATATTAAGTCTCATGAAATTAAGCAAGTAGCTGAATTATTCTGTCTGTATTGAAAGATATATACCATTTAAATACCATTTCTTAATGTTACTTAAAATAAAATAAAATTCCACTTTTCCATTTTTTTGGGCTTCAGTCTTAGCTAAGTTTCATGAAAGGTTCAGTAAAATAAACTTTCATAATAAGGAATATATTTCTTTAAAGTGTCTATATTAGATTCCAAAAGTAAGTATTTTGGAAAGTATTATGCATATTAATAAATACATTTTAGCCAATAGCAAATCATTCTATATTAAAGAACTGTGCTGGTTGAGGCAATAATGAACATTTAAAATATAAGAATGCATGCACAAAATAAAGTTTGAATTTTTAATTCTCCCGGGATGTGGGAACCTATGTAGTTTTGTCTGGAACATTACATCTGTATCCAGAAGTCCAGATTGTGTATTGGTCTTGGGGGCTCAGGAAAGATAATGTAACATGATCCCATGGCCTGTTTTAAAAACAGGGTTTGCAATATGGAACAAAAACAATGAGGAAATGCCATGCACAAAGCACATGGTAGATTCCTCTAATCATTTTGGTTGCCCTCTGCTGGACTCTTTCCAATTTTTCCATATCCTTCCTGTAGTGTGGGGCCCAAAACTGTACACAGTACTCCAGATGAGGCCTCACTAATGCCAAGAAGAGAGGAATGTTCACGTCCCTCAATCTGCTGGAAATTTCCCTACTTATACAACCTCAAATGCCTTTAGCCTTCTTGGCAACAAGGGCACATTGTTGACTCTTATCCAGCTTCTCATCCACTGTAACCCCTAGGTCCTTTTCTGCAGAACTGCTATCTAGACATTTGGTCTCTAGTCTGTAGCAGTGCATGGAATTTTTCTGTCCTAAGTGCAGGACTCTGCACTTGTTCTTGTTGAACCTCATCAGATTCCTTTTGGCCCAATCCTCTAATTTGTCCAGGTCCCTCTGTATCCTGTTCTTAACCTGCAGTGTATCTAGCACTCCTCTCAGTTTAGTGTCATCTGCAAACTTGCTGAGGGTGCGGTCCACACCATTTTCCAGATCATTAATGAAGATGTTGAACAAAACTAGCCCCAGGACTTTGAGGCACTCTGCTTGATACTGGTTGCCAACTAAACATGGAGTCATTGATCACTACCCGACAATCTGGTCCGCTTTCTATCCGCCTTATAGTCCATTTATCCAGCCCATGCTTCTTTAACTTGCTGGCAAGAATACTGTGGGAGACCGTATCAAAAGCTTTGCTAAAGTCAAGGAATAACATGTCTGCCTCTTTCCCCTCATCCACAGAGCCAGTTATCAATACAACCAAAGACATTTTGGAGTGTATGTCAACATGAACTATTCATTCACTCTACTGGCTGCTCCTCATCCCAAATACAAAATAAATCCTGTATTCTGCAAATATTTATGTCCTCTGTAATATTAACTACTTGGTGCTGCAGATATTTAGACTTCATTCTCAGCTAGTGACAACTGGTATAATTCTGTTGAATTCAATGGACCAACTCTAATTTACACCAGTTGAGGAAGTGACCCATCTATGTGTCCTCATAAGCACTCATTTTGTCTAGAAAGTTGATAAATGCTAGTGTTCTGAAGATTAAATGCTGTAAAATAAATCCATCCAAAGCAATTTATTTAAGTATTTTATGTTTTATTTTTCTGGGAACACTGTGCTAATGCAGAGATGTGGACAAATACTGTCAATTGCCTGCAGACTAATTTATATACAGATTATTCATAAAACCTGCACTGACCCCCTTGGTTATTCAGCTTTCTACTAGCCCGGGGTCGGCAATATTCAGCTTATGGCCCATCAGGGTAATCTGCTGGCGGTCCACTAGACAGTTTGTTTACGTTGACCATCTGCAGGCATGGCCCCCCGCACCTCTCGCCTCACTGGTCCCAGTGGCTGCAGTTCACCATTCCTGGCCAATGGCAGCAGCGGGAAGTGGCGTCCAGCATGTCCCTGAGGCTTTCCGCAGCTCTCATTGGCCAGGAATGTTGGACTGCCGCCACTGGGACTGGTGAGGTGACCATCCACAGGCAAGACAACGTAAACAAAATGTCTCACAGCCTGATGGGCTGTGTGCCAAAGGTTGCCGACCCCTTTCCTAGAGAGTTATAATGCTTTCTCTACTCCTGCCTGGGTTTTTTCAGCTCATTGCTTAACACGAAGTGTCCCACTAACACCCTTTCAGCCACAGAGGAGAAAAGAAGGGGTGGGGTGGGGAAAGCAGCTTGAATGGGGGTTGTTAGTGGGTTACAGATTGTTGTAATAAGCCATAAATCCAGTGTCTTTATTCAGTCCATGAGTTTTAGCATCTAGCAAAGTTATGAATTTAAGCTCCCAGGTTTGTGTTTTAAAGGTGTTGTTTAGATTTCCTTTGAGAATGAGAGGTGAGAGGTCAGATATAGAGTGATCATTTTGTGAAAAGTGTTCGCTCGCAAGTGCTATGGTGTTTTTATCTTTTATCATTTTCCTGTGAGAGTACATTTGAGGTGTAGCGATTGTCTGTCTGGTTTCACCTCCTCCAAATGCATGCCCTTAGTTGTCATCTACTGCCCCTAATTGTCACCTATCACCCCACACTGGAACCCATATAAGGTATTATAAACAATTACAGCCCACACTTGATGTGGACCACAGCTTGAAAGAAATCTTTCATGAACCCCTTCTTGTGGCCTCGATATAACCCCTCAATTTCACCAAGCTCATCAGAAGCAAGCTCCCCACAGACCAGGACACATCATCTTGTGTGTGCTAGAAAGCAGCACCAGACCCTGCCAGAAAAATAGATGTAAAACCTGTAAACATATCTCCATCGCTACAATGATCAACACACCTTTCAAGATCCATAGGTTCTACATATATTTATTACAACATGTGATATATCTCATTTAGTGCACTAAATGTCCCAGCAACTACTACGTGGGTGAAGCCAGACAATCACTTATGCTCTTCAGTGAATGAACTCGTACAGAAAAATAATAAACAAAAACACCATCTCACCTGTGTGTGAACTCTTGTAAACTCTTTTCACAAAACCATAACTCTATATCTGACCTCTCAGGCCTCACCCTCAAAGGAAACCTGAACAACACTTTCAAAAGACAAGACTTGGACCTTGAATTCATAAGTTTGCTAGATTCTAAAAATCATGGAGTGAATAGGGAACTGGATGCATGGCATATTATAACACTCTATAACCCACTAACAACCCCCTAACTAACTACTTATGCTATACAATCTGTTCCACATTGCGTTTAGCTGTGACACACTGAGTATTTTTCCCTGACTTGAAGAAGAGCTTTGTGTAAACTCAGAAGTTTGTATCTATCATCAACAGAAATTGGCCCAATAAAAGATATTACTTCACCCAATTTGTTTCTCTAATTTCCTGGGACTAACATAGCTACAACAACGTTGCACAGAACAATAGATAGTAATTTAGTAATATTTATTTTTAGCAATGCTTGTTTTACCTAAAATCACATTGCTTTGGAAAAGTTAAGCAGGTAAATCCTGATCCAGAATTCCTTATGTAGCAAATCCCCCTTTTACTTTAATTAGAGATATCAGTGCATAATGACTACAACTTTGGGTATTAAAGCCACTAAAGGAAAAGTTATTTGGCTCATCAGTGATAACTGATACCTCATTCTTATAGCTTTGCATGCATTCTTTGGTAATACTATATGTGAAACATACGGGCCAGACACATTTGTACCATAAGGGCGCTGAGCATTACTTTGGTGATACAAAGCAGGATCACAGAGCAAACTTAACATACATCACTAGATTTTGATACCTTTATTCATAAAAAAATATAACTTTACTCCATGAGTGGTTTCACTGAAGTCAATAAGCCCACTGCTTGAGAAAAATGACATGCATTCTAAATTAGGGTTTCACAATGTGGTCTTACATCAGTATTACATGTCTGATTCTCTGCAAAATGCTAACACATCAGTGTGATTTGACACATCAGTGGGCTTTTGATACTCACTTGGCATAAGTGGAAATAACTACACAAGAGAATGAAGCCCTTAATAAGTTTGTGTAAACCAAAACTGTCCAAAGTCATTTACTGCAACCATGCAGAGGGGAGAGAAAGTTTTTCCTCTTGTAAATTAGACTCAAATATCGACAGAAGAAATATAAAGACGTTTTAAGTACATATTATAATTTTGGACGCTGTATAAAAATGACATTTTGGAGAAATATTGATCAGACTGGGCTGATTCTTCTAACTGGGGAGTTCAGAAAGAATCAGCACTGCTAGTGTAAGGGAGAAGGAAGCTGAGTTGAATCAACTAAGAATCTTTGCTACAATTATAATATAGCATATTAACTCAAAGGGCCCAGAGCTTCAGCATCTTTTACCAGGAAAGCCCTGTGGGTCTACTGTGGTACAGACCTTTGTGACCCTTGCATCTATTTGAAGTGTACGTTCCATTTGGCATACAGTAGAATCTCGATTTGTATGAACACCAATCTCATCAATGACCAAATACGTGAACCATTTTTCCCAGTGTGGGAGATGGGGAGAAATCACATAATGAAAGCAATGTCAATGAAGAACAAGTTTATATCTTTTCACATTCCAATGTCTTCAGTGCATCAGAGAGCGGTTTGCAATGATTTAAAGGACAAGAAGAGAGGGACACAGTACGCCATGCTGCAGCCTACTGTAAATTTGAGCTGTTCCATTTTATGAACATTTTGATTTTATGAACTGCTTAATCCCTCATTAGTTTGTAAAACGGGGATTCTACTGTAAATGCCGAACAGCTAATCTTTTTGTAACTAAGCATAATTATTAATAGCACTGCACTATGCATACGCACAAAACATATGCCAGGGGCCAGATCCTGTGAGCTAATGAGCATGACCAGCAGTGTTTTGAGTAAACCAGAAATGAGGGCACCGGAGCTTGATCCAAAGACCACTGAAGTTAATAGGAGGCTGATGGTCTTCATGACCCAGGAATGTTATCAAGTGGTCAGGGACTTCGGCTCTACAACATGCAGGGGTCCAGGGGCTGGTAGGGGAGCTAAGGCTCTCCCACTGGACCAGCCTCCAGCCCAGGACCCTGTGAAGGCAATAAAAGTGTCTGACCCTGGGAAGCACTTTAGGGCTGCCTTCCCTGTGCCCTTTCTACTACTCCCTATTGTTCAAAGTTTGCAGTCTGTCACAGGAGAGTTTGGAGGGCATCAGCTTGCTGATTAGCACTGTGATGCTGGCAGACCAGGTGCCAGCTCATAAAAAGGCCCATAGGCCTTAGCTGAACCGTGACAAATGCATACCTGGAAACCAATCGGGTTCATGTTTGTTAGGATTGTTAAAATAGGTATTAGATTTATAAAAATGTATTTGGACTTTATGAAGTGCTTGTAAGTTGCTGCATTCATGAATAGCTTGGGGTGGAAGGGAAAGATCAGTGGTTTGAGCATTGGCCTGCTCAATCCAGGGTTGTGAGTTCAGTCCTTGAGGGGGCCATTTAGGGATCTGAGGCAGAAATTTGTGGGTGAGATTGTGGCCTGTGTTGTGCAGGAGGTCAGATTAGATGATCATAATGGTCCCTTCTGACCTTAAAATTCTATGAGTCTATAATCTCACCTATATCTGTATCCCATGTTACAAGGTAATATTAAAGTGTTTGAAACTGTAAAGCCTCACAGTGAGGAGAGAAGAATAACCAAGGTTTGATATACTCATCTGCCACAGAAAGTGTTATCTCCTGCCCAGCAAAAGAAGGGCCACAGACACCAGATAAACCACTGTAGAACATCAGAGGTCAAAAGACTTTGTTGATTGCTTTCTACATTCCAATGATGAGGAAACATGCCTGGGGATTCATCACACCAGCTTGAACTCTGGGGGAAGGGAACAAAGATCCCCGAGAAGAAGAAACTGGATCTTTGCACTGCCTGGACTCTGAGGGGGTAATGATTACTAAGCAAAGGTGCCCCTTGTGTTGCCCAAGTTAGCCCACAAGGACATATGGAGCTTGCTTATTATAGAAGTTTCTATCACCTTTTGGAACCTAAGACTCATTTGTATGTATGTTTATTTGCTTTAAATCTCATAAATAGCTTGTTTCTTCTCTTAATTGATAAATATTTGATGTGAGATATAAAGTACAATGGACCTGGGGTGAGTGACCGGTCCTTTGGGACTAGAATCAACCTGAATATTGTTGTGATTTTTGGTGTAAGGCATCATCTATCAAAAAGGCAGGTTTTTGTGGGTGGCAAGGTAGACTGGAATGCCCAAAGGGACTGTCTGTGATTCCTTGGTTAGGCTTTTATAGTGCTTGAGGAGTTCACATTTGTTACTGTGTTAGACATCAGTTTGGGGTTTGTGCTCTGCCTCTTCACAGTCTGCCCTGAGATTGGTCCTCATGCTTCAGAACCACTCCAGACATCTTGGCAGCCTCTTTGCAGCTGAGCATGGCATGGCAACTCTCTCCCTCTTGGGGCAGTAGCTGCTTCCTCTCATGCCTTGGTCCCCCAGCCAGGTCAGTTCCAAGTCTCTCTCCTTCAGGGATAATCCATAAACAAAATGCAAGGAATTAACACACATAAACTGTGTTAGTCTGTCAGAGGGGGAAATGCCTCCCCTCTCAGGATCTATCAGAGGCCGGACCTCCCTTCCCTCAGGGAGGCAACTTCAGTCAGCTGCTGGGAGGAGAGATCCCACCTTTCCTCAAGAGTTGCAAGATAAAAGTATTTTCTCTTTCATGGCCTGCCCACAAGAAGGCTGCTCTGCTCCCTTTCAATACCTTCTCCAGCCTATGCATCTCTTGCAAGTGTGGTGGGGTGGGAGGGGCTGGCGGAGCCCATAGCAGCTCCTTAAGCCGTAGTTGCTAGTGCGGGGTTTGTATATCCTGTCAATTGACCCCAATATTCCTTTGCTCATTCCTTCCCCACCCTGCAGGGAGAATTACCTCACCATATAGGATTGGTTTTCAAATACAATGTATTCTCACCATTAAGGTGTTCTTCTATATTGCTTGTTTTGGTGCAGCAATATGTCTTGATTCCCTACCAAACCTAAAAATGCCATTGTAACAGCTACATTTTATTAATATTTTTAACAGAAATTCAAATTCATGTCCCCTTCCCCTTTTTTTGGTCTGCTTAAATTCTGACCAGCACATTGCAGATAATTACAAGACATGATTAAGAGTATTCTGTATCTTTCTCATAGAAACTGCTTCAGATTAATACGGAGTACAAATGAATAATGCCAGGGAGAAGCTCAAAAGTATTTTAACTCCTTCTTTCCAAAGCACTGAAATGACTTTGAAACCCTTTGATAGATATAAACAAATCTTTAGTCGGTACCACACTTCACAGAAATAAATTGTTATAGAGGTTTTTGGATGTTTACATTTCAAGGTCAGAATTCCTGATAATGAAGGACAAATCTCTTAAATCATGAATGAATGTAAAATTTAGATTGCAAATCTAAGGGTAAATTTTCAGCACAGTGCACAGAGAATTAAGCATGCAATTGCCACACACAATAATGAGAATTTTTGTCTCATTCCCTGCTTACTGCATTAAAACATTGCTCCACAAATTTTCTCTACTGACAACTGGACTTTTATTTTTATGCATGGTAGGAAGTCAGTCATCTTTATTTCATTTCATGGATAGGCAGTTGCACTTTCTATGTTCTTTTCTTCTGCTAGCTTTATAAATTTAATGAAAGCTTAAAGAAATATTACAAATGCAGTGTCATATATGTATCAACACTAAACTTGAAGGATAGGCATACTTAAGCATCATCTTTCATTACTACAAAAAGTCAGACCTTACATAAAATTTAGATAAGTTGTTCCATCTTCTACTCTAATTTGCACAAATTTAAAAATGACACATTACCAGGGATGTACTTTCAGTAGTTAAACAAACAGCTCTCAACTTACTGATTCCCTTTAGTCTTTAAAAGCTCCAGGTTCCAGGTAAAAATCACCTTCAAAATCTTTTGTAGTGGAATTTTATGCAGTGGACCCTCCTGAAAACACTACACACACACACAAAGTGTAAGTCATCAATGCGGTAATATTAAATCTTCCACAAGTCAGGCATAATGTTTACAATTGAAAGTGAGATCTTTGTACAAAGTAGTAACTTTTTCGTAGCTGCCTGCAAAATTTCATTTGACAACTGCACACAAATTCACCCACTGCTCCTTCTTCTTTTATGACCATAATGGAGTTGTGCATCTTTCCAAAATATTAATTGACTGGTGGAATGAAGTCTTTAAATTCTGAACTATGCTAATTAAATATCCTGCCCTCTTGCTCCAGTGCGTGCCGCTAATATGCGGTGCAGTGACCCTAGCTGCCATGTAGCCTGCCAATAATGGCAATGACCCAGGAAAAGAGGCTTCCTTCATATATTTATGTAACAGGCAACTGTGTGGAGGTTCATGAACTGACTTCCTTGTACTGTATGGAAGCCCAAAATAACTTTTCCTTTGTTGTATGGATGAGAATTCTTTGACCATATGAATTGCATTTCTAAAAAACCTCCAAACAAACAATAATAATGTTGTGTTATCTAGGGCTCAAACCTTTTGCAGATGACATTAATGATATTTTACATAGGCCCAATCCTGCTGCCACAGAATTGGACCTATAATTTGTGATTTTGAAAACAGATGGACAAATATGGGGGTTGAGCTTATTCCTACTGAAGTCAATAGCAAAGCTCTCTCTAACTTCGTTAGGATAAAAATCAGTCTCCTATTTGGAACAAATGTTGTCTGTATATACATGCATGGCATGCACTGATTTAACGGAGGAATCCTAATGATGTATCTAAAAGTCAAAATTTGACCCATATTACCAGGAATTTAAATCTTATTTCAAAAACTGAATGTGAGTTAACTGTCTGATGTTAGAGCTATTATTATTTTCACTGGTCTGGGAGTAAGCACAGAAAAGTCCTTAGACTGAAATGCTGCAATATGTTTTAAAAAATTGCCTAACACTTAATATATATTGTTTGCAAACCTTTAATGAAAGTTATATCTAATGGATACTCCAAAATGTGAATTAGGACACAGGATACTTATGGGAATCTTTGCAAAACGTATATCACTAGACACATACTTCAACTGTAATGGTTAGATTTGTCAGAGGTCCAAATATGTAGAACACCACTTGCTCTCATACTTCCATATTGGTGGAGCATTAGTTTACATATTATAGCCATCTCCTCTCCTATGAGACATCTCTTTCCAGTGGGTAAGCCCACGAGTGATACTTCACACTAGACACTTCTTCCAGGATATAATTTGACACCATTCCCCCAGATTCCATTCTACAAAAAACTCTGAGCAGAGTTGCTATCTATATAGCTACAATTCTTCCCCCTCCCTTTATATTTTTTTGGTGACTGTGGTTCAGAATATATGTCACCATCAGGATTACAATACTAGTAACATGTGTTGTATTTAAGTGAGTTGGGTTGGATGCGAGAGAAAGGAGAATGAAAAGGGTTTGTCATAAGAAAGATTTTGGGTTTTTTGGTGCTCTAGTTAATGGAAAGTGTATATATGGTAATAAGAGGTTCGGATTTCTTTTTAATGTTTTATTTTTGGGGAAAGGTTTCAGGTAGAATAGAATAGGTCCTGGAAATTTTATTTCTCATTTTTCTGAGGCTCTAGTCTTGGTGGAAGGGAGGATAGAAAGTAGAGCAGAGTGCAGCTTCCTAGCCAAGTGGGGTGAGAAATCTGAGAGTTAATTACTGAACAATGGGAGGAGTGTCCTATACTTTGGATCATAGATTTTAGTGGGGAGGAGTTGGCCTGTAATTCTAGTTTACCTGAGCTACTCTACTATATTTTACCACTGCACATAGATTAACATATCTTGGTGTTCATATGCGAAAGTAGTTCATTGCAGCTGGTATGACTAACATCCAGTATTCACAATACTCTGTGTGCTTTGTGAAGAACGACAATTACATATGTTCCACTACTCAATCAAAACACATTTTCCAGTTTAAAAATGCACAATAAAACAACAACAAAATCACCTTTTCTTGATACATCTCAGTAGTTGAAATCTATGACAATTTTTTGAATCACCTGGCCACAGAATTCAATGTAGAAAATCTTTTTTCATTTTAATAGAAAGGAAAATAAATTATGTTTGTTCTGTTTGTAAATTACCCTTATGTGAAATATTTACATTTTCCACCACAAAATGCTATCCCTCTGGAATGCTTTCACAGTATTGTCACATTAGAATCTATGTCCCAGTGGTGTGTGTGTGTATGTATATATCTATATACACACACACAACACGTATATAATATAATATAATATAATATAATATAATATAATATAATATAATATAATATTCCAAGAGATATAGAAAACAGATTTTGTAATGTAATTTGTGAATAAATTGTCTACATATGCAAGATTTGAAAGAACCAAAACAAAAAGGGTAACAAAAAATAGAGTCAACATTTATTTACAATCAGGGATAACAAATTAAAGTTATGTTTAGAGCTGATCAGAATACTATAAATAATCTCTTAGGCCATGATGTTGCCAGGACTCATGTATGTGCTTAAATTATTGCACATTGAGTAGTCTCACTGAAGCCAATGGACTACTTGCAGTGCTTAAAGTTAAAGCATGTACCTAAATCTTTTGCAGGATCAAAGCCTCAAAAGGCAATGTGATGTGTATATAATCAAGTCACATAATAAAAAACTGTAAAGATAAAAATAAAAAGTATCTATTTATGAAAGTCTGACATATTTATTCTCTTGAGTAAAGATGATCACCATCACAGCTGGATTTCCACTTCCCTGGCATGACTCCCATGCCATGAAACGTTAAAAAAAAAATATTAAAATATGCTGCTATTTTCATCTTATTGGTGACTACTTAAGTGCTGGAGACTAGATTTTTTCTATCTACATTTTTTCAACTAGGAAGCAATTTTTTGGGGGTAGCACTGACAGCTTCAGTTTATTTCCAGGCACTGAACGGATACATCAGGTCCCCCAAGTTGGTTATGGCAGGCTCCAGTTAGCAGTCTGACTTTCTTAGTGATGAGAACATAAATGAGTGATAGAAAAACTTGCTAAGAGTAATCAGGGAGCACATTGCTCTCCCCTGTATTTAATAACCAACTTTGAACACAAGCTAGATAAAATCAATTTTTAAGATAAAATTTGTTTTCTTTCCAAAAAATTGACTTGTTAAAATTAAATTTGAATTTCTGGCAGTCTCTGTCAAGACCTAAACTTGTCATACCCTATGAACATTATTTACATAGGTAAAAAAATAATATGTCAAATCAATGACTCCTCCTCAAACTCTATTGAGTTAAAGTTAGGAATTTTATACAGAAGAAGGGGGGGAAAATCTATCTGTTGAAGTCAGTTTTCCTGTTTATGTAAATATATAGTTACATTGTGTAAATTTAAATTGTGTGTGTATATACATAAATACACACACACACACTTTATGCAGGACATTAAATAAATTTAGTCTTGAAAATGGAGTGAATACTAGTATTCACTTTTTAAAATATCAGTATTTTAAGATTTTGTTGTGCAAAAAAGCTTTTGCCTTAATTATTTTTGGTTTCAGTTTAGTAGCAATAGTTTTATTTTCACTTTTGCAGTCTATAAGACATTTAGCCGTCTTCAGAATGTAACATTTAGTGTTTATTTTGACTACTTGAAATTGAGGAAAAATCTGGTAGTTTTATTCAGCTAATATAAAACAGATTAAAATGTTGTTATTGAAGTTTTTCTAAATTGAATTCCAATTTGTGTCCCAATGCGACTTGACACATAATGTGAATAAAAAGTTAAGGTGTCAGTTTGTAAATAGAATCATATAAATGTAGTACTGGAAGGGACCTCCAGAGGTCATTTAGTTCAACCCCCTTCACTGAGACAAGACAGAGTACACATAGACCATCCTTCACAGGTGATTGACTAATGTGGTCTAAAAGACCTGCAAAGTCAGGGACACTATAATCTCCCTTGGAAGCCAATTCCAGAATTCAACTATCTGCAAAGTTAGAAAGTTTTTTTTCTAATATCTAACCTAAATCTCTGTGCTGCAGATTAAGCCAATTACTCCTTGTCCTACCTTCAATGAACACGGAGACAAATTTAGCACCATCTTCTTTATAATAGCTTTGAACATATTTCAAAACTGTTACCAGATCCTCCTCGCTCTTCTTTTCTTGAGACTAAATCTGCACAGTTTTAAGAAAATTATCATATTCTACAAAATGGAAAAATGTAGAAATGAATTATCTGAATGAATGTATGTTAAATAATAGATGTATACATTTATAGTATATTCTTCTGGTTAGCAAAGTATAAATCAAGTATATAGGCTATATTTTGTTGCAAATGAGCATTAAAACATACTTTAATGCTTACACCAACCAATGAGGAGGAACCCTTCTTTGGGAAATGAACTGAAAAGTAAAATGGAAAACATAATTAAAGTGATGATTTAAATCAAGGTTTTCTGATTGCTGATTTAAATCAAGACTGAAAGTGGTGATTTAAATCAGTCCACCTTGTTTAAACATATTAAAAATACCCAGTTAGAAGGAAGTGTTAATAGTAATAATTAGTTCCTTTGCAATTACATTTTTGTTGGATCAAATCCTTACCCAGGTTTCACTGAATTCTTTGTCACTTTGGTGGAGGCTTTACCAGAATAAGGACTAAGGCCCTGGTCCTTCAAATGCTCCATCGCTGGATTCAGTTGACCATTGGGGCATATGGGGAGGGCAGTTTATAGGACCAGGGCTTAAGTAAGGATTTCAGGGTTTGGTTCTGTTTTTAAACACTGTAAAGATATAACAATATGGGGAGAAAAATGTAAACACAGAGATGGGTGAAGAATACATTATATGTAATAAATTATTTATTCATGAAAATAATGTATTAGACAAGGCACACTGTAGTCCCTGGGGTAAAATTTTCAAAAGTGCCTATGTTTCATCTGTCAGAAGTGACTCTGTCACTAGCACCTAAGCTCCATTTATTTTCAGTTACTATTGGGTGCTTTAGTATTAGATACACAAAGGGACTTAGGTGCCTAAAGAGCCAGTTAGGTTCTGAAGTCCAACATTTAGGCCCCACTGGCATTAACAAAACCTTCACTCAGCGGTAAGTGCCTGAAGTCTCCACAACACTTACATTTCTGCTGATGGATGTGCACAAAACCAAAGTAATGAGGCCACTGAGAAGCTCAGAGACAGAGAGTGGCTGAGTAAATATGTGGGCCAGTGGTTAGGACACTCCCTGGGGATGTGAGAAAGTCAGGTTTAAGCCCCTAGTAGTGACTATTCAATTACAGTATTTATACAAACTGGAGGAGAGACTGATGGCTTGTCTACACCAACAATTACTTTGTGGCAAGCTGGGGTGCGACTCTACCTCATTGGTTCCATTCCACTGTTGTGTGGACCCTGATGACGTGGTTTAAGTTTGTTAGTGCACTTTGATCCAATCCCATTTCAAAAAGAACTAGATCAAAGTGCATTAATAAATTCTTAATGCATATCAGCAGGGTCCTTGTGGGCAGTTAGACCAAGGCAACTAATGTTTGGTAGATTAATACCCCAGATTGCTGCAAATTAATTGGTCACGTAGACAAGCCCTGAGACACTGTCCCCAAAATAGCCAATAGGCCAATGGTTAGGCTACTCAGCTAGGAGGTGGCTTCAAGTCATTTATCCAAATTAGGCATAGAAGAGATTTGAACAATTCACCCACAGCCCAGGTGAGTGCCCCATTATAGCTATTGACTATAATGGGCTCGGGGTGGGGGGCATTTCTTTGGTTTTTCATCACAAAATTCTGACCTGGCTTGTGTGTCTAACTCCAGGAGAGGGTTCATGGCTCTCTTGGCATTTCCTACTGACAAGCTTCCTGACTTCTGAGCATAACTTTCGAAAAGTATGTCTACACTTAAAGAGTACGGACACTGTCTGACCAGCTAGCACATGTACAAATCGTAATGCAGATGGTGAGGCACGGGTTAGGGAAGTACAGTACCCTACACTCCTACACCCTAGCTGTAAATCCTTACTTGGGGTCTCTACATGCCCAAGCAGTGCCTCCCACATCTACACTGCTAAAAATAGCAGTGTAGTGTCCCACTGCCTCCCTGCTGCCAGATCCTTTCACTGCAGTGTATAGCTATGTGTGTAATGCCCATACTCTCTACATGCTGCCTTAAGTGCAGACATTGCCTTAGGTGCCTAACTCTCGCTATGCACTGCACAGGAAGCCTGGTGCCTAACTCAGTGCTAAGGATTCCACGAGGCAGCAGGGAACTTAAGTCCTTCTGTGGACTGAACCTAAATCATTTGAAAAATGGGACTTAGGTCTCTTTGAAATTTCTACCACCCTTACTCTATAGCCCTTCTAACTAAGGGATAAGTAGTTACAACTAAAATATAATTTCCTGGCTTGTTTATGTTTAAAGTGAAGGGGGGAAAAAACTATAGGGATCGCCTTTTCAGAAATTTTTCTTAGGATAAAAATAATAATAGCTGGCACTTTGCAGCTTCAAAATGGGATATAGATATCAACTAACATCTGCTGAAATGATCAGATGCAACATGTTCTCACTATTCCCAAAAATCAAGCTTTGCATGTGGAAAATTGGATTGCCAGAAGTTAAAGCGCCCAAAGAAGCTGATAGGTTTAAGATTAGCAGCCGTGTTAGTCTGTATCCGTAAATAAGACGAGGAAGACTTTGTAGCACCTTAGAGACTAACCAGTTTATTTCAGCATAAGCTTTCATGGGCTATAGCCCACTTCATCGGATGCACAGAATGGAACAGAAGATGCATTTATACACACAGAAAGCAAAAAAAAAAGAAAAAAAAGTTTGTATATTAGCATACCAATTCTAGAATTAGAATTGGTATGCTAATGTACAACCTTTTTTATTTTTCTTTCTGTGTGTATAAATGCATCTTACTTCTGTTCCATTCTATGCATCCGATGAAGTGGGCTATAGCCCACGAAAGCTTATGCTGAAATAAACTGGTTAGTCTCTAAGGTGCTACAAAGTCTTCCTCGTCTTATCAAAAAAGTTGACACTTTTTAAAATGTATATTTCAGGCCTCAGTGTGCACAAAAAAGTATGCAGACAGATTCCTGTGCCTATGTAGAGCCTCACTTACTTCACCTAGGGGACAGTCTTGTGGTTTTCTTTGCAGGATTGGGGCCTAATTAACTTGCTAGGGCAGATAACAAATCTGTAACAGAGCTTGGACCAGAACACATCAGTTCCTGATTCTGTCTCATGCTCAAATCAATAGATCTTTTGACCTTACTAATACTTTTTCTAAGGTACATATGCATATATGCAGAAAAATACAATGGTTGCTATGCCATCAGTTGTCTAAAATTTAAATTAGCATATACATAAGTAAGCAGCATGTGGAGACCTTTTTATAGTATATGGAAGAAGAATTAATAAAACCCAGTGTTAATATTAATAATAAATTCATAATCCTTTTTTTTGAAGAATGATGTTTAAAATTAACAATAGCTGGATACAAATGACTTAGAATAGGTCTTATTCTGGATTAAGTTAAACAGACTTAATGAGTTTGAAAGACTCAAAACAGAATAGCTAAGTCTAGCAGACCTTCATTCCCAACACTCTGGAAGAACAACTAATAAGGCAGTGTGCTTAGGATGTCTTAGAAGCAATGCTTATGTTAAGATTTCCAGTACAGACAAACACATGTTTCAAAAGAATTTCAAGGTTCAGTTTTGCATGTTATTTACTTATACACCCTGACATCTGATGCTTGCACTAAAGGCTGCACTCATGCAAGCCAGGCTTGCTATAAAATTATGTGTTTGAAAAACAGGAACAATAAAATAATGTTGGAAATGAACAGGGACTTCCAAGCATATCAACATTTCTTTAAACTCTAAGTTAAATTTCCAAAAAATTTGGAAAATAACAAAATAGATAAGCTAAATTTAGATCTAACTTTGTATTTATGTTCAAAATCTTTGCCAGTTTTCATAGATTTTCTTCCAAATCAAATGTTTCAGTGCATGTTAATAAAATAAACAAAAACATCATCACCTTTTACTTGTGAGGATCTTCAATACCACAGTAAGAAGCTAGCGCTGTTATGCAACAAAGGAAAAAGATGCAGAAAGGAAACAGATTTCCAGCATCTAAGAGATGAACAATTATTTTTCAAATTAACGTTCTGAACCTGCATGTGACTATGAATCTGATTCAAAGCCCAATGAAATCAGTGGAAATCTTTCCATTGACCTCTGTATCCTTTGGATTATACCTTTTGTGTGAGTGGATCCTGGTGCGTTTGCAGAGCCCATTGAAGTCAGTGGGATCCCTTGCAAGCACCGATTGTCTGCCCACTCACAACGGGTTACAGAATCAAGGCCTTTGTGTGTAGAATATTTGTGATGTACTTGTGGCAGCTTTGACACTAACAAATATATTTGGGCGTAAGTTTTCGTGGGCTTAATTGATTAGTCTCTTAGAATTGGTATGGCAACCCACTTCTTTTCATGTTCTCTGTGTGTATATATTTATATATATATAAATATTCCCACTGTATTTTCCACTCTATGCATCTGATGAAGTGGGTTTTAGCCCACAATTGTTTATGCCCAAACACATTTGTTAGTCTCTAAGGTGCCATAACTATCACATGGTTCATTCCAGATTTTTGCTTTATACAACTTCAGTTAAGTGAATTGGCTAAATATTATGGAAGAAACAGGTAAGGGTATAAGGGCCTGACTCTTACTCAGTCATATTGGCTTAAATCTAGAATAACTCAGAGCTCTACAGATGTGAAAAAACATTGTGAATGCAGAATCGGACATTATATAATATTGAACCAGATTTAGGATCTGAGCTTTTCTGAAAATCTCTTCCCAGTTGAAAGTGCTGAGCACTTTTGAAAATCTGACTCATTTACAATAAACTTAAATGGTGTAATTCATATATAAATTAACAAATGTTTAAAAGCTGGTGGCTCAGATTCTTTTTTCACTTACATTAGTTAAATTTCTACAGATTTTACTAAGTATTTCACCTGTATAATTAACAGCAGAGTTTGTCTGTATATATTTTTAAATTCCATCTCTTCAAATATTTGAACAAATCAATTCTGAACGGAATAAGCAACATAGACTGAGATAAATGAACTATACAGCCTCTTTCTTTTAGGATTGATATTTCCATGCTCATGTACAGGAGCTTTAGTATGGATGCAGAACACACTGAAATTCTTTTGCACAGTAAAAGCAAAAATGCAATTTCACAAGAAAATGAAAGACTGCTATCAAGTATTTTAAACTATGCAGGATTTACTCATGTTTCTCAAAAATCAACAGATCACATTATGTAAGATGGTGACAACTGGCTCCCTCCTTTGAATTTTCAGTAGCAATTGACAAAAGTGCTTCATTTCTCTTCTCAGCCTAATTACACACAATTGTTTCCCCCAAGATTAAAATACATAGAGCCCGAGACAAATGTAATTTAAAACTACTTAATGGGAAAGACACAAAAGTAGTTTAGTGCCTCAGCTTAAATGAAATAGTACACAACAAAGAACATTATGCAGTGTGGGAGGAAAAAGAAAGTGCATCTACAGGGAAAACAATGCTCTGCAGACCTGTGTTGCTCTTCAATTCTGCAAGTGGAGAGGAACTAAATGGAATAGATCTAAAAGGAACGACATGCTGCTCCTTCAGATTTCCCTGACCGCAGAAAATCCTCCAAAGGCACACTGCAGGGACTGAAGGGCCACCACAATAGCAAGAGAAAATAAGGTCAGTGAGGAAATAAATGTTCTCCTCTGTATTGGATCCTTTCTCCCCCCAAACCTATAAGGATTTCCACATGCAAGATAAGCTAGCTCTCAGTATCTTACATGAGTACTCCTCATTATGTTGAAGGACTCCCAGTGCAAATGTTTTGGGCAGTTACTATTAGCAAAGTCAGGGCAGCAGAGTTCCAGTCTTGACTGAGGCAGCCATATTGTCATGGGGGGTGGGGCTGGACTACTCCATAAATGCATGTGAAGATCGCCCAAGATTTTGGTATTATGTATTCACAATTTTTCTGAAAACAATATATGTGATCCTTAGAACTTATTCTGAAGTTCTGTCATTCTTGCATCCTTTGTTCTGAAACCTTGGGATAAAAAAAAATGAACAAACTATTCCAAGTGCTTATTCCAGGAGAATGAGGCACAATGTTCACATAAACTTTTTGTATACCTTTGTAGCATTTGAGTCGAAAACCCACCCTTCTCTCCCTCACTATCTGTTTGTCTCCATCAGTTATGCACATTTTCTCTAACCTACAGCTTGATCCTACTGTCCATAACTCCCATTATTTTGGGGTCCGATCGTGTTCTCATTGTACCCAATTGCAAAATATCCCATTGGCATCAATGGAAACAAAATCAGGCCCCAGAACAAATTGAAGTCGGGGTTGCTTTACATCTTGCAGGATGGACTGTTAAATTGTAAGATTCTTTGCATAGGACTCATGAGCCGAATTCAGAGTGAACATACTATAAATTTAATTCAGTTTAAAGTGTTGTAACTTGAGCTTTAGGGAACAGAAGGTGTACATTTGTTAAACCAGGTTAGATTCCCTTTACACTGCTTTATAATCATACTCAGTAATGTAACACTGTTTATAATGCCCAACACCCTCCATGCACACTCATTCTGAATTTAGACCATTGTATCTAATAAAGTCCTGTCAGGATTGCCTCCCCACTCTGAACTCTAGGGTACAGATGTGGGAACCTGCATAAAAAAAGAAATAACCCCTCCAAGCTTATTTTACCAGCTTGGGTTACAATGTTTTTCCCCAGAACACAACTTCTTCTGTATCTGGACCTGGTACACTGCCACCACCAAACTAAGTCTAGGGTAGTTTGGAACCCTTCTTTCCCTTTCTACTAACCCCCCAAACTTCTTCCTTCCCTGGGAAGCTTGAGAGAAAAAAAACAAACCTCGCCTGCTCCTGTGAGACGTGCCCGATCCAAAACCAGGATCTTACACAATGAAAACCAAGCAGTCAGCTTCTTAAAAGAAAGATTTTAATAAAAGAAAAAAAGAAAGGAATAAATCCCTTATAACCATCAATAGAACAGCATCTACCATAATCAACAGAAGGATTCAGAAAGCAAACCTCTCCCCCCGAGGCAACTTTCTCCCACTGTTGATATCTCTGCTGAAGCTTACAATCTCAAGAAGCACCCAGCCAACAGTCACCACTGAGAACCCTCCAAGTGATAAAAAGAGGGTAAACTCACTGACTACAGTACTTGATAGAATCTTATAGTTACAGTGAAAGACATAGCTGTGTTCATCCCATAGCCAAGGTGAACAGAAAGAGAGCCAGAGAGAAACTGAAACTTAAAATCCTTTGTCTCCAGAGGAATTTCTCATTGGTCAGTTGTCCACCTCTCAGGTTACCTTTAGCTTAACCCCTTACAGGTAAACAATAATTCTAGGCTACTTCACACTTATGACAAGTCCAAATTAGGTAATTCCTATTTTAGGATGCCTATAGAAAAGACTGTTGCATGCAGAACAACTAGCAGAAGAGGGTACAACTGTACAAAGACCATCCCTTGTTTTACTGTATGCATTCTTCCAGCTCATCAGCATCTAAGTTATACTACATTAGATTTTTTCCTCATCACTTACACATTGGTAAATGGGCATAAATAGGTCAAATGGAATCAGAGTATAAGGGAATCTAATACTGTGTAGAGAAGTTTGGGGGATGTAAGGCAGTCTAATGTAAATATTTTCAAATTTGATTGGGTATTTTTTTGTGTGCCTGCAAATTGTGATGCATTGTACAAGTAGTGTGGTCTGTTGTAGGGGCTGTGTCCTGAGCCAAGTGATCTGGTAGGCTAGACTGTGAGCTTACTCACGAGGCTCTAGCCTGCTATTCTTTCATCCATAATGCCTTTAGAATCCCTTGACAAGGAGGAAGAGCAAACTCACTTTGAACAGGGGTTTAAAAAGTCAGCTCTTAAGCAACCAGAGGAGCTAGTGAACAGAGTTTAGAAAAGGAATGTGAAAGGCAGATACACCTAATACACATATTCTAAACTTAAGCCAATATTCCACACATCCCAAACAAAAACAAAAGCAAAACAAAATATGTAAGGAGTTAAAATAATGGAGCAACAGTCCAGCAGCAGAGTGGGAGTTATCCAGTTTATTGCACTGAATGTAGCATGTACTCCACCTGCCTCATGAGGAGATAATATATGTATGCATATGGTGCAAGCAGCAGAAAATGTGTATGAGCTCTCGAGGTCAGAGTGGCTGAAATGGAGACAAATGTACATAGACGAGACTATCAGGGACTCGGTAGAATGGTCTCACCCCCAGTATGACAGCCACTGTGGTGTCGAGGAGGGTGAAAGTCTTGAGGAAGGAGAACATGAAGCTGGAGCAGAGAGAAACAATTCCTAGTTGGGACTCTTCCTCTAGATGACATCATATTGTCTCCTCATGCTCTGGGGAAGGAAAACACATTTGCTAGGAAGAGCCAAGTAATTCAGGATTATGTGAATACATATTAGCACCAGCTTTTTCTGGATATGCTGTACTTAGCATGTGTGTGTGACTGTGCATTTTGGGAAATCAGCTATTGTGTTTACACATGCATGAACAACAGCAGATTTTTCAAGCTAATTGGTAATGTGTTGCCCTTTTCAAGTGTAGGATTCAACATTTATTAATAAAATAAGAGAGGATGCAGACATTTCAAAGAGATATTATTTTCCTAGTTAAATACATAGTTTGATAATTCATATTTTCCATGTTTTGAGATAGATTTATTTTACAAAATAGATCATTATTTTTAGTAGCATTAAATATTTACACTGTGTAGTAACCAGAGGCCTTACTGAGGAGACAAACCCCATTGTGTTTGTTGCTGTACAAACACAGAGGCACATGATTTCTGCTCTGAAGATCTCACAACTGAAGATTAGCAACATATTAACAGAAGGAGATGGGAAAACAATCAGATATACAATCTTACATGTATTTGGAGGTGTTTTTTAAAACAGTGGTTAAGTAAATAATTATGTTTTATTAATTATTATTATTTATTATTATTATTTCTTTTAAGTCAAGATTTTCGCTAATAGAGTTTGTCAGCTCTCTGGAAATCTGGCCCATTCTGTAAATACTAGACATGGTATTGGCAACCTTTGGCACGCGGCTTGCCAGGGTAAGTCCTCTGGCAGGCTGAGTCAGTTTGTTTACCTGCCGCATCTACAGGTTTGGCCGATCACAGCTCCCACTGGCCACAGTTCACCCCTCCAGGCCAATGGGAGCTGTGAGAAGCAGCGTGGGCTGAGGGATGTGGTGGCCACCACTTCCCACAGTCCCCCATTGGCCTGGAGCAGTGAACCACAGCCAGTGGGAGCTGAGATCGGCCAAACCTGTGAACATGGCAGGTAAACAAACCCGCTCAGCCCACCAGGAGGCTCACCCTGGTGGGCTGTGTGCCAAAGGTTACTGATCCCTGTACTAGACTCTTGAGGCAACACCAGTTTTGAATAAAAACACATTTTGCACCATATTCACCTCTGTAACCCCAGTGTTATGCTCATAGAATTCCATTTACTTTTTTCAGTAGTGCTACACTGTCATAAAACTGGAGTAACACTGTGATGAATCAGGTCCTGGCTAAAACGGCCAGGAAAGGCTTATGGGATCCCAGCTCCTCACATGACCCAGCAGTGGATTTAAGAGAAGAGGAATGTCAGTTTTCTGGGGCCTGAGAGGCTAGGGGAAAGCCTTTGCAGAGTGGGACCAAAGGCCACACAGGATATGGAAATTGCTTTGTTTTCGTGCTACTCTTGAGTTGTCTGTTTAACCAATCAATTGTGTCCTGACACAAAGGCCTGAAACAGTCAGGAGTTGCTTTGGTTCCTTCTGGGCTGGTGAGAAAGCCCATGAGCTTACAGGCCCATTTCTCTATATAGTTTAGACTTAGATCCTGGTTCTGATCTCATTTACACCAAAGTCAATTATTAATGATGCCGTTGTAATCAATGCCAATAATTTATTAGCCTCTCACATATTTGTTAATATGGAATCTACTTCACAAGAGGAAGTGATGGCAATGTGGAAATATGGTTGGTAATTTGACATACATTATTTAGCCATAATCTGTGGCAATAATAAAATGTTTGGGTCAATGATTTTGGGTGGAATTTTCAAAAGATCTCAACACTGGTCTAACTGTGTTCCCATTGAAGTGTACAGGAAGAATTTCTCAGTGGTTTACTGGTTTAGTCCTCAGTCCTGACCCAGACTGCTGTCCACAAAAGGACATAAACAGGCAGATCTCCCACCATGAGTGGTTCCACTGCTATACAATGAGTCCCTGTGTGGCATAGTAGTTCCTAATACAGATCCCCTCTCCTGCAGCCTCAGTATAGACGGCATTCTGGGCATTCCTGGGGGGAGGAGGGCACATAACTAGGCAGAAACATAGATGCTGGAACTCGGAGTGCTGCCGCACCCCCTGATATGAACTAATTTCCATCATATAGAAAGTTTACAGTTTGGTTTGATGGCTCTCAGAACCCCCACTATACAAATAGTTCCAGCACCCTTGAGCAGGAAGAGTTTAGAACATTCATATATTCCTTTTAGAAGAAGGATTGTTGCCTTAGATCAACTCTGTAACCCATGACTGATCTAAACTGGGTCAAGAACTGAATTAGCCCCTGGCCAGCCTCTCTACTGAGGAACCATCTCAGCTCCTCTTCCCTTCATTGTTCATTTAGCTGCTCCAATGGATACTGGGCACAGTTTAGATTTGAAAAACAGGAATTTGATGGGGGGGGGGGTTGGTAAAGTGTTTGGATTTTTTTTTAATTGTTTGCCTGTATTTGGTTGTTTTGCTATGTCTTTCTGTATTATGTATAATTTTCTATAGATTTATTTAAAAAATTATAGTGGTGTGGAGGGGGAGGAGGCTTATTGATCAATTGAAATTTCAGCACTGGAGTCAAATTCATTCATTCATTACTGCAGTACAGTCCATCTGAGTCTAGAGGGGTTTCAGCAGTGAAACAAAAGCAGAATCTGGCTTCTGATTTTTTTTAAATAGATATTTTCTACAACATAATCACTCCTCTTCCTTTGCCACAACACAAAAAATCTTGTTACAGATTAACATGCACAGATAAGTGTTACATTTTAAGTGGTGTAAATTATAAATGAGAGAGTATTTTGCAATTTCAAATATTTTGCATTACCCAAGCAAATTAAGGTGCTGGATATGTTACTTCTCAAAACTTCATTGATTTAGTATAGTTGCTAGGACAGGTTATAGCAAATCATACTGAGAGCAAGATCAATATCTGCAGGAATCAGTACATCCATACGTCATAATGCAATGTTTGATATATAATACACTTAATTGTATGGAAAGTTACCAATGTAATTGAAATGACATGTATCTGTGGTGTATTCTACTATGACCAGTAAGAATGTTAAATACTGATATGTTCAGTGAAGGCTTAGGGCCACATTGTGCCTCCCATACTCACGACAGTGTGATTGAGGACTTCTTGAGGAGTAAGAAACCAACATGAGTAAGGGTATCAGAATCTGGCCCTGAATAATTTAAAATAGCTGCTGTTAGCGAAAGGCCATTGAACAAGGCTATAAAGTTTATTACATGCATACAGCAGTGGCAGCTGTACACAATCCATTCAATCTGCTGAGGTTCTGGTCACCTCCAGTGAGCTGGTCTGTGTAACAGACTGATAATTTCCTGGCAATATCCTTGCAACGGGTCTCCATTCACCACATTGGTGCCTCCTCCTAGCTGTTTTGGGGATTAGCTCCACAGGCTGGTACACCATCTACCAATGATGCCTCACCTGCTGTCACATCTTCTCTCTGACCTGCATCACTCCAGGGACTGCAGCGTCCTCTTCACAATATGGCCCTCTGGCTGTGTCACTATCTGTGCTCCCCCCTGCCAGGGTTTAGTATGGCAGTTTAACTGTCCAGCCACTTCCCCAGTGCTGAGTGGGAAGGACCCAGGCCCAATCACTACTCTGGTTCCCAACGTATGGACTGTCTGAACTTCAGTCACTTACTGCATTCCTTTGCCTTGACTACCACTACATTTCCCTGAACCACTTCCCCACAGCCACAGAATCCTACTCATTCTCCACAGCCTGTCTGGAATTTCTTCTCTATTCTCTAGGTCCCTGAATGCACTGATCTGTCCAAGGTGCTACAGGGTTGCAGCCTACTAAGAATACAGTCTTCTCTTATGCTCCCAGCAGCCAGTGACCTGGCTCTGCCCTGTGGCTCTTCTTATATTGGCCTCTTGGGCCTGGATTGGCTACTACTCAGACCCTCTCTCCTATTGGCTGGTTTGCCCTACAGCCTCCCTATGCTTCTTTTAACCCCTTACATGCTGGTGTGGGGCAGACACCTCATCACAATCTTGAAAAAACTTTATCAAATTACGTTAAACCTTACCAAATTAATTTTAATATCTTTAGATGCATTGTATTAAAATGCAGTGGTATATGTGTTATTATGGAACTGTAGGTGTGGAATTCTCTAGGCAATGTAGGGCTGATGTGTAGTAAAGAGTTAGGTCTACCCAGCTACGTCAGTCAAGGGTGTGAAAAACCCTCAGCACCATAGTTAAACTGTCCTGATACCCAGTATAGAAAGCACTAGGTTGGTGGAGTTACTGTAGGTTACAGAGTTTAAATGAAATGGGGCAGTTCATACATCTTGGAGCCATTGCTTCAGACTCTCCATAAACAGACAGGCATCAATTATACTTGGGTCATGTTTTCAATCTTGCTTTTTTAATTTCCTCCATTCATAAGAGAGAATTTTTTAAATTAAAGCTGCAATTCTCATCACATGTGACAGTAGGAACTGAAGCTGAAAACATAGGTCTATAATGTCAGTCTATATCTTAATCCAGCCCTAGTGGAAGCCTAGCTTGGAATGTGGCTTGTGATCACAATTAAGTTTCTAGAGGAAAGAAATAAATATTACAAAATAATTTGGCCCTCTATCATAATATATTCAAAACTGGAATGCGAACTGAAAGCAATCAGTTGACTGTAATAACATTAGAATATGGGGGTGAGTGGAGAAGAAATTAAGCAATAAACCAAGGTGCAGAAGATGGTCAAATTGCATTTTATAATCAAGGCAACCAAAGGCTAATAATAGATGAAAAGAAAAGAAAGATATTGCATAAACACCTCAGACAGAACATTCATAAAATAAACATCAACAAATTTTATGATGCTTATTCAGGATATAATTTATTAACCCCAAAACTAGACTGAATATTATGTAATAGAAGATTTCCAATAAGACTGACCAGAAGCTGCACAGCAACAATCTTTTCTAAAATGTTTGCTCCCCTCCCCCCCCAAAAAGAGGGAAAATGAGAGATATTGGATAATGGGAATTTTTTTAGCTATTAAATTAGTGAGAAGAGCTTGAATTATAGGGTCATAACAGCAGTTTTGCATGCATGGAAATGGCATTATTTCAGGCTCTAAAGAGCAGATGATAATCTTTTACTCACTGTAATAACCCAAGAATATTACAAAAATATAGTAGTTTCCTGGGCACATTTTACCATCCCCTTGAAGAGCATCCTCATCCATGATACAGTCATGTCCATGATACCTAACTTAGTATGTATTACCTGGCTGGGTAACAATATAAAACCATTATGAGTTCAAATATCTTCTGATAGGTGATCTTAAATAAAGGAGGCCTGACACTAAAAAACTTGATTTGTTTGAGTGAGAGTACTGGGGTGTGGTTATAAACATAGTTTCCTTACATGTAAAAATAAATGCTCAGTTCCTGGTTGACGTTATCATTTTTTTGTCCACCTTGTCTTGTCTAGTATTTTTGAGGCTGATCATCCTAGGCATTTTCTATGGCTATGCAAATGATGGCTCTTCTAGGTTAATTCTAAATCATGTATATCATATTATTAATTATTATTGTAATTATTTAAATTTTTCTTATGGTGGCAACACCTCAAGGTCTTCACCAGATACTTGTTCCATCATGCTAGACACTGCACAAACCTATAATCTCCCTTTCAGTGCTGTTTTAGTACCTAACTGATGTGCAGTCTTTGCAGAGTTCCAAAGTTTCTGTCACCTGGGCTCATTTTGTGGTGTTGCCGATAGATGCCTGACTCCTCTTAGTATGGTGCTATAAAATAAACCTACTTGATGTTGCCTCCAGAGAGACAAGGGGTTAACCACTCGAAGGCACTCTTGAACTCATAAATAATTCAAATTCACACAAGCAAATAAATTAAAAACAACTAGACACTTTATGTAAAGATTTGATTAAAGAGAGATACACGATCAGTAAAAATATTAAATTGTTAAAGTGATTAGATATACTACTAATATTTTTAAATTACTTAAGACTATGCCAGTAAGTACACAAGGTTCATGTGACTGCACACTCCCCAATGCTCCTAATCAAAAGTGCCCCCCCATCAGTTCTGGCTGTCCTCTGTCTCAAGTACCCAAGTGGTGCTCGTGAAGACATGTTGCAGGCCTGTAAGGAGATGCTGTTAGAAACACTGGGAACTGGCAGTGCAGGTCTTGATGAACCAGGTACATGAAATCTCTTTCACAGATGCAATGTGCCTTAATGATGCAAAATCAAACCTAGCTACATATCTAACTAATACACAGGGCACTCACTTAGGTTTCTTTGTGGATGATGCAGACAAGCAGGTCCTCTCTGGGAACTGCTGGAAAGGGACTAACCCACCTGTTCCCTTGTGGAACCGGGCTGACAGTCTTTAAAGCTTGGAACCCACAGGTTCAGTTATAAGCTGGGCAGGTCTGTGGATCCAAAATGCCTGACTTGCTGTGAGTTGACTGCAGGGCAGGCTGGCTGAAGGCAGTGGCAGGAGAGATGGGCTGTCTCCTGTTGCTGGCAAAAGGAACGTGACGCTTTTCTGAAGGCTGAGGTCACAGACAGGCCAGCTGCTGGGCTGGGAAGTGCTGTGTAGGCTGGATGTAGGCGGACCTTCTTGCCCCTTCACTCCACAAATTGTCTCTGCCACATGCAAGGAAAGCCGGGCTATTGATAGATTCTGTCCTGCTTTCCTGGGCATCTGGGGCTCTGCACAGGGTCAGAGACTGCCTGGCTGTCTCCTGCTCTCTGACTGGCTTCCAGGGACTGCTGCTGTCACCCCGCCTTCCACAAGGGTCACCTAGTCTAACCCCATGCCAAGATGCAGAATTTGTGTATAAACCATCCAAGACAGATGGCTAACCAGCCTTTTCTTTTTTAAAAAAATCTTCAGTGAAGGAGCTTCCATGAACTTCCCTAGGCAGTGTGTTCCATTGTCCTGCTGTTCTGACAGTTAGGAATTGTTTCCTGAGATTTAATCTAAATCTGCTATGCTCTAATTTGAACCCATCCCTAATGATCTGCCCTCTGTGGTAAGAGAGAATAATTTTTCTCCATCTTTTTTGTGGCAGCCTTTCAAGTATTTGAAGACTGCTATCATGCACCCCCTTAATCTCCTCTTGTCAAAACTAAACATTCCAGTTCTTGACTGAGGTTGGATTGCTGTATGCTATTAATTAAACTTTGGAAAGACGATTTCTTGTGATTTTAATATGTACAATTCTTTGGGCATGCCAATCCCAATTCAAATGCAAGGTAATTTGAGGCATAAGATGGAAACACTGTAAAATTTCATTTAATTGGTCTCTACAATTTCTGCATTATTTTTTGATAGAAATAAAACATAAACAGTAAATCCTGAGTTTTTTATTATCATGTAATTTCAATATTTCTGACACAGATGTTTGTATTTATAATTGAAAATTTAATTTGGCTTCAGATTTCCCAGCAGAATATATACAATGCTCAGGCACTTGAAAGAAGAGAAACTGATGCAAATTGATTATAGAGAAGAAGCACAAGCAATTAAAGTATATGAAACTTTGTTTGAGATTCTTTTAGACCTCTAATTGATTGTTGACTGTTATTCAGTAGTAG
Organism: Dermatemys mawii; assembly: GCA_007922305.1. Lineage (NCBI taxonomy): Eukaryota > Metazoa > Chordata > Testudines > Dermatemydidae > Dermatemys > Dermatemys mawii. The sequence goes on from ML677364.1 coordinate 12,074,603, forward strand.
TGCCAATCACTTATTAAAGAAAGGACTCGCTCTTTCATGTTGAATGAAGATTCTACAAAAGTATAGCAACAGTAATCATTGACTATAGGAGGTTCACTTGCACTTATTGTGATTTGACTTTATTCAGTTTAGCATCTTAATCCTGTTAAAGGTTTTCTGATCAATTTTGCATCCTTTCTGTGGCCCAGTTCTCTTTGGTTTGCAGTAGCATCAAAGCAGATCTTTTTTTTTTCAGCTTCACTTCTGTCTACCGGCTCAGTCCAACCTCCTTTAAAGTCAGTGATAATCTTTCCATTGACATCTGTAGCATTAGTACACACCCTAGAATTATAAACCAAGTTCTTCACTAATTTGTTTATCTACATCTGATGTAGTAAACTGAGTATCTTTCCACCTGGACTAAATTATTATAATTCTATTAGTGGCTAGGATCCTCACCTGGGATTCAATTCCCAACTTTGCCACAGACTTTCTTTGTGACCTCAGGCAATTCATGTGGGCCCAGAACTACAAAGGGATTTAGGCAGAGTGTTGCATCTCTTAACTTTTAGGCACCTAGAAAAATCACAGGAACAACACTGCAATACCACAAAGCCCGAGTTAGGTGCTTGGGCTTCTGTTCAATGAATGGAAAGAGATAGGCACCTTGAAATGTGATCCACAAAAGCCAGCACAGGGAGTTGCCTAAGCTAGCCAGTGGGAGATGCCAATGGGATGGGTGTGCCGTAAGCCTGCCCTTTTAATGGAGATAGATGCCAAAATCTGGGCTGTAGGGAGATGCCTTTGTTAGAAATCCATGAACCAGTGGCAAATATGTGCTCATCTGCCTAACTTACATGTGGGGCCTGATCCCATAGGCATGCTAAGAGGCTGCCTAACTCCACACAAAATAGCTGCAGGCAGGAGAGGGGAGAAGAGGAAGAACTGTCCTATAACCTTTAGTTCAGTGATCAGGATACTCAGGTGGTCCAAGCCTCCTCTTCCCCTCTCACTACACCTGGATTTGAACAGAGATCCTGCATCTCTCGTGAGTGCTCTAACTCCTAGGCTATGAAGTGAGTTTCACTCTTTATCTGGACTAACTGATATTTAAGTATTCAACTAATTAATTAAAGTGGAACAACTGCAAGAGGACAGATTGAGGGAGACTCACATCAGAACATCTCGTAGCTCCTCCTCTGCCTCCTCCTGTTTTGTGCAGAATTGGGTAGCCTCTGAGCATGCCTACTGGATCATGCCAGGCCTCCCACCCAAGGTAGGCAGAGAAACACCACTCTTGTATTGGTTTGTGGATCATGCTGGGAGATAGGTACCTGGCCACCTAGAGTGTGGTAACACTGCACATGCTCAGAAGCAGGAACATAGGCACTAGGAAGCTTTTCCTGCAAAAACTTTAGGTGTCAAGGGAGGTTAGGGAGTGGTGCCTAAAAACAGAACTTAGGTACCTAAGCCTCGGGTTTGGGCATCCAAGTGCCATTGAGGATGTGTTCCATAGACTCTCTCTGGCCCTGTTCCCTGTATGAAAAATGGAGATAGTACTTCTCTATACCACAGGAAAATTGGAATGATAAATACATTAAATATTGTGTGTCACTCAGATATCATGGTAATGTGGAAGACAATGGAAATAGGTTTAATCTATCTATGACTCCACTTTTGTTCCTGCTTAGTGGCTAGTCAGCTTTCATCTTTCTTCAGTAACAATTAAGATAATATCTTCGAAGGGAGAATGGGATTTGTTTGCTTTTTTATTCTCACCACTGTTGGTTTCCCCTATGATCCATGTGGTTTTCTTTAGTTTCTGCCATTAAACTTGGTTAATATGAACTCACTTTCCTTATTTTACCGTATGTTAAGCATTTTTAAAGCTCCCATCAATGTGTTATCATGGAGTAGATATGAGAATGAGATGTATATAAAATCTGTCTTTAGAGCTCCAACACTGTTTAATTTAGTTGTTACTCTTTCTCTGTCTTCATTATCTTTCTGTAAAAAATTATGTTGCCTTAAGTTTAAACCATTTCCTATTAAGAGAAGTCTTGTTCAAGAAGCTCAGCTGTTCTCTGAAAATGTTGAATCTGGAGCTGTTATGTTGCAGGAAAGAATTTGACAATCAAGGGCACACCAATAAAAATGCTTTGTCATCATCTCTTGGTAAAGTTTCATCCTGAGCTCCACATGGTACAGTGTCCTTGTTGAGCATGTTGTTCTAGTAGGTTGTGGACTTAGAGGTAATCTCTGAGGTAGGTAGGCCTCTAACCAGTTCAGAAATTTAAAGGTTAGGATCATGATCAAGAAGCAACTCTGCAACCTGATAGAGTCCATGAACTATGTGAAGAATTGGTGTGAAGTGCTCTCACCAGTCTTTGTTGTTTTAAAAGGGCAGATCTTTGCATATAGCATGAGTAGCACTTCCTGTATGGCCTTCACCTTTAGTCAGAATGTGTTGCAGTGATGGAACTTTAAGATTATGAAGGTGTGAAAAAATAGCAGCTAAGTTTTCATTGCAGAGGAATGGATGGAATCTCCAGGCTAGCCAAAAAGGAAAGAGGGACATTTTCAACACTATTACTATCTCTGAGCTTAAGTGTAGCCTGATACCAAGATTGTTTGCCTCCCTGATTGCCAGAGGGTGAATATTCTCAATAGAAGGTAAGAGATTTCAAGCAGGTGCTCTCTTTGTAACAGGCACTCAGAAGATTTGTCATTATTAATACTCTTTCAGTGATATGAAGTTCAGATTTTGAATGTTGTGGTATTTGAAAGCTTACAGAGATCATGGCGATATCAGTAGTATAATTACCTGATTGAAAGAGAATAGAAGTTCTACCCAGTATCTTCCAAAACATCATGAGGTGCAATGAAGACTATAGCATGATAAAACAGTGTCCTTGAATAGTTTACAACATTGCAGATCATAAAATCTTAGTGGGCTGTCCCAGCTCATGGTTTCTGGAAGAGGGAAAGCTCTCTTGAGTAAGCTCATGGACATGACAGAAGTGAGGATACTCTGAAACTGAAAGAGCTTTCAAAGTATTCCTGTGAGAAAGACTTCCCTCTAGAAAAGTAAGGTGGTAGGAGACACAACCTGTAAGGATCCTCTTGCTCAGTCAATAGGCATGAAAAACATTCATCCATCTCCTATGAAGGAAAACAAGTGAGAGAGCTATTGGAGATCTAATACCAGAAAAAAATCTTCCTGCCTCATATAAATTTGAGCTTCTATATTTCTCAATTACAGGCATGCCATTCTCTCTCAATTTATTGTAATAAACCCATGGACAGATATTGATTTGCCAAGACAAGGGATGTTTAGAGACAGAAATATTTCTGCAAGCTTTATTTACCAAAGTGTTTAGACATTGTATGATGGAGCTAATGAATCAGAAAGAACATAAACATTATCTGCCTTTCAGGTTGGTTATAACTTATTGGAAGGAAAAATATTTGCTTTTACTTTGACACCAATTACAATGGTAGGACTTGAAATACAGGAGAAATTCCATCTCTTGTGTTCCAGGGACAATATTTTAGAAATCTACATGGCAACTGCCAGGCATACAACTAAAGGGGAAAATAAAAGGCAATCTAATCACACATTTGACTGCACTCTGAACTTTTTTCTTCCAAGACTTTAATCTCTGAACCAGGAATGACGTGGCAAGTGTGTTAATGATGCTAACCTTTTAATGAGTTTAAATCTGATTTTCAGCAAGCATGCATCTCTGATTGTCTTGCATCCATTAATCATGGCTATACTTTTTTGATCTGTATCTTAGCTAATTGAGTTAGAATTTTTATAAATTTAACAGAATATTTTGCAATTGAGTATTGAGTAGGTGTGTGTGGGTGCATGTATGTGTACATGACTAAACATATTTTTATGAGGGCAATAAAGATTTTTTGAGAAAAACTCACCATCATTCTATGAGATTAAAAAGAGAAAATTAACATTTTGAATACTGTGAAGAACCTTTATGGGTAGTTAAATGCTGCTTTATCAATAATGAACTCTTACTGGAATGATGGGTTTATTCCTGTGAAGCCTGGTTGTTGTCAATGACTTAACCAAACCAATTCAGCCTTTTTAGAAATCCCATTGGCCTAATGCAACAAACAGGAAACTTCCCCTTCTTTTTGTCAGATGTTACTTGGTTATCGAAGGATGATGTGATGCTGTATAAAAAAGACTAGTTGCACTAATAGTCACCAATGTTACAAAGTTTCAATAAATGTTATATAAAGCATGTCATGTAGGGTATCAATAGAAAAGTTATGAATTCCTAAGTATGAGAATCATATTTATATGCATGTATCATCTTTGTATCTGGAGTTATGAATATTGGTTTATGGTATCTATATCACAAACACCTTAGATCAGCGGTTCTCAACCCACGGCCCATGAGCCACACGTGGCCCAGTTACCTCACAGCTGTGGCTCAGCTGTATGCTAAAGGCCACTGGGCTGTGCAGCAGAGTTTGGGTTCCAGGCTGCCTGGAGACCCAGCATGGTAGGGTCTGGGCTGCCCAACATGGCATGATGGGGTTAAGGCTACTGCCTAGCCCCACAGGGTATGGGGTCCAGGGCTGTTGCCCAGCCCAACAGAGTCCAGGAATGCCAGCCGGCCCTGCAAGGTCCGGGGTCTGGGGCTTCCACCCAACCCCGCAGGCTCCAGGGTCTGTGTTGAGGCTGCCAGCTTCCCCGTGGGGTCGGGATCTGGCCTCTGCCTGATTGCCCTACCAGCCAGCCCCATGCAGCCAGATACAGGGTCGGGGCTGCTGCCAGCCCCACACAGTGAGGTCCAGGGTCCCTGCACCTGGCCCCTCTGTCCAAGTGTCCACTCCTGGCCCACAATGATAAATAGAGAACCACTGCCTTTATGTCGGGACTATCTAGTTATGTGTTGATAGCCCATTAAGGACACTCAACTCTTACAATAGGCCATTGAGGAAACTCATCCTTCCTAGTAGGCCTTTCCTGTGAATTCCTCAGACAGCATGGGGGCTATGGCCACCCCTGTGATTCAGAAAATAATGCAAGAACATAAGATGAGGACATGTGACCTAAGACTTCACTTTTACCAGTAACTTTCCATGCTCATGTGACCCTAGACTCCATATTGGGCCAGTAACTTTCCATGCGCCTGAGCTGGGCTATAAATTGCACACTGTGATATCACTGCTTTGTCGCATTCCTGCTCTAATTCTTCGGACTGTAGATTTACAACTAAAAGGAGTATTTTGAACTATGGACCGAGGACTCCTAAGCTTTTGGAAGTTATCAGAGAGACTTCTGCAAGCCAGCAGTCTGTTCCATCACTGCTATAATCCTGATCTATGAGATCTGGAAATCATTTGTATGTATATACTTCTTTAATCATTCAATAATTCTTGTCTTTTCTTTTTATTAATAAATTCTTTAGTTAGTTGTCTAAGAATTGGCTGACAGCTTAATATTTGGGTAAAATCTGAGAGAGAGATTTACCGGGGCATACATGTCTGTTCCTTTGGGATTAGTAGACCCTCATATATGGTGAACTGGGTTTTCACTAACCTCTCACTGTATTAGGTCTGTTTGTCTGGATGGGAGCCAAGGGCTGGAATGCCTAAAGGGGACTATGTTTGGCCTCTTGTTAACCAGTGTGGTGCTGAAGAAGCTCTTTTGATACTGGTGTGGTGAATCTAATTATAGAATGAACCACCAATTTTGAGGGATTGCCTGCCATGTTTCTTGCAGTCTGCTTTGAGTCTGGCATTGTCATTGTAGTCCATCCCAGGACACAGATGCTATTGATATATTTTGTAGACACCAGCTCTTGACAAAAATTAGTGTATTTTTATTACGTGTATACTTTCTGTAAAGGGGTTGCCACTGAACCATTTTTAAAGCCAGTGCAGCTGTTTCTTAAAATTTCATTTTGTAGCAGGATTAATATCTGCCAGCTTATTAATAGTATTAAGTCTCTTGGTATCCTGCCTCTGTTCCCACTCTAAATATGTTCTGTAGGTTTTTTTGTTTGTTTTGTTTTTTATTTTGAAACTTTCTTTGGGTTCATTTGATTTTTCAGTTCTTGACTACTATGAGCTCACCTCTCATTGCACTCTATCACCACCCCTGAATGACATGGACAGGACAAAACAGCAATTGGAGGTGTTAATTTAGCAGTGCAGGAGAAAGGAAGATTGGCAGCAGTGTTAAGACAGACCAAAGAAGCCTTTTACAAATCTATAAATATTATTTTTAGAGTGTAGGTGATAACTGATGAAAGGGAAATGGAAAAAAAAAGAGTAGAGTAATATTGGAATTAAGGACAGAAGTGGCACATGGGGGTGAGCATGTGGGGTGATGTATCCCCCCTCCAGATTTCTGCCTTCTGTTTATCACAGAGGTTTTGAAACTGTGGGGCACCACCCCACCCATCCAGTGGGCCACACCCAACAGTTTGTAAACTGTTGCCTCCTTCCAGAAGCTGGGGGGATCTCAAACTCGTGGGAGCCACAAGACCCACTCAGGCCCTTGGGTCTCTGCACTGTGGGAGCCAGGGTATTGGCAGACTGTCTTGCAGCCCTCCCTGCCCTGCTCTCCAAGTAACACCGTCTTTGTACAGCCAGGCGCTCCCCAGGCAGAGCAGGCAACCCAGCACAAAACTGCAGCCTGATGCATTCTTGCCTCTGTCCAGAAGCCAGAAGTCCAGTACTAGCTGGCGATGCCTCCAGGAGCCAGCCACTGCCCAAGGCACTCACTTACCACTGCTCTGGCACTCCTGGCTCTGCTGCTGCTCCTCAGCCTAAGGGAGATACATGGGGAAATTATATCCCCCCCAGAACATTAAAATTGTGTCCCCCACACCATCAAGAGTTATGTGTTGTCACTGATATGGTTGACCTGACATTAGCCCCATCCCCAAAAAGCGAAGTGGCTAGCTGTTTTATATATAAAAATGAAGAATAGCTTGGGATGGCTGCTACAAATAATAATGATCTGATTCAAGGCCTCAGACACTAAGAGGGGAAAAGCAAGTCTCTGAAATAAAACTAAGTGACCAAGATACTCTATAGAACATTCCTAGCAGGACAATGGGAGTAAAACATTGTTTTATTTATGATTTAAAATATCACAATCTCGAATTTCCCATTTGGTGCATGTTGCTTAGTGAACCCTCCATAACAAAAGAAAACAGTCTGTGTGGTATATTACTGGAGATTCCATTGACGCTATGCTATCGCTGGGTGAATGATTTTTTGATTTGCCAACAGTTCAAAAAAAGAATGGAAAATAAAATTGTTTCAAGTCAAACAAAACATTTAATTTCGTTTGTGACCTTTTCCTTTCTTTTTTAATAAAATTAAATAACATTTTTAAAGAAAGTTATTTCAAAGCAAAACATTTTAAAATGTCAAAATAAAATATTTAGATTTTTTTTTACCAAAATAATTTGGCTAAACCAATACATATTTCTGAGTTATTTCAATAGACCAAAATCTGCATTTTTGGCAGAAAAATAATTTGACTGAATAACTTCACCTCACTCCATGATGTACACTTTTGGGCTTGTTCTTGAAAATAATGTTGGTACCATTACAGAATTCCTGACACTCCACTGCAATATTTTTCCTTGTGCTATCTATCATTCAAATATGGGTATGAGTAAATATATGGAATGAGAGCTGAGAGGTAGCAAGAGACTCAGTAAATACTGTATCATAGAATCACAGATTCTATGATACAGGTGGTCATCTAGTCCAACACCCTGCTTAAATCAGGACTAACCCCAACTAAATCACCTCAGCCAGGGCTTTGTCAAGCCAGGCCTTAAACCTCAAAAGAGGAGATTCTACAACCTCCCTGGGTAACCCATCCCAGTGCTTCGCCACCTTCCTAGTGAAAAAGATTTTCCTAATATCCAACCTAAACCTCCCCCACTGCAACTTGAGACCATTAGTCCTTGTTCTCTCATCTGCTACCACTGAGAACAGTCTAGATACATTCTGTTTGGAACCCCCAACCAGTAAAGTCAATGTATGTTGTGTGTGCTCAACATCTCTGAAAATCAAACCAGTTTTATTTTTGTGCCTGAATCCAAACCAAGCTTTAATAATTTGGTCTGTATACTCTGGATTATCATTGGATTAATGACTGAAAGTTCTAAATTAGTGTAGGGGATTTACACACATCTTCTATAGCTTCAGTAAAAGATCTGTGTGTGAACACCCTGGCTACTTTTGAAAATTTCAACCAATATTACCTTATTGTATAGTATTACAGTACAAGACTTCAGTTAAAAATCAATGTGGTGTAGTATTACAGAGATGAGTATTAGGTCTGGCTGTATCAAAAATCTTTTTTAATAAACCGGAAGAAATGGAAAAAGGCACACAGATTGCATTCACAGACAATAATAAAGTGGAAGATACTGGAAAACAGTGAGGGCTGGTCAAACTAACACTACCAAGTGACATGTGGAGATTAGCATGTATGCAAGAGATAGCAAAATGAGATTTAACCTGGAAAATATAAGATAATAAATGTAAAGAAAAATAATACAAACCACAGATAGCAAAGGGAAGGAAATATTTGGAATGCAACAGGGTCTAGAGAATTATCTAGGATTAATAGTGGACACTACAGAATCCTACATATTAATATACTTGTAATAGAGTTTATACTATCAGCAGTAAAAGTCTTTGAAATTTGTCATTGCATATGAAGAATTCCACAACATTTTTATGACTTCAGATGTACATTATATAGGCATCTCTAAATAAGAAACATTCCAACAAATTTGATATAATCCAGAGGACAGCATTAAAAATAACTAAGGGGGCTGAAATGAGAAAAGGTCTGTGCCACAAGCCTACAGAACTAGCCTAAAGGAGGCACATAGTGTTTCACTATGTTATTCTCCATAACACAATGTTTTGGCCAAATCAATTTGTATTACATAATTAAATTATCTAGACTACAAACAGGGATATAGGTCTTGGTATATAGCAAGACTGGAATACAGGTCTTGACAGATTGCTGAATTCAGATACTATAAGCATAAAGACAATCCTTATCTTCTGTAGTGTACCTTTGTCATAAGTTTTTTTCAAATCCTACTTAGGGTGACCAAATAGAAAGTGTGAAAAACTCGGACACTTTTTATTCTGAAGGAGGCAGGGTACAGTTGTTTATATAAGACAAACCCCCTAATATTGGGGCAGTTCTGATAATATTGGGATGTCTGTTCACTCTAATCTTACTCTACTAATACACATTGATATAACCTTTTGTCTACTATCCATCTATCATCTATCTATACTAAGAGAATGTCTCTTTTCTGACTAAACAACAAAAAAGTATGCGAACTAAATATGTAAGTTCCTTTTCCCAACTCTTATTTTGTTGCATACTTATTTCTTGTGTTAAATTTCACATTAAAAGTATTTCACAGATTGTTTACAATGGAGATGGAGGGAGATATCTTTCTTCTTTCCACAGGCTATATAAGTGGATACTTCAAATTATGAGCAATGATAAATTAATCCCTTGTGCTCCTCAAAAGCTGAATTGTTGAATGACATCTCTAGTAAATTTACCAGAGAGTCTTTATACAAAGTACAACATTTTATTTTTGCTGTCTGCTCATAAATCTGCTCATTTTTGCTGTCTGCTCACCCCCCCAGGTAGGAGGCTAGAACAATTACAATTTTCCAATTAAGCTGCATTTAAATCTTCAAAACAGGAAAACATGGGGCTCAATTATAGATGGACTTTATGCTAGGAGGGGTGAATTTAATTTATGTCTAGAATTTTCTTGTTATAACAATTTAAGATAATTTTCTTTTGTAATCCAGGAAATAGATGAATTCATTTCTGTGTACCAAATCACATGCCATTCACTTTGATATTTGTCTAAGGATACTTTTTCACAAGTTGCCATAACTGTATTCCTGTATTCCATAACAGGAATTCTATTGTCTGCTTTGTTCAATTCAAGAAATAGTAGAGTTTCTTATTTCCTAATTTAGCTGTTGCTAATGATTCAAGATTTTCTATTTAGCTATATGATGCATAGGCCCACTAATATTTATCTTGCTCCTAAAAATAAACACATGGCTTGTCTTTTTGCATGACTCCAAAACATTATTGAGAATGATGTTTGGGTGGGTTGGAGAGGTGAATCGGGATGTATCATTAATCTAAAACACTTCATATCTACAAGCGTAGTGGGCAAGTTAAGAACCAAAAAAATTCCCAGATTACTTGTAATCTGTACCATCATGTATTTTACGGATTGATGACTTGTCTGAATTTATTACTAATTTCAGTTTAACTCCCTTAGGTAAATTTATATGCAGCACTTCAAAGTTAGAGAGAGTTACTTTGTAGCTCAGGATTGGCAATCTGACCCTGAGAAGGAGCCAAAATTTATCAATGTACATTGCCAAAGAGCCACAGTAATAAGTCAGCAGCCTTCGATAAGCTTTCTCCCTGCTCCCAGCCCCCGGCAGCTCCACTGATCAGCAACTCCCCCTCCCTCCTCACACCTCCCAGTCAGCTGTTTTGTGGTGTGCAGGAGGCTCAGAGGAGAGGAGGGAGGAGCGAGGGGATGGCAGGCGCAGGGGAGGGAGTGGTAAGGGGTGGAGTGGGGGCAGGGCCTGTGGCAGAGACAGGGTTTGAGCAGTGAGCATGCACCCCATGGTGCATTGGAAACTTGGTGCCTGTATCTCCAGCTCCAAAGTCGGTGCCTGTACAAGGAGACACATATTAACATCTGAAGAGCCGCATGTGGCTCCGAAGCCACAGGTTGGCCACTCCTGTTAGCCAGTCATAGCCCTGAACCTATATTTCATTATTTTTTTTCATCTTATGATTTTGAGATAGACAAAAATCACATCATCTGAACAGAGTGTTATTTTATGTTGAATACCTGCTATCTTGCATTCCTGTCATATTGTTGTCTTAGACTCTGTGCACATAGCCTCATAACCAGAGCAAATAACAGAGGCAAAAAAGGGCAGTCTTGTTCAGCTCCTCTGTGCAGATTAATTGCATTAGAACTGTGGCCATTAACTCATTAATACCACAACTGTCTGGGCATACAAAGATTTTTCGATGAAATCCATCCCTGTTGAGACAGTCAGCATGATGACAATCAGCCACGTACATCTCATGTAACTCCCTTGAGTATTTAAAAAAGATGCAAGTGGTACACAGCTTGTGCTGCCCCTTTGCACAAGGATGAATTCCACACATTGTCCATTTCAGGAAACTAAGGCCCATTCAAGTTTATGATAAAATAACCAGCAGGAACTTCCTTTCCACACAGTCAAATGCTTTCTCTGTGTCTGAATCTGACAATAGGTTAAAATCTATTTCTTCGTGGGCTTGTCTGAAGCACTCAAAGAACCTAAAATAAGTTATCTGATTGCTACTTGCCCTAAGTGAACCTGTTTGATCCTTATGGATTAGGAGGGCAGGATCTTAGTTAATCTGTTCGCTAGTACTTTAGTGAATATTTTAATGTATTTATTTAATAAGGATATAGAATATAAGGCACACAGCAAGCTCATTTCCTGTTCTAATAAGTTCCAATAGTTGCTACCTTCATTGACTCTTCAAGCCCGTCTCAATAAAGTGCAACATTAAATACATCTGCCAGTCACCCAGTTAATCCATTCTGATTAAAAATTTATTTACGCCATGTTCCAGGCCTAGAGTCTTACCAGATTTCATCCCAGAAACAGCAGCCAACACTGTACCTCAGCTGATATATTTTCTTTTAGTTTTTTTGTTGTTGGGACTTGGACTGGGTGCTTATAAAGTAGTATGAGAAGGAGTAAGCACACTGTTCACAGCATTGTTTGAGCTACTTAGACAATAGATCAAGGTATGGAGGAGTAACTGGGACCATCTGGCCAGGACTCCTCCCACTTGATTCCACCCGCTCCCCAAAGCAGGTAGATAAAGGCCCTGAACATGAAAATATTTATGCACATGAATAACTTTACCCACCTCAGCTGAATGGGACCAATCACATGTACAGAGTTCAGCACAGGATCAGAGTGCAATACTTAGAATTCATACATTCCATTTCCTCTCCTTTCATTTAAGCTTATGACCTTAACTTTGCTCTCTTTGAACTTTTTGATTAATAGCTATGAAATGGTGTATGTCTATTTCATAAGAACACTTTAATTAATTAATTTTCTTATCACTGCCTATCTCAAACTGTAGGTTACTTGGCAATTTAAAAATAATATTTAATGAAAAATAAAATAAAACTATGACAAACTTCTTGAAAAACATTATCTATCTATCTATAATAAATTTAAATTAACCCCTTATTGACTAAACACAATCCAACACAATCACAACTTCTCACTCTGTTAGAGCATTATATTAGATTAAAAACCACAACGTTTCCCTGGGTAATAACTGCAAATTTAGACCCCAATCTCTAAAATTCAGCAGTTCACTTTTAGGGATGGATTCACAAGCCATTGAAATCATAGGGTTATTTCTATTGAGTTCACTATACTTTGGACCTGGGCCATAATTGGAGCCAGATCAGCACAGTTGATCCCCTGGGATAGTTTGGATCCAGGGCAGGATAAATAGCCTAATATTTCTTCAGTGTCTGATCTGCATTTTAATGCAATTTTCAAAAGAGTGGATTTAGGTGCTCAAATCCCATTGAAATTAAACAGGATTTGGACACCTAGGTCATTTAGGCTCTTTGAAACCCCAAGCATTAATTCTTTGCAAGCTGTGTTTGTATAACTGAAAAGTGAATATCTAGCATAATGCATGGATTTATACTATACCCGTGACAAAAGCTGGGCCATTTTTTTAATGCAAACATTTTTTTTTGCTGAAAAATTCATATTCAAGGCAATCAAAACTCTCTACAACTGTGAATCAATTTCAGCAAATAGATTTGTTAAAAAAATCAAAAGTCTAAATTTCATTTCAGCATTTCCAAAAAAAAAAATAATTTTGTTTCAGAAAGATATTTTGTTTAGGAATTTCCCAAAATTGTATTGGAAAAAATAAAATACACAAAATAAATACAAATAAATACTAAAAAAATCCAAAAATGAAACATCAAAAAATTGTTTCCAGTTGAACAAAATATTTTTGTTGACCAAAATTAATATTTACCATTTTTTTCCATATGGACAACACATTTAAAACAATTATTTTGGGTCAATTATTATTTTTTGGTTCAGCCACCAAAGAAAAACACTGAGTAGTAAAAAAGGTCACGTTCAGAGGGCAGCATGATGACTATATGCAACATACGTCTTATGTAACTCCCTTGAGGGTTTAAGAGAGATACAAGTGATATAGAGCTTGTGCTGCCCCTCTGCACAGGGATGAATTTCACACAGTATTCACCCTACTCTACACATGATCATGGTATTTGAGATGTCTTTTTGGTCAGAAGTGAGGAGATAATTTTATATCTGATGTTCATAAATGTATGCTTTTAAGAGAATATTCATAATTAATGGCTTTATAGTCTAACTTGAAGTTATCTTTAATGTTTAGATTTAAGTTCATTGCTGTGTAGATTTTGTAACGGTTATGTTAGCAATCTTAATTTTAAATTAATAAAGTGGTATTTTTTGTTTGGGAACATGAATAGGAAAATCTTCTGTACTATCTCCTACAGTGGCTCTCCCCAGCCACCACTTGGCCATCCTTCTTTTCTGTGCTAGATTGCTCTGTTATTATCAGCATTTTCTGATATAACTGTTGCAAAACTATTTATTTTCCATTTTCAAATACCCAAAGCCATGCAAGATTTACATTATTGCAATATATTTGCATTTCATTCTGTTAATGTAAATAAAACTTGATTATATTTTCTTTCAAAATCAAAATTCTGATGATCCATCAGAGAAAGACATGCTGATTTAATTTCCACAGAGTTTTGTTCATACTACTGATCCTTCACTCTAGCAATAAATCACCACCAAGATGTGTATTAATAGGCTATAGGTTTACAGTCTGGATGTGTTGGGAGGCACAAAACAGAAAACTTGGTGCATTTATCCACCCAAGCAGTGTCTCTGATGTGCATTCTAGTATGGCTTATTTTGTTAGATCATGCCCTTTCATTTTATAATTTTAAAAAGTTTGAAAGAAAGAAATTGAAGGCAGGCAAGGTATGCAAAATAGCCAAGCAATTTGAACACGTTTACAGCGGAAAGAGGATATGAGAAAATAGGGAGAAGGCTAGAAATAACTCCTTACTTTTTCCCAAAACTTGCCTGATCTATTACAATAATCTCTGTTTCTCCCTTTTATATTGCGACTCATACCATAATATCTGAGCACCTTCCAAGAAAAATATTCCAATGCAAAGTGAACCCTGGAGTGGACTTCATGGAGTCTCTGGCACATCTCTTTTTTGGGTCAATACTCTGCTTGGGATAAAGGATTTTTTTGGTTAGTAGGGTATAGCCATAGATGGGGTGTCAGTGTTGTCAGCATTCTTCTTATGATGAAAACACTTTTTTGAAAGGGAAGATTTTTTGCAGCATTTTCTAAAAATGGTCAGTCTCTGTATTTGCTTAATCTCCGTAACCGGATCTTCATCACTGAGAATGCTTCAGTCACAGTGCTGCCCAGAGGATTCAGGGGGCTTGGGACAATGCAATTTCGGGGGGCCCTTCCATAAAAAAAAGTTGCAATACTATAGTAACGTATTCTTGTGGGAGCTCCTGCGGGACCTGGGGCACATTCCCTCTCTCCCCCCGGGCGGCTCTGCCCAGCCCTCTTGCTTCTATCATGGGCTTTGTGATTTGCATTATCCTAGAGCAGTGCTGCTGTGATGGTGCTTCATAAACCTTAAACTGGCTTTGGAAGGTGGCTGTGAGCATGGTGGCCTGAGCCTTCAATCCACCCCCCTGACTTTAGCTTCAATTTTAGTTGACGTTTGACCGACCGGCTACTCACTTTCAACTGTGAAAACTCAGCTGGATGTAGTTTTTTCTTTTAAAAAACCCTGCTACTTTAAGTCCATATGATCCCCAGTGCGTAAGAGATATGTGAATACCTGCAGAGTCTGCACATGTAAGAAGCATTTTCAGAGGCATAGGTGCTGTAATGCCACAATACTCTTCTTATTGCCGATTTAGGCTGGCATAAAAAAAAGCACAAATCTGTTACTTGATTTTCTACTTTCACTCCCATGTATTTTTATAGTAATAGGCTACAATCCACCGCCCTTATATATGCACAGCAGTATCTTACTATGAACTTGAAAATGGGATTGTTTTGCCCGTGAAATATTTTCATTTTTCACCAAAAAAATGAAAACCCCAAATCCCACTTTGATTGGTTTGTTTGTTTAAAATGTTGGCAACTAAAATGTATTGGCCAAAGGCTGCAAAATGTCCTCTCCACAACCTGCCAAATCAGGTCAGGCTTTCTGGTAAATTAATGGAAATGATCTGCTTTCTTTTAATTAATTTGTTTGTTTAAAATCTAATTTTCAGCAGCTTTGGTTTTCAATGGGACTACATGCTGAGAACCCAACTTACATTCATCAGAAGGAGAATCAGACCCAATATTGATAACACTGCTCTACAGTTTTTTAGAAGTCATCTGCTTCAGAGATAAAATTTGATATTTATTATGTATTTTGATGTGCTGAATTCAAATATGACAATTAAAACAACTGATTAGCTACTGTTTCTAAGATATTTAAGTTTTTACATTTTATGTCTATGTACATTGTGTAGATAGTAGAGTTTTAATCATAAATTGTAAACCTAGGTCTTTTCATGTGTTTATGGTTGCTTTACATGATAATATTTCACCTGTCCTGTTTAGGTAACACTTTAAAAATCAGAAAAAGGGTTATATAAATAAAATGTATTATGAAACAAAAGGCAAAAAACTATTATGTACATAGTTTAGTCCTATTCAGTGTCTACTCGGCGCTTCTTGGCTTGTCTCTTGTATTCATTAAATGGAGCATCTCTTGTCACTGTCCAGCAATAGTCTGCAAGCATTGATGGGCTCCATTTGCCCTGATAGCGTTTCTCCATTGTTGCAATGTCCTGCTGAAATCGCTCACCGTGCTCGTTGCTCACTGCTCCGCAGTTCGGTGGAAAAAAATCTAGATGAGAGTGCAAAGAATGTATCTTTAGTGACATGTTGCAACCAAGGCTTTTGTATGCCTTGAGGAGGTTTTCCACCAACAATCTGTACTTGTCTGCCTTGTTGTTTCCGAGAAAATGCATTGCCACTAACTGGAAGGCTTTCCATGCCATCTTTTCCTTGCCACGCAGTGCATGGTCAAATGCATCATCTCAAAGAAGATCACAAATCTGAGGACCAACAAAGACACCTTCCTTTATCTTAGCTTCACTTAACCTTGGAAATTTTCCACGGAGGTACTTGAAAGCTGCTTGTGTTTTGTCAATGGCCTTGACAAAGTTCTTCATCAGACCCAGCTTGATGTGTAAGGGTGGTAACAAAATCTTCCTTGATTCCACGAGTGGTGGATGCTGAACACTTTTCCTCCCAGGCTCCAATGACTGTCGGAGTGGCCAATCTTTCTTGATGTAGTGGGAATCTCTTGTACGACTATCCCATTCGCAGAGAAAACAGCAGTACTTTGTGTATCCAGTCTGCAGACCAAGCAAGAGAGCAACAACCTTCAAATCACCACAAAGCTGCCACTGATGTTGGTCATAGTTTATGCACCTCAAAAGTTGTTTCATGTTGTCATAGGTTTCCTTTATATGGACTGCATGACCAACTGGAATTGATGGCAAAACATTGCCATTATGCAGCAAAACAGCTTTAAGACTCGTCTTCGATGAATCAGTGAAGAGTCTCCACTCATCTGGATCGTGAACGATGTTGAGGGCTGCCATCACACCATCGATGTTGTTGCAGGCTACAAGATCACCTTCCATGAAGAAGAATGGGACAAGATCCTTTTGACGGTCACGGAACATGGAAACCCTAACATCACCTGCCAGGAGATTCCACTGCTGTAGTCTGGAGCCCAACAGCTCTGCCTTACTCTTGAGTAGTTCCAAATCCCTGACAAGGTCATTCAGTTCAGCTTGTGTTCTGAGGTGTGGTTCAGAGGAGGAGGATGGGAGAAAATGTGGGTCCTGTGACATTGATGGTTCAGAACCAGAAGTTTCATCCTCTTCCTCTTCCTCATCTGACTCAAGTGAGAATGATTCTGGTGCATCAGGAACCGCAGTCCTTCTCCGTGGGGTATTGGGTGTATAGCTGATGGAATGTTTGGATAATGCACAGTCCACTTTTTCTTCTTTGACACACCTTTCCCATCTGGAGGCACCATGCAGAAGTAACAATTGCTGGTATGATCTGTTGGCTCTCTCCAAATCATTGGCACTGCAAAAGGCAAAGATTTCCTTTTCCTGTTCAACCACTGGTGAAGATTTGTTGCACAAGTGTTGCAGCATATGTGTGGGGCCCACCTCTTGTCCTGGTCTCCAATTTTGCAGCCAAAATAAAGGTGATAGGCTTTCTTAACAAGAATGGTTATACTGCGCTTTTGTGATGCAAAAGTCACTTCACCACAAACATAGCAGAAGTTATCTGCACTGTTCACACAAGTACGAGGCATCTCTGCTCACTTTGGCTAAACAGAAATGTGTCCCTTTGCAAAATCAAACACTGACAAATAAGAGAGCACGACACTGTATGATTTCTAGAGCTGATATGGGGCAATTTGTTCAGCAGAGTGATGTAAGCTTCGTTATGATTGCATCATCCATGACTTCTAGGAATAACTTGATGCAATTCCTATCATGTATGATGCAATACCAGCTTCAGATTGCATCATTCATTGTTTTGCCTAAAAAGCAAGTACTGTCCAAATCCAGTCATAGATTTATTCATAGATCCAGTCAAAGATGTATTTTAGTCATTTCTTGTTTAAACTGAGATCCCTTCCCTTTATAACTCACTTATCCTCCACCATTCCCGTGTCAAGGGTTGTATATACTGACCCAATATCATATCTTGAAAACTAGAGCCAATCAATAATTTTAAGCATCATTTTCGTTCTCAGTGACCCAGAATTAGTAAAGTTTGACTACATTTATTTCAGAAGCATTTTAGCTGTAGAGCAGTGTAATTGGTTCATACGGTAAACCAATTACGGAACATTCATCAATTTTTCATGTTTACTTGTTCCTCTGTGTGACTGTGGTTACTGGAGAGGCCACACTAATATTGCTTAATCAGGACAAACTGCAAAGAATGGGGCAGACAGTCCCCCAAACTGATTGTTATTCTAATAATTAGATTCACCAAGTCAGCAAAAACCAGCTTCTACAATACATTGACAGTTACCAGGTAGCCAAGAAGCACAGCTCCCTTAAAGCATCTCAGCTTTGGGCTGCCACCCAGACAATCAAGTCAGATATGATGAGGATTACTGAAAATCTTGTTCATCATACATAAAGTTCTACCAATCCCAAGGGATCGGAAACATTACCTACCAGGTCAATGAGTATTTCAGATCTTACCCACAAACATGCTTACAACGAAATCTTATTAACTAACCTAAGATTTATTTAAAAAGGAAAAGAGAGAGAGAGGGACAGTATTGATTAAAAGATCATTATATATACAGATATGAATAAAGTTCTTAGGTCAGTTTCATAGGAGAGAGAGTGAGCTGCTGAGTTGCAAAAAATTCTTTCCAGAATCAGTTCATCGGGTTACAGTCCAAATAGGCAGTCCATACATAGAGTATGTTCATTTTCTTCCATTATAAGTAATAGGGTGATCCAGACTGGAGCTGGAGACCCCAATCTTGTGACCCAAGCTTCCCCTAACCAAGCTTTAAGCGGATCTGAGATAACAGGATCAGGTTCCAAAGTTATTTTGTAGGTCTCTGGTAGGCTACTATAGCATCTTGACAGCAGGTAATTCCTTGAGTGAAGAATAGATAGTTTATTACAAAGTTCAAGGAGAAATATAGACAATGATATTATTACATGTAAGTTTCATCTAAATGATAAATATTCGCTTTTCACTTCTGGATCATTGTTAACCTCTAACAAGAGATAGATAAACATGATCACTATCTTCTGCTAATTTTCTAACAATTCAAGTGTACATTTCAAAGCTCTAGTCTATCTATTATGGCTTTGTTAGCTATTTATAAAGAATGGCCCCAATTACCATTTATGTACTTTTCTAATATGTCTTTAAAGACTTCATTTGGGTCATTCAGCCTGTTATTGCTCAACCCTTTCTGGCTCAGTGTCACACCCTGTTTTTGCTAACAGTGTCATGGCGGGTTGATGACTCACTGGCATCCAGCCAGCAAAAAATGAAAACAAATTTAGCTTTGTTACAAACCCAATGTCAATCTGCTTTGCTGCTTCTGAATGATTACATCTCTAATTTATAGCCAGAGGAAAATTTAATGTGTTATTGAAAACACAGTTTTTACTATTTATAAAGTGATGGACATTTATTCTCTAATGTTTGATACCACAGTTATACCTTCACTACTAAAAGCCCAAATGCTGTCAAATGTTATTATTATAGTCAGCAACATTTCTGGGTCTGAAAGACACTATTTGACACCATTAAAGTATTTTATGAGAAAGGCCTCTCTCATTGATGTAATAATGGAGAATGGCAAAATATAAGAAAAGATAATGACACTGAATTCCACATTTATTTCATTTGTGTTCATTGGAATCTTTTCCAACATTTTCATTCAACAAAACCTTTCCTTTATCTGTCAAAATGTACTGGTTTGCAATTATGGAATTGGAAGGAATTTTTATTTGTTGGAGGATATTTTGATTAATTACACATGCCCAGTAATTAATTATTAATCTCTAGAGGACTAACCTTTCAGAGTATTCATTATCTTGTCCTTCCAATCTTTGCCTTTGGCTGTCTTAGCTTTTGGGATTGTATGTCCTTCAACTTTGGCTCCCTTGCTATTTTCCACCAAGAGTCTTTCTGTAGTTGTGCTTTCCTTTTCTTCAGTTCTTTAAGTCATCTAGCATGTAACCCATCTATCCTTCTCCTTTTGTTCATCTGGGAAGTGATGGCAATATACCAAAGTGCTGAGTTCTCCAGAGAACTATGCAGCCATTCCTCTGTAAATAAGCATAGTACAGTAGAAGACTTTTTTCCTTGGGAGTAAATCTGCGCTGGATTTTGTAAGTAATGTGTGTGAGAGAGAGAAGGCGGTAAGCTGGTTCCTTTCCGGAAGTTTCTAACAGTGATATCCATATTTGCCTCAGAAAAAATTTGTATTTCACTTCCAAGGTGAGCACCAAGTATTAAGATGTTAAACTGAATTTTTAAATTACCTTTGATTCCATTCACAGTTGCCATATTTTTTTTTTGCCTTTAATTATATTCTAGTATTTATTAGTTGGTTGTGCTTTGAAATCACTTTGGAAAGTTACATTTTATTTCCTCTGTTGTGGTTTACCACCCCATTTATTTTGATTATTCTTTATGCTTCACACACTTTGGTTATTACAAAATTCTTCAGATTAAAAAAAAAGTGTAGGTATTTTCCTTGGAGAGGTTCCCTCCCTTCCTCCCCTCCCCCCAGTAAAGAGATTAATTTTTCTTCCTCTGAAGATCAACAATATGGTGAATTTGCAAGACTACTTCACATGTTGGAGTGTAATGCAGAAAGCTCACATCATATAATGAGTTTTGGGAGAAGATGCAGATAAGCCTGTGCCTCTGCACAGCTGTGGACCTTGGGTGCTGACAGTAATCGCCTCTCTGGGAAAGAGCCTAGGTGCCCTATTGGACAAAGCATCTAAGTACTGCTAAGGGATTTTAGAAGGCTGCCTGTACTTGCCTGTTTATATGATTTCTATATCAATAGATACAACAGACTAATTTTTTCTTGAACCTCTTCTATGGGATTATACCCTGTCAACATATTTCTGCTATCTCCGTATCAAATGCATTTGATACTGAGATAATATGTATGTTAGTGAACAATCCAAAGAAAATTTACCTTCAGCATATTTATTCTTGCTGGCAACATTAGTATGATGTTATCTGATAAAATGTGGCCATGTAAATTATCATTGCTACCGCTCTTATATAATTGCAACAAATCTTGTACAAAGTAGGTTAAGTACGGTGTCTATGGAAAGGTTATGACTTGCTGAATATGATTTTCCTATCTGTATGCATGTATCATTTTTGTCTTTGAAATTGAGCATTGGCTCTATACCTGGATTTCAAATGTTTTTTTTGGTAATGCCCACAGGGTATTTAGCCTGTCCATCTTGAAGGGTCCATTCAAGTTAAATGGCTCATCAAGGAACACTCAACTCACAATGGACCATGGGAGATGCCTATCTACACTTAATGGATTTTTCTGTGATGGCCTATACTATGACTAAGAGAAAGCACATGACTTGCCCATGTATAGGCGCCACCTCTCTGGGTGCTCTGGGGCTGGAGCACCCAAGGGGGAAATATTAGCGGGTGCTCTGCACCCACTGGCAGCCAAGCTCCCCTCACCCCCATCCCCTCCTCGCTTTCTCCTCCCCTCCACCCCTGAGCATACCATGTCCCCACTCCTCACCCTCTCCCCAGCTCTTTGCGCCCCCTCCCTGCCACTTAACAGCTGTTTGGTGGCACTTAGGACTTTCTTGGAAGGGAGGGAGAAGAGCAGGGATGTGGCACATTCAAGGGAGGAGGCAGAGAAGAGATGGGGCAGGGGCAAGATTGGGGGAAAAGGGGTGGAATGGGGACGGGGCAAGGGCGATACAGGGGTGGGAGGAGACAGGGCCAAAGGTAGGACCAGAGGCCAAGCACCCAGCAGGCAGAGGGGAAGTAGGTGCCTATGTGCCTACGTGACTCCAAACACCATCTTGTTACTGTAATTTTCCACTCTGTGATTCTGGAACTCAGCAGGAAGGCAGTCACCTTAGCAACTGAATGTGCTGGATGCTATGTGGGTTGTGTGAAAGGAAAGACTGAGGCAGGGAGTTTTTAGTAGAAAGCCACAGCTTAAGAAGACACAATCACAGATTTTATCCTCCTACATGCAGGATAAAATATTGTATATAAAATAAATAGAATGAAACAATGAATACCTGTTTGCCAGAAACTCAGAAGGGGCGACAGTAGATGGATCACTTGATGATTACCTATTCTGTTCATTCCCTTTGGAGCACCTGGCATTGATCACTGTTGGTAGACAGGTTACTGGGCTAGATGGACCTTTGGTCTGACCCAATGTGGCCGTTCTTATAGAAGAAAAACACTTTTAGAAAGTATTGTATGAATTATGAAGCATGGCATTTACCATATTGAAATTCTTGCCACCTATTGAACTTTTAATTTTTTTTTCATTTATTTTGGTCTACTCAGCCCCAAGGCCTGAACTACCATGCTCTGCTCAGCATAGAGGAAAGAAAAGTAATTGAAATGCTGCAAGCTGTGGTTGGATGGTTACAAGGAAGGAAAAACAGAACCGCAAGCACATAGTTTCCTTTAGTCCCTCTGCAGCATACAATCTGAGCTCTGTGTGGTTGTGAATAGGGGGAATTTATACCTTTTTGCATCTATCAATCTCTTCCCCTCCTCACCTCGAGAACAGTCTCTAGTCTATACCATCCTTATCCAGAGACATAACAGGAAAGTTTTTAGGGGAGGGCTGTTGGATTGTCTGAATTGTTCCTATGGTCCTGCTATCTCCATGTGAGCCTGTTGCAGGGTACTCGGGGTCCCGTAGAAACGAGGCACACACAGCAGGTGTCTTGTTAGTGGTGTCTTGTTAGTCTTGGTGTCTTGTTAGTGGTGTCTTGTTAGTCTACACATTACAGGCGGGTGCTGGGAACCGGTTAACTCTGGCATATGAAATATGCGATAACAGGGCAGGGACTGATAACAGTGACCTGTAGTACCCTTTCCTTCCCTGGAGTCAGGGAGGGGGGCAGAGCGCTCCTAGCAATCCATCATAACAATGTCTTCCACGCCCTTACAGAGCCATTGCATCCAGGTCAACCACTGCCATTGTACTAACCAACACTGATGCCAAAAAGGCCCACAGTAGTCCCAGAAATGTAGATATATGTTGCCTATCCCTTTGGGGCCTGAGTTAAAGCCCATCAAATTAAATAGGATTCTTTCAATTGACTTCAATAGGATCTGGATCTGACCTTTTTATCCTGGCACCTGGCTTAGCATGGCTTAACCCCGCTCTCTTGTTTCCCAATCAAGGCAGATTACCTTGACAGTGCATTATAGGATACTGTTGCTTCAGGGCCTTCACAACTCCAGAAAGGAGATGCATATGCACCAGGCCTGCCAATCACAGCACAATAATATTTTGGGTTGCACTGCTGGAGCTGTGAGGAGGACAGGGAGCATCTGTAACCTGCTAGGCAGTGTGAATAAAGTCCAAGGTCTGTAGGATTTGACTGTGATCGTACCACCTATGATTGGTTACTGCTTTCTGAGCAGTCTATATTCTGCCTTTTTCATACTCTCACCTGCTTAGCATGCAGGAGGGCGCATGGAGTACATTTTTGCCACTCCCCAAAGGCGTAGACTTCTCTGAACTTCTTTGTGGATATAAAAAGTTCAGAAGTGGATATTGCCCCCAGAGTCTTTCTTGATTTTCCTGACCTTGCAGAGACAACCGTCATTGAAAAATCCCCTAGCCTAATGCAGCTGGAGGAGTGGTGGGGGGTGGTTACCAAACTTGGCATAGTGATAGCTGATAAATTAACTTGTGCTGGAATATTCATCTTTAGGTAAGAAAGTGACCCAAGAAAATCTTGCTCAAAATGCACCATCCATTCCACTGTGCTTAGTTAGTGCTAAGTTCATTCATACATTGTAAATGCAAGCAATTAAATAAAAAAATAAAATATGGTTTGGATATTATCACATTGCTTAGAGCAGTGATTTTCAACCTTTTTTCATTTGCAGACCCTTAAAAAAATTCAAATGGAGGTGTGGATCCCTTTGGAAATCTTAGACATACTTTGCAGACCCCCAGGGGTCCATGGACCACTGGTTGGAAATCACTGTTCTATGGTAAATACAACCTTTCGCAGACCCTTTAGGCATAGTCTGTGGACCCCCAGGGGTCTGTGGACCACAGGTAGAAAACCACTGCTTTAGGGGAGTAAAATTGTTATTAAATGCAAAATTACAAACTTTATTCCCTGGAAATAAATTCCCGGTCCTCAAGCATTCATGAAAACATCAGTTTACTTTATTTGGTGCTGGTAGAGGGGTGGCATTAAATAAAATAAAGAAGGGAGAGTTAAAAATGGGATCACTGCAGCCAGTAGCGAAGTACAGATTTTTCCACAATCACGGCAGTAATTCATCATTACAATTTTAAGCATACACTACCCAGAGTGCTCTTCTGTCATTAGAAATTATAGTCTAATGATTTCTTCCTTGCTTTTTTAGAAAATCTGACTCCTTATAAGACACACATAAATGGCATTACTGAAATGGCCTGAACTGTGTTTGTTCAAAAGAATAACTCCTATACAACAAAATGGGTCTACTATTAAGTATTCAAATTAGAAACTATTATTTGTACAGTAGTCCAAAAGTGGGCTTTCTTGGAACTAAAGAAGCAATCACCCTATCTCTCAGAGAGCTGCATTATTCAGGCACTTGTTTTCTTTTCTTCTTGTTCTTTTTTTAAATCAGAGCAATCAATGGGATTTGCCCTTTTTTTCAGAACCACTCAGACAATTAATTTGAAAAATGATCTCTGACTAAAAGGGCAATGTATAATCATATTACTCTCCACAGTTCATTGGTAGACCTTCTGGTGCCAAATCATAGCTTCAGATAAAAAAATAAGTGGTGAGGAGTTTCTTTTAAAGGCACATGTTGCCCTTTAAGTGTTTGATTTATTCATATTTTTATTATTTCGACTGCTATTCATAATATTTTATGTTAGACAGAGATGGGTCATAATGGTACTTCAGATCCAGTGATCTCTCAGTTCTGGGTGAAATGGGCAGGGAGTCATATTTAAAGGCCCACACAAAGACCCACCCCTCTGTGTTTTCATCTAGGTTGGATTCCAAATTGTGAGACTGGTTCATTTTTGGTTCCAACTTGAAACAGCCTGGAAACATTACAGTGAAGTTTCCTGTATTTTGTGAAGCCTCTTGTATCTCTGGCTCAAAATCTCATGAATACAACTTGTAGATTTTGAAACCCATAAAAGGCCAATATACCACATAGGTAGCAAAATGTGGAGTTTTGCTGTTATGTTACAGCAGTAATGGATCCTCATCCCTGTGCATGGAACTAATATAACAGATTATGGGACTAGGAGCCTATCAATTTACTTCAATAAGCTCTGTTTCAGGCCTTATCTAAACTGTCAGTCTCAAAGAGGAGGCAAAGGGACTCAAACAAAGTGAGAAAATATGATCTTTATTTCTTGATATGTACAGTATCTGATGTATTGTTGAACAAAGGATGCTTCTTTTCCTTCCTTATTAGCTAGAAAATGATCAGGTTCCTGCCCTCCACCCACAACTTTTCCATTCACCAGACCACAACATGGACTACTCTTTATCACTTGTGCTTTTACATGTCCTCCTTCTCTTTCTTTCTATGATTTCCTCTCTTTCAGGGAGCTAGTCCATCTTTAGAATGCATATTTATCTGTCAAAAATGTCCTTTTTTTAAAAAAAAAAGGACACCCCCCTAAACGCCCTTTGCCGTTTGTAGCATGTTATGTCTGAACAGTCTGTATTTTCTTTTTCATGATATAACAGACAGTAAATGGGCACATTTGCGAGCATTCTTAGACAAAACCACTGCAAATAAATGGGTAAGAGAGTAAATCTTGTGGAGGAAAGATGAACCTACAGTGTGTATAGCCATAGATACATTGGCTCATAAACAAGTCTTTGTCATCATTGCTCTTAAATATCACCATCTTTCTTTGATGGCCTGAGACAGATGAAGTCGAAGAGAAGGAAACTTAAACCTTAATGGGTTAATCCAAGACTGAAGTAGACATAAGCCTGTACAATTTTCTCTAATCCTAATCAACAATTGGAGTTGAAACAGAGATAATTATTCTCCTTAGCCACTGCAGTCATTAAATCATGACTAGTAAAACTATTCAGGATTGTAACTCACATCATCAACTCTGAATGCTTTTTTCACTCACTTAGAAGCAATATCACAGTACCTGTAAAGAATTGTCACCCTGTTTCATGAAGAGGACACAAATCTAGATTGATGTTTTTGGACACCAGTAACTAATCACCATTCACTAAAATATATCCTTCAACCCTTCAGAGACCTCAGCCTGTTTACAAAATAAGACAAACCTGAAGTTCTTCAAGAAATCCATCTGACTGAGATCCATGGCTCCAATGGCTAGTAGAAACCTCTGATTACCTGAACTCTTCTGACAGAAACTCTTACATCAGAACATAGCGATGGCCATACTGGGTAAGACCAAAGGTCAGTCTAGCCCAGTATCCTGTCGTCCAACTGTCACCAATGCCAGGTGCCCTACATGGAATGAACAGAACAGGTAATCATCAAGTGATCCATTCCCTGTCTCTCATTCCCAACTTCTGACAAAGAGAGGCTAGGGATACCATCCTTGCCCATCCTAGCTAATAGCCATTGATGGATCTATCCTCCATGAATTTATCTAGTTCTTTTTTGAACCCTGTTATAGTCTTGGCCTTCACAATATCCTCTGGTAAGGAGTTCCACAGGTTGACTGTGCGTTGTGTGAAGAAATACTTTCTTCTGTTTGTTTTAAACGTGCTACCTATTAATTTCATTTGGTGACCCCTAGTCTGTGTGTTATGAGGAGGAGTAAAAAAACCCTTCCTTATTTACTTTCACCAGTCATGATTTTATAGATCTCTATCACATTACCCCCTTAGTCATCTCTTTTCCAAGCTGAAAAGTCCCAGTCTTATTAATTTCTCCTCATACGGAAGCCGTTCTATATCCCTAATCATTTTTGTTGCCCTTTTCTGAAACTTTTCCAATTCCAATATATCTTTTTTAGATGTGGTGACCACATCTGTATACAGTGTTCAAGATGTCTGTGTATACTATGGATTTATATAGAGACAGCATGATATTTTGATGGACCTATGTCACCTTTGAAGAAAGAAACCTGTCACACACTCTAAAATACACGTAGCTTGGTCACTACTTAATAAACCAGTCTGACCTTATGAAACTAGTAAATTACTGGCCAATATTCAACCTCTTTCTCCTGATAGTAATCTAAAGATTGCTAGGGAAGGCATTGAAAATGAGGACTGCTATTTTGAAATGAACCTGGTGTTTGTCATGGAAATGAACCATGTGTTGTGTTTGGGTTATTTTTGGTATACCAATTTTATTTTTTTAGAAACTTGCAAGTGAAAGGACTGTAATTTGCATGCACGAAGTGTGCATGTGTGCCTTTCAAGGGAATGGAGATTAATTTAGACCCACCTCCTTTTACTTTTACTTACTTGGGTCACTTACACGGAAAAGGCTTATTAAGGACGTTTACAACCCTTCTACACCCCTCTTCAGCAAAGAGTGTTGGCTAGTCTTAGAGAGAATGGTGCCACTTACTTTGATTGTTTTAGGTGAGATGGTTGGACTAGTTAGTGGCTTATAGACCACCTTTTGGTGGAGAGGGGAAAAGGAGTAAAGAGGGTTTGGGACTGTCAGGGTTTCCTCCCCACTCTGAACTCTAGGGTACAGATGTGGGCACCTGCATGAAAGACCCCCTAAATTTAATTTACCAGCTTAGGTTAAAACTTCCCCAAGGTACAAGCTTTTTTTGTACCTGGGTGCTAGGGTGTCACCACCAAGTGTAAAACAAAGAATCAGGGAAGAACCACTTGGAGTTGTTAATTCCTCAAAATATCCCCCCAAGTCTACACCCCCTTCCTGGGAAATAAACCCCTCACCAATCCTGCTGGTGAGCCTGATCCAAAAACTCCTGGATCTAAAACAATTGAAAAAATCAGTCAGACTCTTAAAAGGATACTTTTAATGAAAGAAAAGAAAAAAAACTTTCTCTCTATAAAATCAGGATGGAAGTACTTGTACAGAGTCACAAAAGATTCAAAAACAACAGAGGAATCCTCTCTAGATTAGTTTCAAAGTTACGAAGAAAACACAGGGATATCTCCTTCTATCAAGAGAAATTCACAAGTGAGAAACAAATATAAGCTAACATGCCTTGCCTCGTTATTACTTACTATTTTTGTGACATTTAGAGACTGAAGTAAAATTAGGTGGAGGGAAGAAATGACTGTCTGATTCCTCTGAAATCCCCACAGTGAACAACTTACAAACAAAGGCACAGAGAACAAAGCCTTCTCTCCCCCAGATTTGAAAGTATCTTCTGTCCCCATTGGTCCTTTTGTTCAGGCACTAACCAGATTATCTTAGCTTCTTAACCCCTTACAGGTAAAGAGGAATTCTAGGCTACTTTTATGGTTATGACAGGACTGTTCGAGGCCAGGGAAAAGGATAGGGTTACAGAAATCTAGACCCCAGGCAGGATTTTTCTGGTTATGCCTTGCAGAGCCAGCCTGTCCTGGTTAGGGCTTTTACTGCTCTCCTAGGTGAGGTCACAGGGCTTGCGTTAGACACATCTTCCATCACGAACTTGTGGGCTTCACAGAGAGCTCTGGGCGTCTTCCTGTGACCCTTACTCACACTGGCATACACACAGACAAACAAAGTCCTACCCAGGCACACCCATAGCTCAGGGCAATACAGACAGAAGGGCATCAGGCATGTCTGGCAGAAAAAGGGTCTGGATTCAGCATGCTACTCACACAACCTGGAGCCTATGGGCAGTCCTTCACCAGAAACCCAAAATAGAGATTTAAAGGTCTCTTACCATTCTGATGGGCCCTGAGTCCTGTGGGGAATGGTCCACAGTCCTCTGGTCTAGTAGTATATTGTGGATCTGAGTCATGGCATCAAGAAACTGTCGTGGAAATGAACCATGCATTGTGTTTGGATCAGAACAGACTGAGACTCCTGTATTACTATACAAGCATTCAGGGAGAGAGAACTCACAAGCTGCTCTGCCTAAACAAAAAACATGCAAGCTTATATAGGTTTTATGGTAGCATTTAAACAAGCACACGTCCTCATTAGTACTTTTTTAGCAAGACAAACTTTTTTAGTATAAACATGTTTCCTTTACGGTTAACAGTTGCAAATTTTATGGGTAGCTGTTGCAATTGCATTACTTGGACCTTTCTTACTCCCCTCATCCTAGTCATGCATGTAGCTAACTTAACCAAAGTTCAGGCCCAACGCCTAGGCCTATTTAATTTTGCTTTTACATGTTCTATAGGGAGCTAGTGTACAATGTTCATGGTAGTGAACAAGATGTAACCTAATTATAATAATAATGTGGAGTACTGTATTTTGGACCAGTTGGAGCTTTCTTGTGATTGATACACTCTTTCCCAAGTACAGTGAGTTGCAATAATCTAGTTAGGAAGTCACAAAAATACAGATCACCATAGTTGAGTCATTATACATGATATGATCACCATATCAGTAGGGTATGCAGTCATTCTGCCAGTCACCATGAAAGAAGTAATTTTTGGCAGCCATAACTATTTCAATGTCCAGAAACACCATGGAGACTAGAAGAACTCTAATATATGGCATAATTCGACTATTTGATGGCAGATTTTTCTCAAGAGTGGCAGATACTATTGTGGTGGCTATCTCTTGTAAAAGTTTATTTTTTTCTACCACCATTGCCTCTGTCTTGCTTGGTTTAAATTTCAACCTGGTTACTGCCTTTCATTCACTTGGTGGTCTCAGTCAGATGTTAGATTATTGGTTGATACTGCTATCAAACAACAAGAGTGAGTAAGAGAGAGAGTTTGGTGTTGTCTGCATATTACTGACATTTGAAAACCTGGTGTCTCATGAATCCTGTCCCCCAACATTGCTTTCCACAGCAGCGGATAAAGTTACTTAAGAGAAAACATCTTGATAAAGGTTCCAGATCTCCCTCAACAGTAACTTTCCACAGAAAAGAAGAAACTGCAACCAAAAACGACAAACTCATGAAAATGGGGAAAAGAATTTTCTGAGCAGTTGACCCAAGACTAAGGAGGTAAGAATGACTACAGACCTCACTGTCTTTAGAGCAGAATGCAAGACAATTCTTTATTTTAGCCTCCACACATCTACAGCAGCAACAACAAAAAACAACTAAAGATTCAGGGTATGTCTACACTACCCACCAGATCGGCGGGCAGCGATAGATCCAGCGAGGAGTCAATTTATTGCATCTAGTCTAGACATGACAAATTGGCCCCTGAGCGCTCTCCCGTCTACTCCTATACTCCACTGCTGCGAAAGGCGCAGGTGGAGTTGATAGGGGAGCAGTAGCAGTCCACTCACCACAGTGAAGACACCGAGGTGAGTAGGTCTAAGTACGTCAACTTTAGCTTTGTTATTCACGTAGATGAAGTTGTATAACTCAGATTGATACCACCCCCTGGTGTAGACCAGGCCTCAGAGTGGGAAAGAAGAGAAGCTCATATGAAAAAGTACATTGAAAAAAGAGGGGGAAATTCCAACATCTTAGAAAGGAAAGACAAGTACAGCCCACTTGTTGTGTCCTATCTTGTATTAATTGTTTGCTGCAAGGTGCTAAGATACTGTGGTGCTGGTTGTCTGAACTGAGCCTAGCTAGATAGATACATCAAACCTTCCGAAGTGGAAATGATTGATGATCACTGCTGTTAAATGAAGGATGAGTAAGTGGCTCTGAATACAGTATTACTTGACGGTACTTGAATGTTAACTGATCTTAGAGGAAAAACAATAGATATATTTACATATGATTTGTAACAATATTCTACCATGAGAATTTCATATTCATAACTCTTTCCTGATATTTTTGGTGAAGTAATCAGTGCAGCTAATTATTATGAAGCATTGATTAGCAAACCACTTCTATTTATTGATTAGAATGGTAATTTCCATTGGGAACCAAAGCAGAATCTAGTATTATTTAAAAAGCTGATTCTAAAGCTATATACGTTGATGATTGGTTGATTGGTTTGCTACAATGAACATTATCAGGCTTGATTTCTTTTAGGAAATAATTTTCATTTATGCAAAAGCCCCTTTGCATCTCCATGGCAGTGTAAAAGATCATTGAAGAGGACAGAAATGTAGTTTACTCCTAGTTTAAGGTCCCTTTATGCCACTTTATTGGTAAACACTGTGTCACAGCCCACAGGTTGCCCACCACTGCTCTGTAGGCTCACTTCTGAAGTCCTCACAAAGGTAAACTTCTTCTGGATTTAAAGGGAGTTACACATGTGTAAGAGTTACAGAATTAGACCTTATATACATATTTTGGGATTTAACATTGGGAACACAGATAAATCAGCTGTTCTTTTCTCAAATTTAATCTTATGTTTACTTGGAAATATGACTATATGTTGGATAGTGACTGTGGGCCTGTCTATATGAGGACAAGGAAGTGTGAAACTAATGTGCATAAGTTAAGCTCATTAAACTCTCACATAGGTGTTCTCATTCAGGAGTATAGTGGTTATAGGAGGATTAAGCCACAGCAAATTTAGCCCAATTTACTCTCAAATGAAAGGATCGACACGAGGGTTTAGCATGCTTTAATTTACATGTATTAATTTCACACCTCTTGTTGATTTATTTTAACTTTCTTAAATTTCCCTGTGTACAGAAGGCCATAACACCACTGGATTCTTTGTTAATTCTCAATGGTTTCTATAGCAAATTTATTCAGTATATCAGTTATTTTTTTCTGACTGCCAGACCTGCAAATTCAATCTGAGATTAGAAAATCAGTCTATGTTCTTTCTGTCTCTTAGTAGATTTTATAATCAGTAATAAAGATTCCTCAGAATTTATCATCAACAGCTACACAAGGCTGAGTACAATCCAGCTCTCACTTCCCACAGTTGAATTAGCTCTGCAGTGCTAACAATAGTGGAAGTTTGCTTTTGTCAGGGAAGTAGTTATGATTTACACAATGAGTTGCTAATATGGTAAGTGATAAAGTCCATTTTTACACAGTCACTTTTCTCTGTAACCACACAAATTTCAACAATCCATCTTTAACTCTTTCTTTGACAGAAAATTCTGAAAGAACAAGTTGTACACGTAAGGTGAGAACAATGATCTTATTGTTAAAAATGATCATTACTGTTTGTTGTGCCATAAGCATTCAAGTTAATTGACAATAAAGTGTGTGAAACTAATAACAAAATCCTTTCTCTGATGGACATATAATTTAAATTTATGTGCATATATATTATATGCCAAAGGGCCAGATCTGAGGTTGGCAGGTCTGGGGGCAACACAGATAGGGGTGTTTGTGTGTGAAAGTGGTTTAAAGCTCACCTTTGAACTCCCCTGATCCTCCTGTGTAGTGGCATTACCTTTGTCCTGAGTTAAAGCATCCCTCCTGAAGCTACTCTAATTTATATTGATTGTGAGCAACCCCAAAGAGCTGAAAATAAGGTGGATGATCAAGTTAGCATATGGGTGTTCCATTAACATCTCATTTTCCTTTCTACACTAATAGCAGAGCACAGGTGTCATAGGAACCAACTTTTCCTCAGTGGAAAGATGGTCCCACAGTGATGTAATCTTGCCACCCTAGGCTTGCTACATTGGTTTTAGAGCATTTCATAGTGGCAGTTTGACATAAAACAGCTGCACCACTGCAGATAATCTGGCCCAGAGTAGAAAGTCATCCTTGTACTCAACTCCAACTAAGCAGCTGCAGATTCTCTACAGAGCCCTTAACACATTCTTCACAAGTCTTCTAAGTTGTCATATCATATAACAGCTGCTGAAAATTTGAAAGGTACTTTTGTACTGTAAAATACATTTTATACTAAAGAATTTTCCATGTTTTTAGCATTCTTCTAAAAGATAGCAAGTTGGAAAGGAAATAATTCAGTTTTATGAGTGTTTTATGCCTCATTTTACATATACAGAGTGTTCCTGGAGTGCTCACCTAAAAAACAGGTGCTTTTAAAGTGTCTGTTTTAAACAGTGTCTCACTTGTGTGACTCCTGAGAGGTAGCACTCCAGATACACTTCTTTTGGAATGTCATACTCAAGTAAGATAAGGGTTTATAATGCTCACCATAACCACACAGCTTTAAAGCCCTGATTTATAAATTTGTCACTTGCATTCCAAGTGCAAGGTAAGAATTTGTAAATGAGAACTTTGTATTTAAGATTTATTAGCATGATTTTTAAATTCTTTTTAGGAAATGTATTTTACTGACTTATAAAGCCACATGTTTTAGCTAGATCTGATGTTAAAAATACTTTCTAAATAAAAAACTTTGTATAAGATTTATTAGCTAGCTTTTATAAATCATAAGCAAGATCTATAACTCAAATGCTAAAAAGTACAGATTTATGTATCCAAGATATAAATCAACAGAAAGAAAAACATGTCTGTGTAGTCCATTTTTTCTCTTAATCTGGTCAATTGCAGCAAGCATTTCCAATGCCTTTTAATATATTTCACATCCATAATTAAAATTCTTCTCTGAAAACATGTGCCAAATTATGGTCTGTGCAAATAGGTGCATTTGAAATTATCTTGAGATGGTCTGCTGCATATTAATAGCTTAGGGTTGGTTACAAATTGTGTCATTCAGAACTATCAAAGAGAAATATTAAGTAAAAAAAAGGTTAGAGTAAAGGTTAAATTTCTGACTTAAATTGACACATTTTTACCCAACTTAGCCAATGTGGCTTAATACGGTAAAAGAATAAATTACACCCTTTACTATTTTCTTCCTGTTACCTCTTCCCAGGTAGAATGTCATACTTTTACCATATTCCCTGATGCTGCTCTCTGGGGGCTGATTTTTGTGTGTGTTTGTGCAGAAGATTATATGAGAACTTAAATAGCATATAAAAATCCACATCTACACCAGCCCATCCTTGAACTGAGTGTCTAGGGTAAATTCGTTCCTTTGCAGAGGTCCAGTCCAAGGCCTATGTCCTTCTCAAGTCCTCCCTATTTTGAGCCATCTGTACAGGATTGAGTTTAATCCAGAGTAAGTAAACCTGATTAACATCCGTGTAAAGATTATGTACTTAGTAAAAATTACGCTGTTCCTTATAAAAGATAAAATAAACATGCTGTCCCTTGTAAAAAATAATCTTCCACAGGATTGGCCCCAGTCACTGAATATCATTGGGTCAATCCTGTGGAAGTTATTCTTTAGTGCTCCCATTAAATAACAAAAGTCCATGTTTTCCCTAAAAAATCTGTGGGATTGGTTCCCATTCTGTAGAACAGTGCAGCATGTTTTTATTGGCAACAGACTTATTTCAGTCCTCAGATTGTTTTTGTGACTTGCCCCCAGCGCTGTACCCAGCCCTCCTCCTCATGCAACATCTCAAGTTAATCCCGATTGCCTTCTATTCATTCCATTGACTAAGTGCTGGTAAGGGTCCTCTGTGCTTGCAGGCCTTATTATTTATAAATTAGTGTTGAGGCTGCTGCTTGAGAGAAGGGCTGTGCCAAGGGGCCCGCAGCACTGTAGCGCCACACTTTCAATGATCATTTTTCCTATTGATTTTTTGCTTTTACATTTCCTTTTGACATGTCCCTTTCCTCACTAATAAGAATGGAGAAAATAAGTAGGTCAAGAGTCTGTAGAGCTTCCTAAAAGTGTATCAAATTCTATTCTCAGTGGGAAGCAACTTGGAAACATAATCGACTATAGTTTAGTGACTTGCAAATATTTTAACACATTCATTATTGTGGCGTATGGTTTCTATGAACACCCCTAGCCATTTAATAAAGAAGAGGAATTATTTTTAGTTATAATGTGGTAATGCCCAGATTCCCAATCAAGAAGAGGACTCCATTGTGCTAGGCATACTAAAAATTCATAGACGAACATATGAGAAGTAACATAATCCAGCAGACTGGACACTAGCTGGGGCCATATGAGACTCAAGTACTATTCCTGGCTCTGCTACTGATCCATGGTGTGGCCAAATAACTTTACCACTCTTTGACTGGCTTATCTACTTAGAATATAGAGTGGGGATTATCTCTGAACATTTATTTGAACAGCTCCCAGCACGATGATCTCAGTTAGGTCCTTTGAGCATTTTCGTATTGCAAATAAGTAATAAAAATAAGACATGCTCTGTGCCCTGAGAAGCTAGGGTTTGTTTGATTTTATTTAAATAATAAATCCAAATGTCACATGTTGTTTGGAACAGTGCATTTGGTAGTATGACTCTTTATGCTAGCATTGACTGCAGTATTAATCATCATACAGTTGCATTTTAATGAGGTTGGGTCTGAACAATCCTGATTTAATACTAAATCTCAGGTTTTAGTAGAACTGATAAAATGTCTGTTGTGTGTTTTTGTTTGTTGGTTTTGGTTCAGGACTGGTAGGTAACCAAGGGTCAAATTTTCTGCTGACCTGACTACTGACTTCAAGGACATTGCCCAAAAGCAGTAAAGTTGATCCTCAGTCTCTGAAAGCCTGATCTTTCAGACACTGAAGATATTTATAGATTAACTTAATTGGCTCCTGCTTTTCAGTTTTTGCAAGATATTTTCACTATAGATAATCTGAGGGAAAATCATACAGACTATGAAAGGACAAACCTCAGAGCAAACATTTATAAAGCACCTTTCATCCTTAAAAAATCCACAAGTGATTTACTGATTAAATTCATATCTGCAAACACTTATGCTCATCCTTAACCTTAGGCTCATTTACTTCAATGGGGCATCTCATTTCAAGCATGTATATAACCATTTGCAGAATAGAAGGCTGCATGAAGTGATCTACCTCAGGGGAAAATGACTGAAGTTGCTTGAGAATGCACACTTCCACTAAACCAGAATTTTAATTGGAATTGCTGTACAATTTTGCTTCTCGTGCTGTGGTCACAGACCTCAATCCCAACAGGTTACATGTAGAAGTTATCTGTAAAGCCTTTCCTGTACCTCTGCAGAAGGTGAGAACCAAGGTTTGTGGATGGGGTTCTGTGGCCTGCAATGTGAAGAAGGTCAGACTAGATGATCACAGATGGTCTCTTCTGGCTTTAAAGTCTATGAAATGTTCAAAGGTACTTAGGCACCTAGCTCTTATGTATTTCAATGGGAATTAGACACCTAAATATTTTTAAGAATCTGGGCCCAAGCGATGAGGGAACTGTGAGTTGGAAGGGGGCAGTATCCATGAAAGGAATTTTCTTTCAGAGTAAAAATAATTCTCTTGGAGTGGTCTTCTTACAAACAGCCCATAGAAGTCAATGGCTAGAGGGCTGTTGTAGGACACGGCTGCATAAGGATGATATTTCAAAGGATAGAAGAGGAGTGGTTCCTTTTAAAAATGGTCAAAGAAATGTCATCAAATAGCTAGAGGGTGGTGAGGCATGTTCCCCCTGATTAACTGTGACAAACATTATAGGAATTATTTCCACCCTGAACTATCTATAGCATAAATGCTTTCTGTTACAGCTGTGATTTTTTGCTTTAAAAAAGAGCTTCAAGAGCTCTATGTTTAGGAAATCTGTTTTGCAATCTGTTTGGTAAATAACAAAAACTATTTCTAATTTGTGAAAATAAACATAAAAATTCAGCAATGTTTTCTGTCAACACTTGTTCTAATTTTATAGGCAGCCATCAGCACTCACAGTTGCTAAAACATTATAAACCAAATGATAGCTGCAATATTATTTTACTTTGAAAATTGCTTATTTGATCTGCTCTGGCCATATTGTCCATTTTATACTACTGTCAAAGTATTGCAATATCTTGCTCTTTCCCTTCAGATATTTTAAGCACATTTCCTCTTGTTTTCTTTTGCAATAAATAGTCTTCCCAGAAGTTGATAAGAAAAAAACAATTTTCTTACATCACCCTGAAAACCAAATGCATTTTGTCAAAAGCCCATTTTCTGTCTCAAAATTTTTTTTGATAGAAAATGTTTGACCAGCTTTAATAAACGATGAATTTTCAAAACACTTGTCAGTACTGGTAACTCTCTTAATTGTATTCTGTGTCTCAGAATATTGGGTGTTTTTCTTAAAGCCATTACTCCTGGATTCACTGAGAATCTCAATTTTAGTTAAAATAATGGTATATTTATAGCCCTCATGGTTTTAGAGTAGCCCAGCTAGTGAGCTCAGAAACTTTACCTTAAAAGCCAGGAACCTGAATTTATATATATATATATGCCAGGAACCTGAATTTATATATAAATATATATACATATTTTTATATGTATATATAATACATATATATATATGTATATATATATATATATATATATATATATATATAAAATTCAGGTTCCAAGATATATATATCTTATTATAGTTTAAATCAATATCATTATTTGGAGGGGCCTGTCTCATGATTTTTGAATGCTTCAGATTGATAGTAGTGAGGTTTTAGAAAGAGAAGTAGCTTAGGTTTTTTCAAGATTTTCATAATTGTGGTCATGCTATTACCTCTGAACAAAAGCTAACATTTTTCTGACATTTTCCCATAGAGGGGTAGCCTCATAGATTTGGCTCCTGGTAGCCCAATTTTGGCAGGACACTAGACACAAAGGCTTAACAGAAAATCCATTCTGAGCAAGAGATATGCAGATTGGATTTTCTGCGTGATTTCTTGCTCTCTCTCTCATAGCTCAGAGAAGTGTTAATACTTCAACATTTGCATGCTCACTAACCTCCTGTGGTTTGTTTAGAGATAAACTCCTTTGAGGTTCTACCCTGAAAATGTATTTGCTCACTTCTATCCCAGTCCTCAATCAGCTGTGTAGGCAAATCTGAGTCAACTAACATCAGTGGAGCTCCATATGGTCTGCTAGATGAATCCCTTGTTCTAGGTGACTGAGACCCAGATCCACCAGGGGAGTTAGCTGCCTAAAGCCCAAATTTTGGCCATGTCTAGATGAACAGAACATCTAATGAAGACATTCTATGCTGACAGGAGAGAGCTCTCCTGTTAACATAAAGGAGCCTCCTTCATGAGCTATGTTGGCGGCAGAAGCTCTCCTGCCAGCATTGCACAGTGCATGCGAGTGCTTATGCCAGTGTAACTTATGTCACTCATCAGGGAGGAATATTTACTCTCCTGGGTGACATAAGTTACACCGGCATAGGCTGTAATGTAGACATCACTTTAGGTGCCTAAAATCTCAGATTTAGGTGCCACTACAAACCACACAATACCTACTCAACTGCTGCCTAATCATGTAGGCACCTAAACCTTGTGTATAAAAATTCCCTAGGTAAGTTTCTGCCTCTGGACATGCATATTGGTGCCTCAGGTGCCTAATCTCACATATAACCCCAGGATAATCCTTAAACCAGGGGACGATAGGTGTGACACCGCTTGTCTTGCCTGCAGCTGCAGGGCCCAATCTGAGTGGTGTACTATGAGCATGCCTAGCTCCATAAAATGGTCAGGGAGGGAGGAGAAGGCCTCCCTTGTAACAGTTAGCCCAGTAGTTAGGGTACACACCCAAGTTATGAGAAATCCTTCTTAAATTTCCCACCCCACCCCCGTCCCATCCTCTGCCTGATGAGGTGAAAAGATTTGAATAGGGGTTTTCTATCTCACAGGTGTGTGCCATAACCACAGAGCTCTGGGACATTCTGG
This sequence comes from Dermatemys mawii, assembly GCA_007922305.1. Classification (NCBI taxonomy): domain Eukaryota; kingdom Metazoa; phylum Chordata; order Testudines; family Dermatemydidae; genus Dermatemys; species Dermatemys mawii. Next base: position 12,113,299 of record ML677364.1, read on the forward strand.
TACGGGGCTCTCTCATTCTCTTCTGCTGAAGCTGTTCTACTGTGCAATAAAAATTAATTATTAATTGGGCCACAGAAAGAGAGAGAGAGAGAGAGAGAGAGAGAGAGAGAGAATGATTTTCTAGTCCTATGGTTAGAGAACACACCTCAGAGGTGGGAAACATCTTTTCAAATCTCTTCTCCTCAGGAGATAGTGGGGACGGGAGATTGAACTGTCATTTCCTACATCCCCAATGAGTTTCCTAATGACTGGATTAAAGCTTATAAACTGTCATCTTTTTCTCCTCTTCCCCCATGACCATTTTGTGTGGAGTTAGGCATGCAAAACTGTCATTCTTGCATTAATTGCTTGACTCAGGGAGAGGATCCCTAGCTGAATTCCATAAAGAGGCATCTCTCTCCAGCGGAGGCGTAGGCACCTAACTCCCTTAGGACACATCTCTCCTCAGCATCTGCTATTGGCTAGCTTAAGTGACTCCCTGCCTAGAGTGTTGGCTTTTGTGGATCCCATGCTTAGGTACCCATGTCCCTATACATTTTATAGGGAGCCTGGGTACCTAACCTACGGTTTGTGAATTCCACTGTAAAAGTTAGATATTGCAACACCTAAGTCACTTTGTACAGCCAGGTCTGAGATTAGTAAAGGGCAGCAAGCTGCTGTAACAGCCTGCATTAAACCTGGAGTGAGGAGTATAGGTAGCAACCAGGAAGAGTTTGGAAGAGATAAGAGGATGTCAATGTTTTTGCTGATGGGATGAATATTAAGATGTAATTAGAACAGCTTTGTAAATAGTTGCTTTAAAAAAAATCTCAATTTGTTTAACAGGAAATGCAGTTCTCTCATGTTAAAACCTCGTACATAACACATCAAACAGCCACCAGTCTTCCCTCCTATGATACAAGAATCATTGCCTTTGCTTTATCATGTCATGCAGATTGTACAGCTCTAGCTGACTAGGAAATGCCAGGAGACCTAAAGTGAGATATGAACCTGACTGAATCCAAACAGTTTGATTAATTTGCTTTAATTCAGTTTATACAAATATTTAAGAGACCATCAGTGTTAGCCTGATATAAGTTAGTGGGCCACTCATGGGCCGGCAAAGTCAAATAAAGTACCAACAGCGGCAGCGTTTTATTTCTTCAGCATTGGGTTTATTTTCCAAAACAAAACAGTCCAATTCCATTTAAAACAGATAAACTGGGCTCTGCTGGCTGGCTGCCATTAAATCGTCTTCCAGATAAGAATTCCTCCATTGCCTATACAGCAGATATATGCAGCTGGCCTTCCATCTAACTGTTATGGAAAGCCCATTTTCACTACCCTTGCAGGTGTCTTTCTGACTGTTCAGTTTCCCTTTTATAAGAAGTACTCCAAGGTGTCACATGACTCTTGGTCACCTGAGTCAGCTAGAACTTTAAAGCAGGATGCTGGGTGGCCTGTATGTACTTCGAGGTCAGTGCTCTGTTTTACCTGGCCTCTTGGCACTCTTGTTTTAATGACTCTGTCTATCAAGTAATACAGCAGACTATCAATCCCCATTACCAACATAGTAGTGGCCAATAATTAATACAATCCATTTTATCCTTTTGACCCAAAATGCCCATCTGCTCTAGGGATCTCTTGAGTATGTATATAGCCCCCCAAAGCATGTCTAAGTACTTTCCAAACATTATTCCCAGAATGCTCCTGAGAGGTAGAGAGATTTTATTATTCCTTTTTATAGATCGGACAACTGAAGAACAGAAACATTAAGTGACTTGCCCAAGGTTTCAGTACAAGCCAGTGATAGAGCAAGGAATGGACCCCAGGTCTCTTGAGTCCAGGCCTAGTAACTCAGCCATAAAATTGTCTACTCCTGATTTCTGTCAGTTTTCTGCTCTGCAAAAAAGGATTCTCTCCCTTCTGTTGAAGAATCTTCCTTTATGACTATTGTTTGACATTTAATTTTCAAATTTAGGTTCGCCCACTCAGAGGAAATTTCTCCAGCATGCTTTTCTGATAGCTGACCCTTTAAATTTGGGAGAGAAGAAAGCTGCTACCATTTTGCAACTGGGTTTAGAGGGGAACTCAGAGCAGGCTCCATCTTCTCAGCTGGTAAGCATTCTTAGTTCTTATTACATTTTTATCTTTTTTATTTTTGCTGTAAAAGTTACATCTCTTCATATAAATTTCTGAAATAATGTGGATATGGTATCCATAGCTTTAATTTTTAATGGCTAGACAATCTATCATTGCATAAACTACTTACCAAATCACAAATGCTTAACTTTAGTGATTTGTGATGAATAAATGGCCTTCGCTAGGGTGTAAATCAGTGGTGGGCAACTAGCGGCCCATCAGGGTAATCTGCTGGCAGGCCACAAAACGGTGTTTACATTGACCATCATCGGGTACAGCCGACCCCAGCTCTCACTGGCTGTGGTTTGCTGTTCCAGGCCAATGGGAGCTGCATGAAGTGGCAGCCACAAGTCCCGGTGTCCCATGTCACTTCCCGCAGCTCCCATTGTCCAGGAATAGTGAATCACAGCCACTGGGAGCTCAGGTTGGCCATACCCATGGATGGTCAATGTAAACACTGTCTCATGGACTGCAAGTGATTACCCTGATGAGCCTCACTGGTGTAAATATATAGAGCACATAACAGTTACAAAACACCTGGAATTGCTGCAAATGCATTTGCTCTGCTTTAAAGATTACATATTTTATTATAAATGATTTAGAGAAGTGTCAGTAAATTATTTATCAAGCAATAAACAACTTTTAAAATAAACATATTGGTAGTAGTTGTTGCCCAGTTATACCTGTTTAACAAGACATTCATTCTCAAATAAGTGCAGACATAAATGATACATACAAATTAAATAAGTCATTTAAAATTAGGAAATGAATTAACCTGTTTTGAATTATGGGCCTGATTCTGTGATTATAGTATCCAATTATAAGAAAATAAAGTCAGCGCTGTTCTTTTCCGTATGTACCTCCTGCAGGTTTATAGGGAAAATCTCAGCGCAGTAACCATGTTTTGCACTCTGCTAATGAACAGCAAATTTGCTGGTCTGGTGTTTTATCCAGGATACAACACTCAGTTATCTGCTGCTACAGCCATTAGCTGTTACCATGTTGCTGAAGTATGGGCTTGAGGAAAGGCTATATTAGCCACATAGTCTCAAAGGGGCAGACCATCATAGTTCTTACTAGGCCACACCGGAGAGTGAATCCCTCATTTTACTTCCCTACTTAGATTGCACGTCTGACTGTCCCAAACTCTCTACTTTAAGAAAGTCAATATGGATGGGAGGAGCCTTGGATGTGATGCCACCACTTCTTGCTGGCTAGAATAGATGGTCAAATAGATAGGGACAGGATGCATGGAGTATGCTGCACCCCAGAAAGGTTGAGGTAATATTCTCTCTGCTCCAGAGCAGGAGAGGAATTGTATCTTAGTCATGGTTGACTGGTCTACTCCTGGGATGGTTCAGTTCCATGTTGTCCTTTACTAAGGGCAGATTGCAAAGGTACAGTGTTGCCCAATTTAATGTAATTGTAATTCATGAAAGGATCCACAAAGATATCTATATACAGTAAATATTAGGGATTGCTAAGTATCATTGCAGAACTGCTTTTTCTTTTGTATAGGCTGAATTAGTAGCAACACATTTTAGATCTTTGTTTTCATTAGTTCTTGGCTTTCCTGAACTTTAACCACTTGTATTGAAATTTTCCATGTTGGTCTGCTTCAAGTTGAATTTTTCTCTGGAAAGTTAAAGTAAAAATAGTGAGGTGTTTTTTTTTTGTTTTTTTTTTCTGAGAATGAGATCAAAGGGATTTAGGCATCTAAGTCTGGGTCAGAGGGAGGTGCCTATCTGTTCTTGGGATTCACAGCCATGAACCTTCTCCTGGAGTCTGCTGCTGCAGCCTTTTCTCACCCAAAGCTAGCCACCATCTCTGTGGGAGGTGGGGGCTGGGCTCATAACCTTTAGCCTAGTGGTTAAAACACTCACCCAGCTTTTGGGAAATCCAAGCTCAACTCCCTCTTCCAATTAGCATTCAATTGTTTATGTAAAGTGGAAGAGCTTCAATTGGAGAAATTGTGGGAAATTCTTACCCCAGAATATTCCATAGGTCCATGATTAGGGCACTCTCCTGAGAGGAGGGAGAAGTGGGTTCAAATCCCTGCTTCAAATGAGGCAGGGGTGAGGGATCATGGCTCCAACCACTGGGATGTTGAAAATGGGGTGGGTACCACTACCTCCTTCAGTTCATATGATTGTGTTTGTGTGGGTTCCAATCTGCTAAGAAGACTCTGAGAACAACTACTGGATTGGGCCTCACAGGTGAGATAGGCATTGAAAAGCCTGCTGGAGCTTAGACGTGAGCTTGGTGCCCCGGCAATAGGATTGAGGTGGCTGTATACTTTCTCAGCAGCAGATTTTTAGATACTTCAGGGACATTACTAGTGGAGATTTTAAGACATTTAGAGGACTTTAGGTGCCTTTAGAGTTAAGCAACAACTGAGCAGGAGTTTTGAAGATTTAAATTTTTGACTCAGGCACCCAAATACCTTTTACATCTACCCTATACTTAAATGCCTTACTAAATAAGGGTCATAATCCATAAATTATTATCACAAAGATTTGTTTCAAAACCATATGCTTTAAGGGGTAGGTAGCTTGCTTTTATTTTCTTTGACTTTTTTTTTAAACTGTGGAAGTACACTTGCTTTAGTAAAATTCCTGTCTTATTGCCGAATCCCTACTATTGAGAGAAGCTAACAAGAATTAGAGATTTGACAACATTATGCCAGCATTTTTCCCATAAAAGTGAATAGACACGTCAGCAGCACTTTGCAAGCAAATGAAAAATATTTGTTTATCCTCTTCTGAGGATAAAAATCATCAAACAAAAATTTCAGAAACAAAGCATCATTAAGTGGGCTTACCTAAATGATAATAGGGATGACTGCAATGTGTCCTTCCTTAAAGGTTTGCTTCAAGCTCAGTGCCAATTTCCCCAAAAATATAAATAGAATACATGGTGGCATCTGTTGAATGGACATGCAAGGTCTTGGGAGGAAGAAGGTCGATTGGAAATTAACATCAAGATTCTTTTGGAAGAATAGCAGCAGTATAACTTAGTTTAACTTCCCCTAGGGGAAAAAAAGTGATCAGTCACAGGTGGGAGGTAGCTTAATTAGATCCAATATGTTCACATCTCAGAGCCAGCTCCTCCACTGAAGTAAAATGGCATAAATCTATTGACTTAACCCACCTACTCTTGCTTGGGATCTGATCCTGAAATGCCATCAGTAGAGTTATTGGAGCTGTAGCTATTTATACCGGCTGAGGATCTGACCCTCAGTGCACTGCACAATAGCTGACATAACAATATGCAGATACTACCTTTACTCACTGCGGTATTATGTCCATCCCAAGTCCCTATTATTTCATGCTAGACCCATTGGTTTAAGAAACTTTTATGGCCAAATTGTGTATTGTGGTCTTCCAGGAGAGCTGTTCAGAAGGGATGACTGTGATTCTTGTCTGCTTGACACCTTCTGTAGTCATTTACATCTGTGGAAGATGGAGGTAATGGTACTAGATGAAATGATATAATGTTAATTTTGTGCAGATATAAATAAATGCAAGGTGCCAACCATAGAGAAACTGGCTCATGGGTGGGTTGGTTGGGGTGGTTGTGTGTGTTATATATACCCTGTAGTAATTAGATAAGGGAATCCTCAACATATTGTTGGATTAAATAATCAAGTCCCATGGTTCATGCTCTTTAATTCACTTGTGCATGTGAATTAGTTGAGCATTCTGCTGAGTTTTCAGAGAGTTGACTAGGAGTTTTAGATGAGGTTGTGCAGTGTCTTCACCTTGTCTTCTCTTGGTCTCTATGATTTCAGAGTAATCTTTATTTGCATTTTAAATACTTGTAGTTAGTAATTTAGCTTGGTTTATGGTACACTCTGTTTTGTTTTTATTATTTTATTTATTTAATGGTTTGTTCAGTGCTAAAAATATCTTGGCATGTGAGTGATTAGCTTTCTTCCAGCAGAATTTCTGTCATCCATATTCAGAAAGCATATTTGATTGTCCTCGTACATTTTCTGTTTTCTCTATAATGATTGGTCCAGCTTCCTAAAGAGTCAAGAAATGTCACTAGGCCAGTTCTGAATAGTTTGTCACAATGACAAATCATGCAGAACAATTTTATGAGGAAAGTGGGGGAGGAGGCTAACAGAACTGAAGGATAAGCCTGCATTTTCTTTCTTTCATTTACACTTGCCTCTGTATATCAGGAACATCTCCAGTGAAGTCAGTAGAGTTTCACTGATATAAACAAACAGAGAATCAAGTGATTAATTTCCATAGGGTTCAATTATGGCTTTGCTACAAGCCCTACTTAATGTACACTGTGTTGTTGCAGTGCCACAGGACTATCCCCTGATGCAGACCTAACCTGCAGTCACATATATCCTCTGGCAAAACTGCGCTGTCCAGAGCATTGCAAGAATAATGTCAAGCTCCACCCATTTCCTGATTCCGCAGCTCATACCCTATCCACCTGCATGGGATGGAGTTTAGCAGTTCTGCCATGGCCACTTACACCCTTCTCCACATAATGACTCAGCATAGAGACGTAAAGGGACACCTTACTCCTCTTCACTCCCTTACACAAAGGTGTAGGAAGGTCCACAATCTAATCCACAGACATTCTCCTAAGGGAGGGTACTATGTGCATCATTAAGTGTGAAAAGAAACTTAAAACGTTGTTTGTATTTTCCTAGTAAGGTCTGTGGCATGATTCACCATTGTATGACTCAAGTTTTATGCTGTATAACTCTTGTAGGACAGATTGTGCTGCTCTGATGCAAAGTAGCCTTAGATACGTTGTACACAGCTGGGTATGCAGGGTTTGTGGCACTTTGTGTTGTTGCAGCAATGTGAAGCAGCCAGGACATACTGGGAAATGTAGCCCACTGGTTTCAGTGGAAATGCATTGGTATAAAACTGGAGTATAAAACTCCAAATCACTCTACTCATAAGGAATGAATAAGAAATTAACCTCTCAATCCGTTTTTTAATGAGTGGCTCATTTATGCTATGTACTTCATTGTAACTTAGGCTATCTCTTATCTAACAGCAGAATTCACTGAGGGAAAAAAATCTTTGTTATACTTTTAGATTCTTTCATGACACCTGGATTTGTTTGAATTGGATGCAGAGAGAACCATGCCTAGGCAGGAAAGATGAATGATATATCTTTGTTTACAATAGCTGTTATTTGTGGATGCTTAAGTTGGTTTGTGACCTTTCCTGGTTTGTGGGAGGTAGAAGACTGCTGAAAACAGAAGATTATAATGACAAAGGCAGAGACATCATACTTATGAAAAACTGTTGGTTTTGGTTTCATGGTGATAGAGTGGTTTGATACAGAAGGGTTGGGGGAGCCTCCTAGGGTCCTCCCAAGAGGTATAGATCAGCTGGTGCAGCTACAAACTGTATTAGGAAATGGATGTTTGTGAATAATCTGTGACTTCTTCTATTAAGCAATCAATTCAATAGAGTTTAATATCAAATTAATTGTGGTTCCACTGTATTAGTAGGCTCCGCATACCGTGTAATGCATATTATGTATATTGCATTACATAAACCTTTATATTTATGCATTCTTTTTCACCAATGGGGTTCTGGTGATGAATGTTGGATATGATTTTAGATAAGAAATATCAGGTCAGTAATTCAAATAAGTGGCTAATATAAATGCCTGCAGAGCTCTTTGCAAAAAAAAAAAAAGTTAGTTAAAACAACAAAACCTTTCTGCTCTTGGATCTTTTCACTTAGCAAAATTTAGAAACTTGTGTAGGCCCTGCATACATACAAGCTAGTACTGTGAACTCATCTAATCCTTAAAAATAAGCCACGTTGGACAGTACTTACGTTGGAAATCCATAGTGACCTTCTAAGTCCTGCAGGAAGTGGAGCTGAGGTGGCACCCTTCCTCTATGTCCATACTGAATCATTACCCCCAACTAATTAGGGAACTGTGCTGCATCTTTCAAATGAGATGTAAAGTCATGGTCCTGACCAACTGAGGGCATCCACGATCCCATGAGACTTTTTCTATAATTGATAGCATTTATTCGTAGTTATAAATGCATTGTTTACTGAACTCTGTATCAAAGCACACATGAGATGTCTTAAAATATTTATCAGAAAATGGAATTCGTAGCAAAATTGCCTAGATTAAAATATCACAGTATGTTTGATATGTGCAAATAAACAGGACTTCAATCCACCTGTGGCTACTTAAACTGATGCCATTTGGAAGGTATATCCATGTAGCTGAGACAAAATTGGGCTTGTAAGGTGACATTCAACCCAGGTATAACTCTGTTTAATGTCAGTGGAAAAACACCTGGGATAAATTTGGATTATAAAGTTTTAAGGATCAGCCCTGCTCTCTGTGAAGTCAAAGGGAGTTTTCCATACCATTAAATAGGATCAGAGATATATCTTTTATATGTAAATTAACTCTATATGATCATTTCCATGGCCATGGAAATTAAAAATAAATAAAAAATCAAAAGTTCTCCTTGTGAGAAACTGTGTCCAATAAGAGATTATTGAAAGCATTGCATTAAGAATTTAGAAGGAATGGTCAGAATATCTCAATTAAAAACAATTACAGAGAACATCTTAACTTCAAAATTATATATCCATTTATAATAATGTATGCACTTAGAAATACATCAAACGCTAATCAAAGATTGAGGGTTGGGAAATGTAACAGAAGTTTTCCCAGTGCCATAATTTTGAAAGAAGTCACACACAGGAAATATTTGATGAAATGATAAGAGTTACACATTTTGGGTTTTGTAATGTTTTCTTAAATATAGATAATGTAGAATCCTGTAACTTCGGGTGTAACATTAATTATATGGTGGCAACCCACAAGAATAATTTTTCTGTGAGATCTTTTTGCAGAAAATTATTGGGAACAATTACTCTAATGCTGATTTCTTGCAAATGCGAAAGATTGTGTGCTTTTTCTGAATAATCATCAGAATGAATAATGGAATCAAAGAAGTTATATCTGGAAATGCACAGTTAGGTTATCCAGCCATCCTATTCCTAATACAAGACTGAAAAGTACATCAACAGAAGAAGATACTACCAGTATCTAACTATATCAAGTATTGATGGGGCACTAAAGCTGTGCAGATAATTGAGTTTTTGCTTGCTGGCAGTTCTGAATACATACATACATACATACATACATAAGCACATTATATGGTGCATATGGAATTTTCATTGACTCAAAAGTCAGAAAGAATGTTTTGGGACAAATGAAATGTTTTGTTTAGATTTTTAATGCATTTTTAACATTTTAGGGAAATGAAGGGTTCAAGTCACAAAACTGGTCCTGCTTCTTATACCTAATAGTTCAGAGCAGTCACCTGAGACGTGGAAGAGCCAGGTTCATATTCCTCTCTCAAACAGGGATATGAACCCATGGTCTTCCCCCTTACTACATGAGTGTCCTAACTAGTAGGCTACTGGCTACTTTGAGAGGGGTTTCTCCTGTTGAAGATGTTAATTTACTTTAAATTAATAATCATTAGTGTGGGGGCTGGAAACCTAGTGTCCCCCATCCCAGGTGAATGCCCCAACTACTAGGCAATAGAGTAAATCTCTCTCTCACCCAATGACTATATCTTACTAAGGTGACCCGCCATCCCCAGAACCACAACCCTCATCCCTCTGGGGAAGCTGGGACAAACCTGAGTGGCACAGCAATTCTGTGTGTCAGATTGCAATGACTGGAGATGGGAGTTGGGTCCACCCTCCACAGGACAGAAGCCACTGCCGCGAAGTAAGTGTGGGTGGGCTTGCTCTCCAATTCCTCTCCCTCCCACCAGGCCCTCTGCTCCACACCTTACCAGGAGAAGGGTATGTTTACCTAAGCCAGGGCCCATTGATGGATTTATTTGGTGCTGGGAATGGTGAACCATTTATAACAGTGGTTCTCAAACTTTTCTACGGTGACCCCTTTCACACAGACAGACTCTGAGTGTGATTCCCCCCCCCCTTATAAATATATAAAAAAGTGTTTTTAATCTAACACCATTATAAATGCTGGCGGCAAAGCGGGGTTTGGGATGGAGGCTGACAGCTTGTGACCCCCCATATAATAACCTCACGACCTTCTGAGGGGTCCAGATCCCTAGTTTGAGAACCCCCGATCTAGAACCTTGTCAGGATGTAACATTTGGAAAACAAAGATTATGTAATTTCATACAAAGTACAACAGCATCAACAGGAGAGATTGAGACCAGAATAGCGAATAGCCGGTTGGATAGGGAGCTCACATAGAAACAGGGAGACTTGGGTTCAAATTCCTACTCCTGATCCGGGAATTTGAATCTTGATCTCTCTGATTTCAGATGAGTGGGTTGTTAGGCACGGGGGAGGGCAGAGGAAGCACCGCAAAATCTCTTCCTCCTTTGGCTTTGTGAATAGTACGTACGTCCAACTGTAATTCCTGCCAAATGTGGGATGACAGGGAGGGGCTACATTTTGTTGATTTATGAACCAGACTTTTATAAGCCCAAATTGTTTGTTTAAAACTTATACTGTGTGTGTGTGTATATATATATATAATATAGTCTTTTGTCTGGTGAAAAACATTTCCTTGGAACCTACCCCCACAAATACGTTAATTCTTATGGGGAAATTGGATTCATTTAACATCATTTCACTTAAAGTCACATCTTTCATGAACATAACTACAATGTTAAGTGAGGAGTTCCTGTATGAGATTTTAGTTTGTACTGACTTTTTTAGTGCTTTTTATCTAGCCTGTTGTAAAAACTTAGCAAATATAAAAATGAGTTGATGTACCTCCTGGAAGACCTCTGAGTACTCCCAGGGGTACATGTACCCCTGGTTGAGAACCACTGATTTAAGGGATCCCTGCCAATCATATGGCTGGACAGAGTACATGAGGGAGAGGAAGCTGGGCCCAGAGGGCAGAGGGGAAGATAGGGGTAAAGCCTCTGGGATTGTAGCTAGCATTTTCAGTTAAGTACCTTTATTTCCTGTTTATTTCTTTTGTTTTGGAACAATAAATCGAGTCCTTGGCCTTAAAAGAACTTGGGTGGGAAGTTTGCTTCAATTCCTGGGCTGGTGAAGCTGCCCACCAGCTTACATCTGTGTGTGTGTGTGCGTGTGTGTGATATGAAACGGAAAAGTATAAACGGTGCTGCTGCTGTTCCCAGTGGTTCTCCCACTTTGTCAAAACCTGCCATTAGTGCTACTGCCTCTGTTGCTCAAGCCAGTGCCATTGATGCCCTCTCAAAGATTTTCTCCTGAAATGTAAGCTATTAAGTTGCACTAACTGCCTGCAACTTCTGAGCAGAGCTTTCTAATAGTGCTTGTTGCTGGCATGGGAGTCTGCAGAAACATGATTTGTAATATTTTTATAACTTCACTTACATTTTATACTCTTCCAGCTGCAGATTTCATATCTATATGTATTTAAAGCAAGGAGCTATATGGTTATCTGAAAAATAAATATGTCATTCATGTATTTAATTGCTTGTCTGAGTTCACTGCCATGGTTTAATTGCTCTATTGGTTTAATGTCCCAAAAGAGACTATTCCCCAGCTGTTAGATGTCAGATTTGTGTTTGCCTAACATTTTAATTTGTTACAGTTAGTTGTTAAGCACATAAGGAGCTCTACATGTAGCAACAGTGCTTATAAGTGCCACTTTTGAACAGTTTGTGTTAAAAAAGGAAGGCATGTATTTTTACGTACATCCACTAGGGATTCAGAGGGCAAAACACAGTAAAATGACCCTGTTAGTCTACGTGGCAAAGCTACTATCTTCTTAAAGAGCTGTATCTGTGACCGTGTCTCTAACCCTTTTGAAAGCTGCTGTGTGTGTGTTTCTGTACATAAGTCAAAGTCACATTTATATTTTTATACTGGAAATTGTTAATAGCTTTTATCAAGTGAGTCTTAGATCTATAGACAATCACAGACCTGGTTAAAGCTGTTGGCAGACAGTTGCTAGGCGTCCTTCTTTCACGCTAGATAGAAGGAGCAATTAAACTCCTTTATGTAGTGACTAGAGCTGGACAAATTTTGTTCTGATAAATAATTTATTTACCAAAAAATGGAGAAAATTGGAATTTGCTGAACAGTTTCAGCTAAAACAAAACAAAACATAACAAAAACAGGCTAGAGATACAAGAGGACTTAAAGTACCATTCACTAAACCAGAGGAGGAAGAGATGGTATTCTGGTGTGACTCTCAATCCTTCCTGTTGAAGCTGTTCCACTTTGAATAAAATATTTGAGTAGCCAGAGAGAGAGAATGAGTCTATAGTCTGGTGGTTAGGACATTCACTTGGAAAGTGGGGACACTTGGGTTTCAAGTCCCTGCTCCAAAGCAGGGATGGTTGGTACTCTAAGCACTGGTCTATTGGGTATAAGGGAAACAGTAGCAGCAGTAGTTTTGTGAATGTATCCCTTCATTTCTCCTCATTTTATTTTATTTTTATAAAAAAACTGGAAATGAAATACTGGGTCAAATGAAATTTTTTGGACTTCTTCATTTGCCAAAAATTATTTAAAAAATCTTGGTTTTAGTTTGACCTGAACTGATTTTCTTTTTAAAAAAAATTCAGAACTATTAGCAAACCAAAAATCAGTTATTCACATCACTCTAGTAATGAAGCTAGAAATAACAGAAGCTACTGCCCAAGGCATAGGACTGCAAGGAAAACCCTGGTCAGAAGCAAAGTTGTGTGTGCTGAAGGGTTTGCTGATTGCAATGATGGGGTTGGTATTTGTTTGTCAAGTGGTGTGTGTTTGAGTGGTAGAATATGACAGAAGCAGCGGTGAGCATGACCCTGAGTGGAAGCAGAGAGACACTGCTCCTTAAGCACAGAACTCATTGGAGCGGCAAACTTGAGAATTGTGAGCAAACAAACTGCCGGCTGTTTGGTTCCTACTGTGTTCAGGGAAACAGGACTTCATGTAATTCTTTATTTACAAACAGAATAGCATGAAAGATATATCTGAATCATATCCTTAGTTTCACATTCTAATAGAAACAAGACTGCAATGCCCCAGATATTGGCTGATTACTCAGGTCAAAGGAGCAACAATATTTATAAAGCTGGTTAAACTAGAAATCGGTAATGGAAGTCTTTCCCCTCCTAAGATGCCAGATCAGCAATGGCAGACAGTTGTTAATGTGTGTCCTCATCACAATTGTATGGACTATAATCTTGTTGGGGTCGGGGGTCTTAGAATCATATGTGTTTATAGTTCCTGCCACAGTGGGACCCTGATCAGGAGCTCTAGGTATTAACAAACACAAAAAATATATAAGAATCCTCACAAAACTGTCACCATAGCTGATACAATTTTGCAGCCATAGGCCTGATGCTGAATTCCTTGCATATCCACAGATCCATCGGGAAGACTGACTCCTCTGTTATCTTCAAAAGTGTTTCATTTGAATCTGAAATCAAAGGATGAATGATGAGGGAGGCTGACCTGTTTTATATTCAGACTTTGTGGGGAAAATATTTATACTTACAAGTGCCTACAGAATGTTTTAAAATATATATTTGCATAGGCAGATTTAAGGGACTCCTGGGCATCCAGGGGGACCACCATTTTGAATTATGTCTCCCTATAGTTCTTATAGAAGCCTTAAACTCTGGGACAGGGATCGGCAACCTTTAGTCCATGGTAAGCTCCCTGGTGGGCTGGGACAATTTCTTTACTTGCCACGTCCAGAGGTTCAGCTGATTGCAGCTCCCACTGGCTGCGATTCACCGTTCCAAGCCAATGAGGGCTGCCGGAAGTGGCACGAGCCAAGGGATGTGCTGGCCACCACTAGGTCTTCCCAAAGGTATAGCTGGTGAGGAGCATGTGCAAGAATAAACAGTCTACTTGCCTTCATTATAGAAGTATGCTTCTTGCTGCTGTTGTTGGTTTGTTTTTCTTCCTGACTACTTCAGAGAAACCACTCAAAATGCAAACATTTCTCTTTGAGAACATGACTAAAGATACCTCATTTGTGTTCACTGTTGAATCAGGGATGGTGGGGATTGTGTGTGTGTGTGTGCGTACGCACCTCTAAACAGAGGAGACCTGCTTCTGCACTTTCACTAACTAGTTTGACAGAGAGTAGAGTACAATATGTACCAACTGGCAGGAGGATAGGTAATATGATCCCAGGATCTCTGAAGCATAATTGTGTGCCATCCTTTCCAGAGCACCCAGTGAGGCAGGGCAGAACTTCATTGACCAAATGCAGGGCTGTGGCTTAATGCCACAATATAGGGAGAGATTTTCAAATGGTCCTAAAGGATTGAGGAGCACAAGCACTATTGTTTTCCTAAATCCCTTAAGAACTTCAGAAGAAATCTGATTATATTTAAATTATGGGTTATCTATTGAATGATCGGAATGTCTGATGAATGGGAGTGGTTCTGTTTTGCCTAGGGTGTAAATGCCCCAGTGAAAGGATAGCTTAGTTTCTCTGTGACTAAAATAGTCTTCCAAACTGCTTCATGTTTCAGAATGTGTTTGGGAAACAGTGCAATCCCAAACCCAAACTTTTAATTAAAAATGCAGAAAATCCTGACATTTGTGAAGCCATCTACTTGGTTCATGCTCTGGGAAGTAATAAAATAAAATGCAGACTCCCCTGCACATCAGAAATAATAGTAAAATATCTAGAGGAGTTAATATAACCAGCAAATGTTCTGATATATCTAAATCACAGGAAGATAAAAATGGACAGAGCGTTAGCAAGATGTGGCAGAAAATGAATCTGAAGAACAAAGCTCTACATAAAGCGAAGAGCTGAACTTTGGATGCAGGCTGACTTGTACATGCAGACTTCACTTCAGCAGGCATCGCACACATACATTGAATAAGAAATTGAATTCAGTCTGATTCCCAAAGAAAGCCCTACCAAAAGAATCATCATTTACTCACACCAAAAAAGGAGGAAAAATGAAGGGGGTGGTGATAGAAAGCACTCTGCTTTTGCTATCACTATCTCAGAGATAGGCTTTTATTTCTTGATTGTACCACATGCTGACATGTATAAAGCAAAAATCATCAGGCAAAGATTTCATGAAACAGTCTACATCATTCAGCCTTCCTGCGAACAGGAACATGGGCAGAATATTAAGAAGAAAAATGCTGTCATTAATAAATGACAAGGAAGTACATGCATACTGAGTACTTTTACATTCACTCTTCTTCCATGCGGATCTAAAGGCTCAAACTGCAACATTATGTACGAATCCAAAGAATCTATCTGTAATGCTGATCAGAAAGCATGGCAGTGAACATCTGGGGGAAGGGGAAAGTTTCTAAAGCTATGACTAATAGCTAAAACCCTTCACATGATTTGAAAATGTACCAGCTATTACCAAAATGGAGTGCTTAAGTGGGACTGTGGTATCCTAAAAGCTAATTGGCATTAAGACTGTAAGAGTGAAAGAGCAGTGAAATGGGAAAAATCATGGCACAGCATGGTACCGAAATCAAACCCATTCCAATCTCATTACTTCTTTGTGAATTTCATTTGGTTCCTTTTTAAGTAGAACTGATTCCAAACTCTTTTTAAAAACATCTTCTTTAAAATCAACCCAAAACACAGTTTTTTGTTACAGAGTGTGTGTGTGTGTTTGTGTGTGTGTGTGTGTGTGTGAGAGAGAAATCTGATAGACTTCTAAAGGGACACTAGCACCTGGTGCCTGTAGATATACCTTTCAAAAAGTCAAATGTAATAATAACCTTTGCTTATATTAATAGCCTTCTGTTCTTTCTGTTTTGCAGTACCTAGGTAACACTGAGGTTTGGATAAAAGATTTATGGGATGGAATGCTATATGTTTTCAATATCTGTAATTTCAAGAGCCATACTTCCCTTTAGTGAAAGATCAACTTCTCTCACATACGCACTGCCTCCTCTCCCATTTGCAGCCAGATCTTCTCCTGAGCCTTTAATAACAACGTGTTTAAAATCCATTCTCCACCTCCCATCCGAGAAACAATATTCAGTCAAGGAACCTATAGCACCTATGATTCCTTAAGTCACAACCACATGCCCTTTTGAGAAATCTATTTGTATGGTAGTTTTAGACAGTGTACCTTCAGCATGTTGAAAAAGGGTGGTCCACTGAGGAAGTCCTTTGTCATTCACATAGAAGTGCTCCAAGACCTATTGGCTTGTTTTACAGAATTGAAACTGAACATTGCTATAAGAAAGCTGCATAAGCAGGGAAAGCCTCCTGGATTCATAATGAGTATTAACAATCCCTCTTTGCATGCAGAATTGCTATGTCTAGCAACAAATATTCTAGTTAATTGGATCAATGAATAGAAGTTCATAGACTGCACTTAAGTTGTTTTTGTATGATAAAACAACTTTATCTCTAGGTGAAGCAGATCCAGTGGTCTAAAGTCTGGAATTTTTCAAAAAATTATTGCTGATGAACACAGGACACATGTTCTAATTAACATTATTCTTGGTTCTAATTTTATAAGCAGTGCTTTGTTTTCTTTGCCACTCTATTGCCCATGCATTTCAAATGAGATAAAAAGAAGCAAAACACAAAAGCAGAAAGTAGCAATCTAACAGCTCTTGGTAAGAACAGGACATTTTGGGAAAACGTGAGATGTGTGACTTGGCAGCTACTGGTCTTTTATGATGTAAAAGAACTGAATGAACTGCCTTGGTATAGTTTTCTGCTGATGCTGCCACTCTGATAACCTAAAAGCTGCCATCCCCACATTATCACAACTGGTGATAGTGCATGGGTTTGCTTCATGTTTTGCCGCTTTCAACAAAAGTGGAAGGCAGTTTCCAGTCTGCTATTGCTTTTTTACTGCAAAGATTGTGATTTTTGGCCCTGTGACAAATTTAGGAAAATGCATGAATTTTGCCATTATATGACTGTATTAGAAAAAATGTATTTGGACATAAGAATGGCCATGCCGGGTCAGACCAAAGGTCCATCTAGCCCAGTATCCCGCCTTCCGACAGTGGCCAATGTCGGGTGTCCCAGAGGGAATGAACAGAACAGGTAATCATCAAGTGATCCATTCCCTGTCACCCATTCCCAGCTTCTGGCAAACAGAGACTAGGGACACCATACCTCCCTATCTTGGCTAACAGTCATTGATGGCCCTATCCTCCATAAATGTATCTAGTTCTTTTTTGAACCCTGTTGCTGTCTTGGCCTTCACAACATCCTCTGGCAAAGGGCTCCATAGGTTACCTATGCATTGTGGAAGAAATATTTCCTTTTGTTTGTTTTAAACCTGTGCCTATTAATTTCATTTTGTGACCCCTCCTAGTTCTTGTGTCATGACAAGGAGTATATAACACTTCCTTATTTATTTTCTCCACAGTAGTCATGATCTATCATATCCTCTCTTAGTGATCTCTTTTCGGAGGTGAAAAGTCCCAATCTTATTAATCTCTACGCATATGGAAGCTGTTCCATACTCCTAACAATTTTTGTTACTCTTTTCTGTCCCTTTTCTAATTCTAATATTTCTTTTTTTGAGATGGGGTGACCACATCTGCATGCAGTATTCAAGATGTGAGTGTACCATGGATTCATATAGAGCCAATATGATATTTTCTGTCTTATCTATGCCTTTCTTAATGATTCCCAGCATTTTGTTTGCTTTTTTGACTGCCACTGCGCATTCAGTGTATGTTTTGAGAGAACTATCCAGAATGATTTCAAGATCTCTTTCTTGAGTGGAAATAGCTAATTTAGACCCCATCATTTTATATGGATAGTTGAGATTATGTTTTTCAATGTGCATTACTTTGCATTTATCAACATTGAATTAGATCTGCTATTTTGTTGCCCAGTTACCCAGTTTTGTAGCTCTTTGCAGTCTCCTTTGGACTTATCTATCTTGAATAGTTTTGTGTCATCTGCAAATTGTTTACCCCTTTTTCCAGATCATTTATGAATATGTTGAATAGTACTGGTCCCAGTACAGACACTTAGGGGACACCACAATTAACCTCTCTCCACTGTGAAAACTGACTATGTATTTCTACCCGGCTTTGTTTCCTATCTTTAACCTGTTATGAAACCATTAAAGGACCTTTCCTCTTGTCCCATGGCAGCTTACTTTGTTTAAGAGCCTTTGGTGAGGAACTTTGTGAAAGACTTTCTGAAAACCTATGTACACTATATCCACTAGATCCCCATTGTCCATGTGCTTGTTGGCCCCCTCAAAGAATTCTAGTAGATTGGTGAGGCATGATTTCCCTTTACAAAAACAATACTGACTCTTCCTCAACAAATTATGTTCATCTATGTGTCTGACAATTTTATTCTTTACTATAGTTTCAACCAGTTTACCCAGTATTGAAGTCAGACTTACCGGCCTATAATTACTGGGATCACCTCTGGAGTCCTTTTAAAAAAAATGGGTCACATTACCTATCCTCTAGCCATTTGGTACATATTGTATGTATTCCATTTGCTTTGGAAGAAGCAAAATTGTAACCTGAGTATCATTTGTGATATCTCAGGAATACTTTTTGAAGATTTCACATTTCTCACAAACATTTATGGAATGAAGAACAGTAGATCCACAGAGCACTAGAAAGTAGCCTGGTGGCATTGTCTCTCGGTTGCAAGGTTGGCATGGGAAATATTGGTCTGGAAGTAGCTTGGGATCACTTGTTCTATGGATCTGTTGAACTAGAAGGGGAGATGGAGAGGTACCATGCTAGGAATTTGTGATAGTGAAATCTCTCCTTATCAGCTGCTAATACTTGACTCAAGGGAAAACTTATTAGCTACCTTTCCAAATTGATGTCATTTCTGCAACCTTCCAAAAGAGATTTTAGAGAGCCATTTTGTGTGGAGAGTGGAGGTAAAAATTGCAAATAAACTCATGAATTATGTATCCCCAACTATAAAGAATGAGTGGCACATGTACCTTTTAAAATGTATCTTACATCCATATAGCATTGTAGTGGGGCAGTTACTCCACTCCTCCCAGTTTAGTATCATCTGCAAACTTGCTGAGGATGCAATCCACACCATCTTCCAGATCATTAATGAAGATATTGAACAAAACAGACCCCAGGACCAACCCTTGGGGCACTCCACTTGATCCCGGCTGCCAGCTAGACATGGAGCCATTGATCACTACCCGTTGAGCCCGATAATTTAGCCAGCTTTCTATCCATCTTATAGTCCATTCATCCACCATATTTCTTTAACTTGCTGGCAAGAATACTATGGGAGACCATATCAAAAGTTTTGCTAAAGTCAAGGAATAACACGTCCATTGCTTTCCCCTCATACACACAGCCAGTTATCTCATCATAAAAGGCAATTAAGTTAGTCAGGCATGACTTGCCCTTGGTGAATCCATGCTGACTATTCCTGATCTCTTTCCTCTCCTCTAAGTGCTTCGAAATGGATTCCTTGAGAACCTGCTCCATGATTTTTTCCAGAGATATACCGGTAGAACCATCTCAAAGATGCCAGTTTAGAGGTGGATGATATGCTCAAAGATTGTTAGATTCCCTCTTCCCTCCAGGAAGCTAAGCTAAATTTGGATAATAATGTTCTGCATAGACAGGAAATATCTGGGATATATTCCAAAATAAAACAGATTTTTGTGCAAACAGTTATATTTTATACCCCAGTTAATAATTATATACTTCAAGCAACTAAAACGGCATTACGACTTTAATCCAGCTAACTTGTCAATAGGAGTTTCCTGACTTTGTCTGATAAGGTGGATGTGATGGTATTTACATATGACAGCCCCCAGTTCAGAGTGTTAACAGTTACTTTAATATTGCACTAAAATATGCTTCTGAAATAAAACATTTGGCAGACATTCAGTGACGCATCTGTCTTGTATCAGGCTAGTTAGAAAAACCTCCAAGGCCCGCTTTAACCTGTTTCAGAGTTGTCCTCTGGGAACATTTCCCTAGGAGAATGGATATGGATGCAGAGGGAGAGGATGTGGTCTTAGGGTAGCAGTGTGTACCTTCAGAAACTTAAAGGCTAACTTCACTTGGGCCCATCACCAGGTTCCAAGAGGGAGGCAGGTTTGAACTCCTGATCTCCTTAGAGCTAGGGATGTCTGAGAATGAACTTGCATACAGCAATTCATAATCCTGGGCCGAGGCAAGACATGCTGGATGAAGGACCTATATAAACCCTGTCTCCTCTCAGATGGGAGAGAGCTGAGGATCGCCCCTAGAAGAAAGGGCACGTAAATCATTGTTTCTTTGGTTTTCTCATTTTGCGAAGTGTGGGATTTGATCTGGAAATGTCAGAAGCAACAATAGATTGTCCTAACTCTAAAAAGAATGGAAAAAGGAAGTCTTTGTATTTGGAAAAGAGCTCTGTAGGCGCAGCTGATGTCTGCTTTGCCCTGCCATGATGGAATGTCCCTCAGAAAGTACTGATATGGGAAGACAGGTACTGGTGACATTGAACCATAAGGGAACCCTCAAACCTCTTTTTATATTTCAAGGGTTCATTTCACAATCTTGGAGAAAAGGAAGGAGAAACCGGCGAGTGTCTTTCCCCCATGCCCCAAAAATGAATCTGGAAATTGTGTGTTACAGGTGTAACTGCACTTTCAATAAGGGATACACAAAAGGAATTGGTAATGAGTATATATGTAATACCTAAAAATAAAATATCATCAATGCAAATTATTCTGTTTGTGACAACACACCAGGGGTGGCCTTATCCCAAAATTTTACCAGACAAACAAAAATAAAATGCTCCCATCAACTCACAGATTGGTATGTCTTATTTTGATATCCCTTAAATTGCTGACCAAGATGCAGCACTGTGACCTCTGTTGTCAGCCGTGATCACGGTACTGAAAATTATCATTATGAGAAATTGGAAAAGCACAGAAATTCCATCAAGGACTGAGTGGACACATACAATGTGGGATGTGCTGGTTATGGAAAAAAATGACACAATGCTCACAAGATAAATGTAACTACTATCCTACCATATGGTACCCTTCTTTTTTTTATCTGTATACCTTACACTTTGCAGATTTTGAATAGTGCTAACCTCTGGGAAGAGACTGTGTCAGTGACACTAATAAAGAAACTGAACGTCTGCCAAATGTTTTATTTTGGAAGTTCATTTCTGTGCAATATTTAAGATAACTGTTAACATTCTGAACATGTTAATGTTTTTTGTTCATCATTTGACTGTAATGAAAACTTTATTTACTTAACAGTGCTAGCTAATAGAGAGACTGATCTGCTAATTGATAAAGTGTGTACATAAAGATTTCATTTACAGGATTAAAAGACACAGTATAAATTGTTAATGTATCCCTGGAAAAAGAAAAGGAGATGCACTTATTTAGAACAACCCGAGTACACCCAAGAGCTTTTGCAATCAGAGGTTTGACTACACATTGTGTTCATATTTATGTTTTAAGTGAATTATACGACCGCAATACAATGAGCTGAAACTTGAGATTCCATTGTTTCCCTTTGGCACCTTTTGAATACTCTCCTTCAATAAAAAATAAAACTATTTGAAAGAAAATGCTTTAACCATGATGATATGAGACAGATGTTAAGTCTTCCAAGCAGTCCAATAAAATGCATTTTTGGGATGAAACACTTCAGACCTCATCAAAAGCAACCTAAAAGGGAACCCTAGCCCCTTTGAATGAATGCTTCACTGCAGGTCTATTTCTTATGCTTTGACATTAGTTTGGTCTATAACAATGCCAAAAGTATAGGCTGACTTTCACTTTCTTTGTGGATCTGGGCCATATAAGTGCCGGAAAAACATTTACATCTTACTGTTAAAGTAGTGAACATTGAAACACTGATTTTGCAACTTAAATCAGTGCTTGAGTTGCACTGCCAAGATAGCTGAGATTAAATCATAACTCCCAGGAGCATCTATAGTGTGTAACTTAATGAAGGAGAAGGGTCTGTGGAGCTATATATCTTTTTATATTGCTTTCAGCAGAAATAGCTCAGGGTATTATCAGTCTGGATGTTGGTAAAAGCAATACAATTATGGCAAAGTGACTTACATAATTCTGAGGGTTATTTTTAGAATCTTTTTTCCAGGTGTGAAAAATTACTAGAGATAAGTTTAAATAAAGAATGTACAGGGATAGAGCTTCTGGCAAAGCAGTAAGGGTCAAATGCTGGAACTCTTACTTATGTTTATTAGTACCTTACTCCTTAAAGGGCTGGTCTTCACTAGGGCGGGGGATCGACTGCAGATACGCAACTTCAGCTATGTGAATCACATAGCTGAAGTTTGCATATCTGGAGCTGACTTACCTCCTGTCCTCACGGCGACTGCAGTCGGCGGCACGCTCCCCCGTCGACTCCGGTTTACTCCTCTGTGGGAGCTGGAGTTCCGGAGTCGACGGGGCCAGCGCTAGCAATCGATTTCTCACGTCCTCACAAGACACGAGAAATCGATCGCTAAAACATCGACCGCTGACCACGGTAGTGAGGACGTATCCAAAGAGTAACTAAAGTGTTAGAGCATAAGCTTTCGTGGGCTAATACCCACTTCTTCGGATGCATGCAGTCTGCATGCATTTGACGAAGTGGGTATTAGCCCACGAAAGCTTATGCTCTAACACTTTAGTTAGTCTTTAAGGTGCCACAGGACTCTTTGTCACTTCTGCAATTCCAGACTAACACGGCTACCCCTCTGATTCTTGATCTTACTCCTTGAGTATCCTATTGAAATAAATGTGATGATTTACCAAGTAAGGCACAATCCAGTGTGAGTTAGGGAATCAGAATCTAGTCCTTAGTCTGAGGGTATTGTACGTGTGCTATGATCTCTTAAGATACTACAAACTAAGTACTGTAGAGGCAAGCTGATTATATCTTTATTTTGGTTAATAGCACCCTACTTACTGAGCAGTTGCACTAATTTCACTTGTGAAGGAGCACATCATTCAGAGTGAGTAAGTGTATCAGAATCTGATCCTAAGTTTGTAATGCATCATTCCTTGGACCAAATACCTTCAGGAACAACTGAGTGCTAAGTGATGAGTGATGTTAGTGACACTGAAGGAGCACTCTCCCCTCTGCATTACAGGAGGATAGGTTCTGATTTAGCATGCGTGAGGGCATCAGAATCTGGTACAGGAGCAATATTGTACCAATATTCCTGCATAAGCCCAGATTCTTTCACCTTTACTCATATGAAATAGTATCTTACTCCACAAACTATTCCACTAAAATGAATGGGATTTTTTGCAGAGTAGGGTACTATTCAGTGAGAGTAATGGTGGAAGAATCTGACCCATGATATTAATGTTCCTCCTCTAGATGAGACCTAACACAGATGACCAGGCCATGTATCACCATTATAGTTCAATGGAAAACACTTTAATGAGGACATAATCCTAGTGTCCAGGCTAACTGCTAAACCCACGTAATTTTATTCAGCCTGCCTAAATTCTCACTGAGTTTCAATGGGATATATTTTTCTTCACATTCTACTCAAATTGTTGCGTAGCATAGCTATTCATTGTTAAACAACTGCAGAGTTTACCTTCGGGTAACTGCATTTCATTGTTGAGTTAAGTAGTATGTATTCTAATTTGTAAAGTATTCCAGGATTTCATTGAAGAAAAAGCACTATCCTAAAGCAGGATGCTATTTTACACTTATACTTTTGATAATCACGTAATAACACCTTGCTGTAGAGTGGGAAGAGGCCGATATGTTTTCCTATAAGAAGACTGTGTGGTTCAGTGGCTAAAGCATGGGACTGGGAAACAAGAGGCCTGGATTCTATGTCCACCTCTGTTGCTGGCTTGTTATGTAACCTGTTAATCTCCCTTCTTTTTAAAGCACTTTGAAATCGCTGGTTGAAAAGTGTCATATAAGTGTTAAGCATCTTATACCTCATGCACCTTGACATTCACTAGTAAAAGCGAGAAATACAATATTTCACTCACATGTATGTTCTGTTACCACAAATACAACATTTTAAACAGCCTTTGAACCAACCAACAATAACTGGTTGTGTAGCAGAATGGACCTTTACCTAAAAGCCAAATAAAATTGTGTTAAGAAACTGCATTGGGAGATTAAGTGATTGCTTAACAGAAGCAATTGCCCGTTGTAAATAATCCAATATGCAATATTCACTAGTACAGATGGCTAGGTAATCACTTGCTGAAGTTGTAAAATTACCAGGCTGTATCCTACAAATTCCCAAAATACGAGTACCCCTAGGCCAACAGAGGCCACCACTGTGATTTCACTGCAGGCAGTTACCACTCTTTATAGCATAGAGAAAACGAGGAATACTTGTGGCACCTTAGAGACTAACCAATTCATTTCAGCATAAGCCACAAGTATTCCTCATTTTCTTTATGGATTCTGACTAACACGGCTGCTAATCTTCACCTTTTATAGCAGTACCCTCAGGAGTGCCATCTATATATCAATGTTGACTAGTCCATGTGACGTAATTTCTGAACGTTATTGTTTTCACTGGCAGGACTTTCAGGAATGGCATTATGGATTACGGATTTCAGTGTTTTCCACATGCAGGCTTCGGCAGTCATATACTCCACTACTGTCAGCCCAGAAAGGAGTTTTTTTTTTCTTTGAAGAGCTGATTGGCTATTAGTGCTAGTGTCCATAATTTCTGTGAGCCATCCAGCAAATGACTCTCAACAGCAAATAAACTGTTGTGCCTCTAAACAAGAAAACACATTCAGGGAGAAAGTCATCTATTTAAGTGTGCAACTTGCTTTTCTCCACCTTTTGAAGCTGTGATTAGTCTTCTAACTGTGCGCCCAAATTTAGTTGATGTTTTCTGCATGCATAATTAATTGTTTTCCTGAAGATATCACCTAATTTTTAATTACCACAGAAGCTATAATTAAATATCAAGCAAGCCAGTCTGCAAACTGGATTTCTCTTGAAGCTGGATACAGACAACTTGTGACAGCATGCAGTCATCATCAAATGCAGAAACTGGCTATTGTCGAGGACTGGAATATGTAAACTTGTCCACAGTTCCAGCTAATTCACTTACTGTCAGCTGCAATAAATTAATTCTGTCTTGATTATTAGTATCTGAAATATTATTTCAGTATTTCAATGGGAGGAAACTTTTATATTCAAAGGAACCTCTCTGCAGCTGTTCCCTTTAGCACCTACAACTGCATCAAAGTTAAAACCAGGAATAGCATTAGTGACCAAATACCCTAGCTATTAAACTGATCTTCTGTGCTAAAAGCAGGACATTGGATTGCAACATATCTGTCTTTCTCTATGGTATGTTTCTATGCTCATCAAATAATATCTGAGCACCTAATCCTCTTTTGGTCAGTGCTCCCTCTGTAGTCAATGGGAGCTTTTTGCCTAAGCATGGACTTAATGATTTTTTCCCATTTCCTTCCTTTAATCCCTTGTTCAAAGGGGAAGGGGAGTTCATAACACTGCATAAAAAGAGAACGAGAGAGTTTGTGCTGTAAGTGTTCATCCCAAACATGAATGTGCAGTTCAGCCAATGTGCAGTGGCAGTGGTAGCCTTAGGCTGCTGCCATTGATGCAGTCACTTCAGGAACCAGACGATTCAGGAACCGTGCATGGGTGCCAGCAGAAAGCTCACAGCTTTGCTAAATATGGCACCATCAGCTGCCCCCTCCCAACCAAGCAACTCAACTGATAGCTCTAATATTAGCTCTCTCACTAGCCTGCACCCTCTTTGCTCTGTTTTCTCTGTGCCTCTGTTCTGCTTCAGTGTATGCAAGCTTAGCTCTCACCAGCTCCTTTTCCATCTTCCTCCCCTGACTTAACCAGTTGACTTGTTGTGTACTCAACTTTGTGCTCCAGTAGCCTTTACCAAAACAAATTAGCAGCGCCAGCCATAGCAGAGACCACAGGAAACAATACTTTGCACTTCTGCATCCTCATCCTCCTCAGAATCTTAAAGCACTTTACAAATGGATGGATACAGAGGTGAAAGTAAGCTGGTACGCCCCGGGATGGCATACCGGCAAGAGCCAGTGCGCTATACCAGACCGGCTTCCCCAGGCATTTAAAGGGCCTGTGGCTCCCAGGAGTGGCTGGAGCCCTGGGCCCTTTAAATTGTTACCAGAGCCCCACTGCCAGAGTCCTGGGGTTGCAGTGGCACCCAGGACCCTTGGGGCTCCAGTGGCGATTTAAAGGGCCCGGGGCTCCGTTG
Source organism: Dermatemys mawii (assembly GCA_007922305.1). Classification (NCBI taxonomy): domain Eukaryota; kingdom Metazoa; phylum Chordata; order Testudines; family Dermatemydidae; genus Dermatemys; species Dermatemys mawii. The sequence goes on from ML677364.1 coordinate 12,139,588, forward strand.
CGGTAACAGCGGCTGGGAGCCCTGAGCCCTTTAAATCACCACCCGAGCCCTACTGCCGGAGTCGTAGGGTAGCGGCAGTAGCTCTCCAGAAGCAGTTTAAAGGGTCCTTTAAATGATGGGGGAAGCCAGTTTGAACCCTGCTGCCAGAGCCCTGGTATAGTGGCAGCAGGGCTCTGGCAGCAATTTAAAGGGCCCTTTAAAGCTGTGCCAGAGCCCAGAGCCCAAGGGTAGGTGGCAGCCAGGAGCCTCCAGAGCTCTGTTGACAATTTAAAGGGCCTGGGGCTCCACTGTGGTTGTGGTGGCTGGGAGCTCCTGGCCCTTTAAATCACAGCCGGAGACCTGGTATGCTGCCATTACCCAGGGACTCTGGCAGCGATTAAAGAGCCCAGGGATTTAATAACCCCGCCTCTTCTGGCTGAGGCCACGCCCCCTTATTAGGACTCCGGCGTACCAGTAAGTCCTTTAAATTACTTTCACCTTTGAATGGATTAAGCATATCACCACATTATGTGAGATGGGTGTTGTTATTTCAGTTTAACATAGATGAAGCTGAGGCAGAATGGTAAGTGACTTGTTCAAGATCACAGGACTAGTCTGTAGCAGAGCTGGAAATAGACCACAGACTACTTAAGCACAGATCTTAAGAGTTAAATAATTAAACTCTGGAATAGAGTGCAAGTGCCCTGCAATGATAAATCCCAGACTGCACTGACATTTATTTTAGATGGGCCAGTTTTTGCTTTTTCTCCTTGTGGGAAGCTTGTTATATATATTTTTACATTATTTTTCAATTTTATTCCCACCATTGCTAAATACCCATAATCTGTTGTTTCCATCTGATATGCTTGGAATCTCTTCTTTCTCCCGCTGTATAAGAAGTGACAACCTGACCTACACAAGCTGTGTGTGTATATATATACATCTATTGTGATGGAGTCAGACCAGAAGGGTATAAGAGAGTGCTGGAAGGCAGGTATATTAGTCTCAGGATGTGCAGGTCCCTGTTCCCTGGATAGCCAAACAAATGCTACTCCTGGCCAATCAAGAAGCTTCTAGAAAGTAGCAGAAATAGCTAGCCTGATTGGGACACCTGAAGCCAATCGGGGCTGGCTGAAACCAGCTAAAAACCTCCCAGTTAGTCAGTTGGGGGAAGCCAAGGAGAAAGGAGCTGAAGGAGAGGAAGCTTTGCGATACCCTGAGGTAAGGGAGAAGTGAGAGAGCTGTGGGGAAGTAGCCCAGGGAAAAGTAGCAACTCTGTCAGTTAACGGTTGGCTGCCAATAGCTACTACCATTAGGGTCCCTGGGCTGGAACCCAGAATAGAGGGCAGGCCTGGGTTCCCCCCTACCTGCTACTACTGAAACACCTCCTGGAAGGGGAAGGTAGGCCCCTAGCAGGACAGAAGGTTATACTGTCCTGAAATAAGCCCAAAGGGACAACAGAGGCTGTAGGAGTTCTCTCACCAACAGCTTTGCTGGCTGATGATGAAAAGGGCTCTGTAGACTGTAACCCTGGCCTAGAGAGACAAGGGCTACGTGGAAGGTTGCAGTGAGCCTCTAAGGCTAGCACAAACCGCCTGGAAGTGCAGGATCTACAGGGACAAGGCCAGAGCTTTGCCACACTATATATAGATATAGATATAGATAGATATATGCTCAATCAGTTTGTTGAATCTGCTTGTCTCTAGATCTGCTCACATGGTGTCATAAACATAAAGTAGCCTAGAATTCCTGCTTACCTGTAAGGTGTTAAGAAGCTAAAAGAATCTGGTTGGCACTTGATCAAAAGGACCAATGGGGACCGAAGTTACTTTCAAATCTGGGGGAGGGAAGGGTTTTGTTCTGAGTGCTTTGTCTGTGGCTTGTTCACTTTGGGGATTTCAAAGGAGCCGGACAGCTGTTTCTTCTCTCCATCTATTTCTATATCAATTTCTGAACATCACAAATAGTAATTAATAGCCAGGCAAGATGGATTAGATTATATTTGTTTCTCACTTGTGAATTTCTCATACTTTAGGGAGCTATCCCTGTGTTTTCTCTGTAATTTTTAACTCAGTAGGCAAGAATTCCTCTGTGTTTGTTTTGATCTTTTAATGACTGCAAAGTACTGTAACACTGATTTTTAAAGTGTCAAATTGTTTTTTTTCTCTTTACTTTAATTAAAACCCTCCTTTTAAGAATCTGGCTGATTTTTCCCATTGTGTAGATCCAGGCTTTTGGACCGGGCTCACGAGTAAGGATTGGTGAGGGGTTTACATCAAGCCTTTCCCCTCAAGCCTAAAGGGATTTTGGAGCCCTCTCTTTCCCCAAAATCCCTTTAGGCTTGGGGGGATTTTGGAGAAAGAGGGGGCTCCAAGTGACTCTGCCCTTAATTATTGGGGTACACTTGGTAGTGGCAGCCTGTCACCTCAGGTACAGGAGAAGCTTGTGCCTTGGGGAAGTTTTAACCTAAGCTGGTACAATAAGCTTAGGGAGTCTTTCATGCAGGTCCCCACATCTGTACCCTAGAGTTCAGAGTGAGGAGGGAACCCTGACACATGGTTTCATTTCAAACCTTTCTTTGTGGGAAAATGGCCTCTTTTTTAAAAAAAATGACGAAAATTTTCAGTAAACATTTTCTTAAAAGATCTGCTCTTTCAATGGAAAAAAAAATAAAATAAAACCCCTAAAATGTTTTCAGTTTCAAACCGCCAAGCCAATTTTTCCTTTGTTTCTGATGGTTCCCCTTCTCGTCCTTCTTCCTTTCTCTTTTTTGATTTTTGCCATTGAAAAAGGAGAGGTGGAATAAAAGAAAGAGAGAGAGGCATAAGGAATTTAAAATATTTTTCCTTCAGTGTTTTGTGGGTTTATTTTTAAAATCTGAAAAAATCATTTTTTTTCATAAAGTATACTTACCAGCTTTACTTGTCTCTCATCATGAACTGATTACTCTGCTCTACAGCCAAAATGCTTCTAAAATAAATGTAGTCAAACTTTACTAATTCTGGGTCACTGAGAACGAAAATGATGCTTAAAATTGTTGATTGGCTCTAGTTTTCAAGATATGCTACTGGGTCAATATATACAACCCTGGACATGGGAATGGCGGAGGATAAGTGAGTTATAAAGGGAAGGGATCTCAATTTAAACCAGAAATGACTAAAATACATCTTTGACTGGATCTATGAACAAATCTATGACTGGGTTTGGACAGTACTTGCTTTTTAGGCAAAACAATGAATGATGCAATCTGAAGCTGGTATTGCGTCATACATGATAGGAATTGCATCATGTTATTCCCAGACGTCATGGATGATGCAATCATAACGAAGCTTACATCACTCTGCTGAACAAATTGCCCTATATCAGCTCTAGAAATCATACAGTGTCGTGCTCTCTTATTTGTCAGTGTTTGATTTTGCAAAGGGACACATTTCTGTTTAGCCAAAGTGAGCAGAGATGCCTCGTACTTGTGTGAACAGTGCAGATAACTTCTGCTATGTTTGTGGTGAAGTGACTTTTGCATCACAAAAGCGCAGTATAACCACTCTTGTTAAGAAAGCCTATCACCTTTATTTTGGCTGCAAAATTGGAGATCAGGACAAGAGGTGGGCCCCACACATATGCTGCAACACTTGTGCAACAAATCTTCACCAGTGGTTGAACAGGAAAAGGAAATCTTTGCCTTTTGCAGTAACAATGATTTGGAGAGAGCCAACAAATCATACCAACAATTGTTACTTCTGCATGGTGCCTGCAGTTGGGAAAGGTGTGCCAAAGAAGAAAAAGTGGACTGTGCATTATCCAAACATTCCATCAGCTATACACCCAATACCCCACGGAGAAGGACTGCTGGTTCCTGATGCACCAGAATCATTCTCACTTGAGTCAGACGAGGAAGAATAAGAGTAAGAGGATGAAAGTTCTGGTCCTGAACCATCAATGTCACAGGACCCACATTTTCTCCCATCCTCCTCCTCTGAACCACACCTCAGAACACAAGCTGAACTGAATGACCTTGCCAGGGATTTGGAACTACCCAAGAGTAAGGCAGAGCTGTTGGGCTACAGACTACAGCAGTGGAATCTCCTGGCAGGTGATGTTAGGGTTTCCATGTTCCATGACCGTCAAAAGGATCTTGTCCCATTCTTCTTCATGGAAGGTGATCTTGTAGCCTGCAACAACATCGATGGTGTGATGGCAGCCCTCAACATCGTTCACAATCCAGATGAGTGGAGACTCTTCATTGATTCATCGAAGACGAGTCTTAAAGCTGTTTTGCTGCATAATGGCAATGTTTTGCCATCAATTCCCGTTGGTCATGCAGTCCATATGAAGGAAACCTATGACAACATGAAACAACTTTTGAGGTGCATAGACTATGACCAACCTCAGTGGCAGCTTTGTGACGACTTGAAGGTTGTTGCTCTCTTGCTTGGTCTGCAGACTGGATACACAAAGTACTGCTGTTTTCTCTGCGAATGGGATAGTCGTGCAAGAGATTCCCACTACATCAGGAAAGATTGGCCACTCCGACAGTCATTGGAGCCTGGGAGGAAAAGTGTTCAGCATCCACCACTTGTTGAATCAAGGAAGATTTTGTTACCACCCTTACACATCAAGCTGGTTCTGAAGAAGAACTTTGTCAAGGCCATTGACAAAACACAAGCAGCTTTCAAGTCCCTCCGTGGAAAATTTCCAAGGTTAAGTGAAGCTAAGATAAAGGAAGGTGTCTTTGTTGGTCCTCAGATTTGTGAACTTCTTCAAGATGATGCATTTGACCATGCACTGCGTGGCAAGGAAAAGATGGCATGGAAAGCCTTCCAGTCAGTGGCAATACATTTTCTCGGAAACAACAAGGCAGACAACTACAGGTTGTTGGTGGAAAACCTCCTCAAGGCATACAAAAGCCTTGGTTGCAACATGTCACTAAAGATACATTTTTTGCACTCTCATCTAGATTTTTTCCCACTGAACTGCGGAGCAGTGATCGACGAGCACGGTGAGCGATTTCAGCAGGACATTGCAACAATGGAGAAACGCTATCAGGGCAAATGGAGCCCATCAATGCTTGCAGACTATTGCTGGACAGTGACAAGAGATGCTCCATTTAATGAATACAAGAGACAAGCCAAGAAGCGCCGAGTAAACAGTGAATAGGACTAAACTATGTACATAATAGTTTTTTGCCTTTTGTTTCATAATACATTTTATTTATATAACCCTTTTGCTGATTTTTAAAGTGTTACATAAACAGGACAGGTGAAATATTATCATGTAAAGCAACCATAAACACATGAAAAGACCTAGGTTTACAATTTATGATTAAAACTCTACTATCTACACAATATACATGGATATAAAATGTAAAAACTTAAATATCTTAGAAACAGTAGCCATTCAGTTGTTTTAATTGTCATATTTGAATTCAGCACATCAAAATACATAATAAATATCACATTTTATCTCTGATGCAGACGACTTCTAAAAAATTGTAGATCAGTGTTATTGGTCAGTCATTCTCTTATCTGGACCTCTTCTCATCCAAGCCTGGCTAACTATTCTTTCCTGTTTCTTTTGTCATTTCCCAGATCACACTCTTTTTTTCCTTTCCCTTCCTCAGTCTACTGCACAGAATGAAATTGTATCTGTTTACAACTCAACATGTTCCCTCTCTCATAGTGAAGAGGGGCCACCATCTACAGGGAAGGCAGGAATGCATTAGAAACATCCAGGGCTAGATTTTAGCTCTTTCCCAGCCTCCTTTTGCATGTTTTTTTTTAAAATCTCCTCCCTTTGAAGTTTTAATGTAGTAATGAAAATTATTGGTTAACAATGTATTTGTCTATATTTTTACCTCTTACTAATGTAAACATGAAACTAGTCTCACAGACTGACTTTTTAATCTCTGTATTTTGTTGACTATTTGCTGTATGTTAATTACTGAAATAATTTATATAATGACAACATTTAGTAGACAAAACATGTAAATAACAAAAAGTTCTCAAGGTGCTGAGACACTCTGGTGGTGGAGGAGATATACAGACTATGCTAAGGCAGAATCTTGTCTCAGTGAAGAGTAATAATTCTGAGTCATTCAGTAGGCCTCAGAACATTTACAGTATTAAGACCCATAGTGTCAATTCTAAGGACTTAAGGAATAAGACTGATAATATATCTGTGATATCCTAATCGTAGTCCATGTTAAAACCCCTTCTGCACATCAGACAGGGTGAGTGCACATCTCAGGTGAGTGCTCCACATAGCTGGTTAAAAGTTAGAGGAGCTGTCAGCACCACCACCTCTTCCTCTTCCTCTGCTCTTTTCTGTGGGTCTAGGGTGCTCTGAAAATGCCTACTGGATCAGACCCGTAAACAAGCTAAGCAAGGGAAAACCTAGTTTGAGCCCGCTGAGGCTTACGCATGAGGTAGGTACTTGTGCACATGCTCACTGGCAGAAACCTAGGTGTATAAGGGGTTTTGGAGATCTCAGTGCTGGCCTCCATTTCCCGCAGCCCGCATTGGACCGGAGCGACAGACTGGGACCAGTGAGAACCGCGATTGGCTGAACCTGTGGACGCGGCAGGTAAACAAACCAGCTGGGATGGCCAAGGGTGCTTACCCTGGGGGGCTGAGTGCCAAGGTTGCCGATCCCTGACTTAGCTAATACTACTTGTTCTGTAACAACATAGTATTTGAGATCTCTAGAACTTCAGCTGTGATATGGATGCAGTTTTTCCTTTAACTAGGTCTACACTAAGTAACTTTGGCCAAGTCTACACTGGGAGCGGGGGGTTGACCTTGTCAAAGACTTTCTGGAAAGCTAAGTACAATATGTCCACTGGATCCCCCTTGTCTACATGATTGTTGACTGCTTCAAAGAGCTCTAATAGATTAGTAAGACATGATTTCCCTTTACAGAAACCATATTGACTTTTGCCCAACAATTTATGTTTTTCTATGTGCCCGACAATTTTATTCTTTACTATTGTTTCATTAATTTTCCTGGTAGTGATGTTAGACTTACCAGTCTGTAATTGCCAGGATCACATCTAGAGTCCTTTTTAAATATTGGCCTTACATTAGCTATCATTATTGGCGTTACATTATCTGTCATTAGGTACAGAAGCTGTCATGTATATCAATTGCTTTCTCCCCAAACCAATGAGCTTTATCTCAGGCTTATCTGGAGTCAGTCTCAGCCATTTAGCTCTCATCCATGCCCCAAACTCTGGGTAATACAATTGATTGTCCTTGCGGGATAGGAGTGTGTGTGAGAGAGAAAGTTGTGAGAATTGATGAAATATGCTCTAAATATTTATCTTATAGATGTAAAAAATATAAATGGTTTATTGTGAAATGAATTAAATTAAAGAGATTTCATTATATATATTATATAGAGAGAATTCATTATATATGTATAGATAAATAATTCTCCTTAACATACTAACATACCTAGGACTATATGTCAAAAAGAAGTTCTTAATTAGATTATTTGTATATGGATTTCATATATGCCTACTGTTAAACAGTCAGCTCCTTTCTTCAGTTCTATACCTGCATAAGGAAAAGAAAAGTAGCTATATTATGATCTCAGAACTCTGGATATAAGAAGTCTTGAATGTGGGAGGACCCATTCCTTTACAACATGGTGAGGTAGGTGGAACAACTGTGAGACACTGTCAGAGATTGCCAGGGAAGAGGCCTTCTATATGGGGCTTTTTCTCTTGGACAACTCCACCAGGAATTACCCCACCTCTCCTGCAATGGGTGGTAGAGAGAAGGTATCTTGTTGTAAAGATCTTTGGGACAGATTCTGTTTGTACACCACTGAACATGTTGCAGAACTGATCCATGACGTGGGGCTCTAAGTGGTATTGTAAAATGAATAAATAATAATGATTCTGTCTAATGCAACTGGCTGTTTAAAAGGGTTTTATTTATTATTTGTAGTACAATAGCACCTAGAGTCCCCAACGAAGATCAGGACCCTGTTTTCCTAAGCAATGTACAAAATGCATAGCAAGAGACAGTCCCTGCACTCAAAAATTCCCAGTCTAGACAGATAAGACAGACAAAGAGCACTTTTTTTAAAAAAAATAAAATACATAGCGTGAATTGCCTAACATGTGATACTGGTCATTGGCATGCAAAGTTAGTATTTATTTTAGATGCCTGACCAGGGAAGAAGTTATTTCACTTCATTGGGAGCTCTTACTGTAATATTTTGATGTACCAGTGAGGATGCCACATTGACAGGGCTGCTGCTGGCAGCTCTGAGATGATAATTCTGAATTAGGAATCAGAAACATTCTATGGATTTGATAATCCACTTTGCAAATTGAAGAGTCAACATCTTATTTTTTGATACAGCTCCAGAAGAACACCAGCATCTAAAATGTCTTCTATTTGCTTTTATTCTGTGCACAACTTAAACAGTAACAATGTTCATGCATATTTTACATAATGGAAGGATATGGGAGGTAAACAAGCTATTATTTTGCAAGTCAGAAACTCCTAATACACTTTCAGGCAATGTTTCACAATTATCAGTGTTATAGTTATGAAATGTAAATATTCTTAATGTTTTGATATTTAATTCAGTTTAAATGTTTCAATGGAAATAATATGAAGACAGTATATGGCAGGAGTAAGTCACCAATGGCACGCATTCTGATTTTCAGTGGCACTCACACTGCCCAGATCCTGGCCACCCATCTCTGCATTTTCATTTAATTTTAAATGAGTTTTCTTAAACATTTTAAAAACTTTATTTTATATATAACAATAGTTTAGTTATATATTATAAACTTATAGAAAGAGACCTTCTAAAAATGTTAACATGTATTACTGGCACGCGAAACCTTAAAATTCAAGTGGATAAATGAAGACTCAGTACACCACTTCTGAAGGAATCAGAGAGGTAGCCGTGTTAGTCTGGATTTGCAGAAGTGACAAAGAGTCCTGTGGCACCTTAAAGACTAACAAAAGTATATAAGCAGTTGATCCATCAACTCAGGACTGAACAGGGACTATAAGTGGCTAGCTAACCAGAAGAGCAGTTTCTCCTCTCTCAGTGTTCATACCTCCAGATGAGCTGCTAGAAGAGCACCTCATCCTCCCTGATTAGATATAACAAGGTGGTTCAGCCTGATTGAACTAACCTCGTTATCTCTAACCTGGTTCTTGCCTTATTATTTATACTTTCCTCTGGACACTTCCACTGCATGCATCTGACAAAGTGGGTACTAGCCCACGAAAGCTTATGCTTCTATATTTTGTTAGTCTTTAAGGTGCCACATGACTCCTTGTCACTTCTGAAAGATTGCTGACCCCTGGTATATGGACATTCACAAAAGATGCAGGATTTTATTTTTATAAGGGGGAAAAATGTACAACCAAGTAAGTAAACTGAACTGGAGGAATTTGATGTCATCTGTCTGAGTTTTAGTGAAATGCATAATGCTTTTATCGGGAATGCCAAAGCTATTAAGCAGATTGAAAAACTCAGCATCTACTCATCTAAAAAAGTCATTCATATGTGCTTCAGGACTAAGAATAGCAAATGAAATATGTGTATTGGTCAAATTTGAGTTCCAGAAACATTTAGAAAAGGATGTCATAGAAAGCCGTTCAGCATTTCTGAATTTTCCAGCTGAGGATATTTTGGCAATGAAAACTAATGACATCCAAAATATTTCTTGAATACTGGTGGCAGTAGCAACAAACCTATCTCTCTCTATATATATATGAATGTGCCCCATTTTAACTGTGAGAACTAATGAATAGATGCCAATAGCTGAAGTGATAGAAATGAAGTAGTGTGGTGATACTGGCACATGGGAAGCCAGTGGAAGACATTTTACATATTTTAATTTTCAGGCCATTAGCGACAGATCTGGCACACTACAGCTCTGCTGTGTGATCTCACCAGGCTAAAACTGGCTTTTCCATGTCAAATTTTTATTGTGTTTTCTATAATTATCAATCCCACCTTGGTAAGTGACACTGGGCTCAATTCCCAACAAAAGCACAGGAGAGGTCTGGCACGGGGTGCTGCAATGTCTCCTACTGTAACTTTGAGCAGCCCTGAAGTTCCCCCTGCTGCAGCCAGACACTGCACCAGCCAGGGGTCCAGCAGAGTGCCACATGCAGTGCCATAATCCTTTCTCATCCCACCCGGCTCTCAGCAAAAGGGATGGGGGGAAGGTGGCATAGAGTGAGATACTCCAGCTTTGTGCTACAGAATTTTCCTGTGCTGGTGTAATCCTTAGTTACCCCGTTAGGACAGCTCTCTGGATGCTTTGTGCTGCCTTAGCAATACAAAGCCATAGGAGAGACTCCTGGATTGAGTCCAGCATTTCTTTGTTTTGAATCCCCTCTTTACATTTCCATCTGATTTTACCCGAAATGATTTCACTCAGAAAAGTTTCTTTAGGTAAGCACATTTTTTGTCCTGTCTTACAGTGGATATCGATTCCTTATGAGTGAAATTCCTCCCTGTGCACAGGTTCAGCTCAAGGCTTACACAGCACTCTTTTGAGAGCATAAGTAGGATTTGAGTGGTACGTACACCTCATGCAGGCCTTATGTACAGGGATGAATTTCACCCTAAATTATTTATTTCAAAAAATATATAATCAAGATATGCCATTTTGTATCCCAGTTGGCATCTGAGGTGATTAAAGGCCCTATTGTTGTAAGAGTAAGCATTATACAAAATCACAATGCTCATTTGTCTGAACCAGAGAAGATAATGAAAGTGGGAAAATAGACTGGAGGCTTCTGAGGAGAAAAAAAGATATCTAAGAGCTGCATCTTACAGTCCAGTTCAGCTACCCTCATGGATAATGACTGCAGGACTGAGCTCTAAAGTATTCTCTCTACTATTTAAAATCTCCAAGGTGAGCTACCTACAATAAAGGTCTTTTTGGGGGGTGGGAGGAGAGGAGGTTCTGAACAACATGTCAGTCACATTAAGTTACTACATCAATGGCCCTACAGTGAATGTTAGTTTGACATGTCTGTGCTTTTGCCTAAGGAGGTGGGAAGATGGAAATAGTTCTTTAAAAATGAATACAATCCCCACAACAAAACCTTGAGTGTTTGCGGTTTTATATATTTATAAGACAGACAGCTAAGCCCCCAGCCTACCAAGTTGACCAATAATGTCTCTTATACTGCCCTGTCTGTCTGTATCCATCTGTTGTATGCAATGTAGTTGTAACTGCGTCAGTTCCAGAATATTAGAGAGACAAGGTGGGTGAGGTAATATCTTTTATTGGACCAACATTTGTTGGTGAGAGAGACAAGTTTTGAGCCACACAGCACTCTTCTTCAGGTGTGCAAAAGGTACTCTGAGCCTCACAGTTAAATACAAGGTGGAACTATAGATGCCGGGAGGGTCGGGGGTGGGACATGGAGTTACATGCCCCCTCGGTTCCCCCCACTCCAGATGTATGCCAGGGTTTGCCAGTCCCACTTGGTCACATGGTGTGGATGGGCCCCGTCACTGCACAGCAGCTGCCAGAGCTGGAGAGCTAGGCAGGAGCAACAGCTGGGAGTCACAGGAAAGGACCACTGCTTTCTCAGAAGAGAGACTGAGGGTAGAAGGAGTGGTGAGAGGGGGATATGACTTGAACTGTTCTGAGTGAAGCTTTAAATTTTGTTCCCCTCACACATACACACACACACACACACACACACTATCATCATGTACAGGTTGTCTCTGGGTGGAGAAAGTCAGTTATGTCCTGGAGGAAGCAGGCTCTTTGTCTGATGGTCCCCACTGAGTAAGGGTTGTAACTGTTTAATGATACCATGTAGGGTTCCAGTCTGGGGTGGTAGGTGACACCTAGGGGTGTGCATCTGGCGGGGGTGAAACCAGACAATCACTAAACTCAAATGAACTCACACAAGAAAATGATAAAAGACAAAAACACCACATCACTTGTGGGTGAACACGTTTCACAGAGCTATTACTCTGTATCTGATCTATCAGTCCTCATCCTCAAAGGAAACCAGCATAACGCTTTCGAAAAACTAGTTTAGGAGCTTAAATGTATCTCTGCTAGACAATAAAAGCCATGGACTGAACAGAGACGCTAGATTTATGGCTTATTACAACAACCTGTAACCCACTAATCCCTCTTTTTGTCCTATGACTGCAGAGATGTTAACGGGCCACTCTGCACTGAATGATCCTTTACAATATGTGCTAACTACTTACGCTAAACAATCCATTTTGCTGTGATGCTCTGACTACCTTTCCCAGACCTGAAGAAGAGCACTGTGTGGCTCAGAAGCTTGTTTCTCTCATCAACAGATGTTGGTCCAATAAAATATATCTCCCTGACCTTGTATCTATATGTTGTCTCTTATTTATACTTAGATTGTAAGCTCTTTGAGGGCAGAGGTTCTGTGTTTGTACTGCACCTAGCATAATGGGATCCTGGCCTACAACTGCATCACTCATCTTAAGCAGTGCAAGATGGTATATTCCTGGGGTACAGTGCTAGGAGCTGGAGGGATTTGGCTCTGGTGACTTTTTCTGTGTGATTCATGAATGGCTCTGGGAGCATTCATGCAATCTAACAGGGTGTGGGGCTCTACATGCTGTTCTGCTAAGTGATCACAGCTCCTGGAGGAGTTTGCTGCTGGTCACTAGCAAAGCATTGAGAGACAACCCAGGCTGGAGAGAGTTAAGGAAGCACAGCAGTCCCATGGTCCCAACCTGCACCTGGAGGGATCCCATCACAAGTATATGAAGTGGTTTAAATTTTTTAACAGCATTACTTAATGACTCAGGAGTGACAAAGACATAAGTGATTTATAAAAGTCATTTAAAACATGCCAAAAAGACTATCATACATACCACTCTGTGCCAGTCTTTCATAGGGGCTAATCTAAAACACACTGAATTCAATAGGAGTCTATCCACTGATTTCAAAAAAGCTTTAAACCAGGATTAAAGGTTGTAAACTCTTAGGAGCAGGGATTGTCTCTTCATTATGCGCGTACAGTCTGAGCAATATGATGCCTGTAACAGGTTGGTCTGCTCTTTTAAAGGCCATGTGGGCCAGGGAGCAACCAGCACTGGTCTACAGAACAGCCTCTCAGGTAGGTGCTAGGAAGCTGGACAGCTGATGACCTCACTGGACAGCATTTAATGAATGGGGATGAGGATTCCCAGCTAGAGGGTATAAAATAGGGTCTGTGGGAGAGACTGTGACTGGGACCGGGAAAGGGTGAGGAGTATATGCTCCAGAAGGCTGCAAGAGGGGAGGCAAGACCTGTGGGTCTCCTAGGCTGGGGGAAGGTTCAGTCCATTAAGATGGCCTCATGGTCAAGAACAGGAGTTTTTTAATTATTTGGTTTATTATTGTTCCACATCCCCCATTTCTTTTCTTTTTAGGTTAAAGAACAAACAGAGCCCTGAGGAAATGACTGCAACTGAACTGGGTCAATTGTTTTTCCTAGGCTGGTGATCAGATCCACCAGCCTATAATGCCAATCCTGAATATGCACTAGAGATACAACTGCAATACAAATAATTAATTAATTATAAAAGTAATAATAATTGTAATGCTATTATATATTCTGTATATGCCTCGTATTTTGCAGATTTTTTTTTGAAAGTTTTAATAGATTCTGGTTGAAATCCTTGCCCCATTGAAGTCAAGGGGAGTTTTGCCATTGACTTCAGTAGGGCCAAGATTTCCATATCTGAAGAAGTTCCTTTCACACACCACCTTTGACAAATCACATCTCCACCCAAAAACACTCCTTGTGCTGTGATAAGGGAAGAAAAGGATGCCACAGAGCTGGCATTATATTAAGGGAATTCTCAGCTGCTGTTGCTGCCTTAAGACAAGTTTAAGTCCCCATTGTGTTGTCGAAGTAGTACAAAGGGAATATCAGAGGGACAAAGAATCTACCCCCAAAATAACTTAGAAACCAGATTTTTTCCATATTCAAAGATGAGTGGAAATAAAAAGCTGTATTTGTATTTATGAGATTTTCTTTTCTTTTCTTTTCTTTTCTTTTCTTTTCTTTTCTTTTCTT
>ML677364.1:12153636-12166526 GCA_007922305.1 Dermatemys mawii
TTTTCTTTTCTTTTCTTTTCTTTTCTTTTCTTTTCTTTTCTTTTCTTTTTAAGCGTTTGGTTGATATTTGAAAAGTGGCTTCATCCAAACAAAATTTGCAAATGAATTCAAATGCAACTCTGTTTTCTGTGACCTTATCAAATCACACCTCACTTCGTACTCCTAAACATCCTCAGGGACTCACTATGACTGGCTTTTTTTTAACATCTGTAAACACCTAAACACTATACTGAGATTATTTAAGACCTTACATTGGAGTAATAGTGGAGTCTATTGGGAATTAAGCCACCGCTCTCTTCATAATGCATTCAGATGATTGAAATGATAATGCACATTTCTAACATATGGTGCCAGAATAATATTACTGTATCCACTGCACTTCTCCAAACTACATGGGTCAATGTCCCGAGAAACAGGGCTACAAGGCTGGCTGAGTTAGCTGTTCCCTTGCATTTCAAGTTCAAACAATTACTTGTGCAATTTATCATCTTAAAGAAGTGACCACATTAGTAAAGTAGGGGATTGGCGTAGCTTAAATATTGAATCATTAAATAATTCAAAATGTGCAAAATAATTAGATGAGCACTCATTCAGCATTTAAATGGAATATTACATTTTTTCAGCATGCCAGATTTTACCATGTTAAAGTGAGATAAAGATGCAAATTGCATTTTTTTTCAATCTTTAAACTTACTGAATCCATTCAAAGAGGCTATTAGCAAGGCTTTGTGAGTCATGTTAAAGTAGATATAAAAATGCAGCACCTGTACCTACATTTGTAGAAAAGACACCCAGTAAGTGGGTGCAGCAGTACAGAGCCAGTAACTTACTGGATCAGGGTGAATTCTTTCTCCTGACTTTATGTATTGCATGTGACATGGGACCAGTAAGTAGCATGCTAGCAAACATGAAGTGCTAAAGTGGGAGACGATGTGCATGGAAACCAAATAAGGATAGCCATGAACAAGCTTTTCTTTATAAATAAATGTACAGGTGATTTGTGTGACAACTGTTTACTGCACACTTCAGAACTGTTTTTCTGCTACCTTGTGATCCCTCTAGTCTGTCTTTTGCATCCACCTATTGTCTCTCATCTTAAACTTAGATTGTGAGGTATTTTAGGCACGCATTGTCTGATTGTTATGTGTTTGCACCTAGCACCTTTGGGATCCTATATATAAAATATATAATGTTTATTATTGTAGGGTCAGGATGGATTTGGGGTGTTCAGGGGCACTCAGTTGATACTCCTGCCATTAGGTTTCCCTCATTCAATTGCTATCTAGGCCTTTTAGAGAGACAAGGTGGGTGAGGTAATATTTTTTGTCGGACCAACTTATTACCTCATCTACCTTGTCTCTCTAATACCCTGGGACCCTCACCATTACAACTACACTGCGTAAAACAATGGAAGATATCTAGGAATTTTATCTTTCTTTTTTTTAAGTGTGTGCCTTGTGTGGGGTTCCTACATATGCAAGTATGGCCATCCTTTTACATAGTGTAGTGCAATGCCCATATGCTACAATCTTGCCTGTCGGAGCCAAGGGAAGTTTTAAGGGATCAGTGTTCTACAGTTACCATGACAATGCATAGTGTACTTTTTGGGTCTGATTTTGTAGTGCATAACTTCACTATTTAATGAAGTAACGCTAGCATAAAGCTGGTGTAACAAAAGGGTGACCTGAGCACTGTTATGTAGTTCTATGTATAATGCAGTGTGTATCCATATATTACCATTTAACACTTTGCTATTATGACAGTACCCAAAAGCCTATATCAAGGTCAGATTTTGCTTTGTGGTAGGTGATGTATGAACACAGATGCTGGAAGTCCTTGCTTCACAGAATTTACATTCTAAATGTCAGACAAATAGATGAAGGGTTGGGAACAAGGACCTATAAGTAAATGAGTGTGATGTTGATTGGCACAATTTTGTTTGTTTCATGTGGTATTATTGCTGCTTTTTCCATGCCTACCTATCTTGAGGAATCACGTTAGAAGCTCACTTAAAAATAATTAGCACAAAAAACACCAGGCCAGATGAGATTTTAAATGCTGTAATAGATCTCCTGTCTGGGTCGGTGCTCTATTTCCCAATGAGGACTTTGATAGCGATAATGGAAGTCCACCTGAGCCCCTAGTGATGATAATATTACCAGCAGACATACTGATAAATTGTAACAGGCACAGCAGCAGCAGCCACTCCAAACATCCTTAAAGTGAGATACCTTTTTAACGGCTGGGAAGAAAAATGGTTCACATTTTATCATTGGATTCCTCCCCCTTCAGGAAATTGCCAATAAACATCTCCCTAGCTGAAGATTTGGCAGTGAAGAGAGACATAACAAATTTAACCCATTCAATTGTTTTCAGCTGTCTGTTTACATGTAGTTATCTGTTAAACCTGTTCTTATAATGACCAATCTATTGTATTTTCATATTAGACTAAGTCCCATTTTCGAAAGTAATTTAGTCCTATTGACTTACAATGAAATTTAGTGCTTACATCACTTTTAGAAATAGGTTTTAAGCTCCTATATCACGTAGATGCTTTTGAAAATTTTACCTTTCCCTCATTTTAAATAATTTGACATTTTTGGAATCCAGTGATAAAACATTAAGGGCTTGATCCTACCAAGTGTGGACACTCTGATCATGATCCAACAAAGCATTTCAGCACATACTTAATTTTAAATACAAGTGTCATCTTCAATGGGACTCCTCAAGAGCATAAAGTTTATCACATGCTTAAGTGCTTTGCTGGACTTGGGCTCAAGTTCACAGCCCTTAAAGGTTTGAGTCTAATCCAGATCCAATAAGGTCAATGGGAACTTGAATTCAGTGACCTTTGGTTCAGGCATTGTTTTGTACTCCTGGTTCTCTCCAACCCCCAAACTGAAAAGTACATTTATATGAGGAAAGATGGATTTGTTCAGTTTTGTGGAAATTGTATTGTGGGGAGCAATGTAATAGTTAAATGAAGCGGAATATTTTAAATATTTATATTTTTCTAATTGGTTCTCTTTATGCACCCTGAATGCACGAGATATTCAAAGAAGTTTCATGAGTAATGTTTGTGGGGAAACTTGCCTTTTTAATGCGCAGCCCTACAGTATTAGACATCCAAGACTTTGTAAGCAGAATCTTATAGACCACTGATTGCCAAAGGAATTTTCCCTTGGGCTACGAGGTTTGGTTTTGAAAGTCCACATCTTGAAATGTTGTAGTTGTAGATAAAACCTGAAAAACTGGAGAGTTGACTTGGAAGTGTATGTGGATCATAGCATTGCTATGAGGTATCTAGCTGTTCAACATTATTTTTGTTCGTTTTTCATTTAACAGTATTTCTGGTTTGTTTTTTGTAAGAGGCTTTTGTGCTGTCCAAGCCCCATTAAGACTTAAGCTGTGATTGTGTATTTATCTATAGCTTCAATTGTGTTTCTGATATAGTGTTGTATACAGCCCATTTATGCCATAATCATTAAATAGGGTTATAAATAACTTCTGCTATTTATAACCAGTGAGTCTCTGTATCTGTTTAAAGGTAAAGAGATTACATTTAGCCAGTAAGAACTGACTCAGAGGCATTATCACTAAACTTCATATAACAGTGACTGAGAGCAGGGATGAGTAACTGAACCAGCCAGAGGCCTAGCCTTTGGTACCAGGGAAAGTTATAAACGACATTTGTCAGGATCAGACCAAGTATGCTATCTCAGACAAAAAAAAAAAAATATTTAGAATTTCCAGTGAAGGTTCTCATCAGATTTTGAAATAGTATTAAAAAAAAAAAGAAAGGAGAATTAATGAAACAGGGAATAATTGAGTCAATTATTTATGGACACAGTGTTGTCTATTTGTCTGAAAAATAATATGAGAGCCAGAGATTCCTTTTGTTATTGTTAATTGTGTTCACTACAGTAGTGCCTAAGGACCAACCAAAAATGGGGCCCCACCATGCCCTATACAAACAAAGAGTATTAGACAGTCCAGTCCCAAAAAGCATACAAACTAAAAAGACAAGACAGACAAATGTTGGAGGAATAACACAAGCAGAGCAATCAATGTGATGGCGGCAAACATCATGTTTGCACCACATTTATTTATTTATGGGTTCAGTTAGGAGGGAATAAATTCAATGAAAAGAAAAGTGAAGGAAGAGGAGTTAATACACACTGCTGTATAGGTACTTATTGTCAAGGTTAACTAGACATCTATAAAGGATTTGAAGGTTTAAGTGCTATATGTTAGGAATGCTACGTACTGTTGTCAGACATTAACTTTTTTAAAAGTGTGATCAGATAAATATGTTCATTTATTTTTATATTTGAGCAAAGTGAGACCTGCCTGAATGACCATAGATGAAGAGGGGAGAGGGTGATAAGCGACTGGAGTCAGCTGAGTTTCATATAGTTATCCCTGCCCACCTTGCCAGGAATTCTGGTGCAAGATAAGGCTAGACTAGTCAACATTACCTTTTGTGGGCTGGGCTGCTCCTCACAAAAGATTTTTTTTTTCATGGGCAACAGCCAACTAAGGTCCAGTTCAATTCAATATTGATATCAATGATCTGGAAGAAAGAATCAAAATTGTTGGATGTAAAGGTTGTAAATGACTCACACTGGTGATGAAGAAGTAAATAATGACAAGGACTAGTCAGCTCTAGAGAGCGATCAGGGTTGCATGGTAAACTAAGCTCATCTGGCAAATATGTGTCTTAATATATCTAAATGGAAGGTCCTATATTGAGGAACCAAGAGAGTGCATCATGCTCCTGAGATCATGAGTTAAATACTGACCACACTGAAGTCAGTGGCAACACTCCCATTGATTTCAGTAGAGCCATGATTACTTTCCATGGGTTGAGGGATAAATTCAAGAAAGCTATACAAAGTGAAAACTCGTGTGTTTTTTTTTCTCAAATATTTTACCTTGTAGAGCAGTGGCTCTCAACCAAGAGTACATCCCTGGAGGTGCACAGAGGTCTTCCACAGGACTCCTCAACTCATCTAGATATTTTCCTATTTTTATAATATAAAAATAAAATGTATAACATTTACATAAAAAGCAATAGAGAAGTCAGTACAAAGTAAACTTTCATACCAACAATGTGTATATATTGCTTTATATACTGTACTCAGGAATGTAAGTATATTTGTTTCGATTGATTTATTTTATAATTATATAGTAAAAATGAGAAAGTAAGAAACTTTTCAATAATAATATGCTGTGACACTTCTGTATTTTATGTCTGATTTTGTTAGCAAGTAGTTCTTAAGTAAGGTGTAATTTGAGAGTATGCAAGGCAAATCCGTCTCCTGAAAGGGATACAGTTGTCTGGAAAGGTTGAGAGCCACTGATGGTCTTTGGTTCATGTGTCTATGTCATGAGTCTTTTTGTTAGAAAGGGGTAAATGACACTGGTTTGGTTTTAGTGAGAGCTATATGGACAATCCAATTAGAATTTAACTAAAAAGTTTCATATTTACAATTCAAAATTTCACACACTTGAAAAGCTCCACTTTTATTTAGTACAGTACATTATTCTGAAATAATCAGACTGCCCAAACTAGTCGGACATCATTTATACTGCATGTAATGTAAACGGTACCACACCAAATATTTCTTGTAAGAATAACAGAGGAGTTGCTTTGTGGATCTGCTTCCATCAAGATGAGGTTTAGGGATAGATTCTTCAGCATATGAAGTCCCCTACAGTGTGTAAGTGTAAGCAGCACAAAATGGCCAGAGATTGTCAAAGAACACTTTTCTCTGCCCCCCTCTCCTTGTCCCATGTAGGGATTTTTTTTTTTTGTCAGCATAGTTGCCTCTTGTGCCAGTCACTCCCCACAAATTTCAGTGTAAGGAGAGGCATGTTAGAGCCAGGGAAGGGGCATTTTTTAAAGCTCAAACTTGTAACAAGTTCAGCATAATGGAGCCACAACCAGTTCCCTTCCTGCCTCCCCTATCCCTGCTGCCAAGCAGAGCTTAGACACAATCAAGGATCTCTCCCTTAAAGCCTATCTGATCTACTGTTGGCATTTCCATTGTGACTTCTAAATTAATTGCTATATTAATTTGTACAAAATATTTAATGTGCTTGTATTACTCTTCTCTGTAAACATTTTGGAAGCTCAGTGGATCTGCATGGTATTTTCCTGTAGGTGGTCTGCTGAAATAAGACATAAGTATGTATGTTAGATGCACTGGCCTTCCAACTTCTCACTTGACTGAAGATTTTCAGGTATTTCACACCGGTCTTTGTCTCCCTAGCAAGCCACCCACATTCCTGCCCTTTCTGTATGGATTTTTTTATCCACTGCCTTTCCCTCTTATGATAACTCAGAATGCAATGTGCTTGAAGGAAGTTACAGAGCACCATTCTCCCAAGCTTGCTTTTGTTATCTTTACTTTATAACTGTATTTTTACCATAGAAAGTGTATTCAACTTGGATATTTACATTTTGTTGAACTAAAAGGCAAATGTAATTAAAGTTGACAATGGATTCTAAGTTCCTGCTTTTATCCCGAGTTCCTGCTTTTATCCTAGTTTTTTTACTGTTCTCCATTTCTAATGGTGACAGCAAGGCTAAAATACATTTTCTTTCATCAGGGTTTTTTTTCCATTTTGAAAATATGGGCATATCTGTTTGGAGTAAAAGTGAAATTAATGAAACTACTTGTTACTATTTTATTTGTGATGCATCATTATCCAGATAGCATCACAACTCTAAAAGGAGCATTTGTTAGACAACTTTTTGTGATTGGATATGTAAGACCAAATTATGCCCTCATTTTCACACGTACAAACTAAGGTTACATGGGGTGGAACACAGCACAATATGGCCCATGGTCTTAGTGAAATCGTCATTTATCTATTATCTTGTTAGACTTCACAATCTGCCAGTAAGTAGAGTTAAGCTTTAACTTAGTACTTAGAGAGGAAGCCTATGTTGACCTTTGACCCCTGACATGATTTTTGCAATGCTTTAAATAGAGGCTTTTGTATTATCATTTATTTGATAGGAAAAGATAAGCTACTTAAGAATACTCTACTATGCAAGTTGGAAAACACATGATTTAAAATACTTTTTGGAAATAGGCTTTGCTATAAGCAAGATGCCTAGTAATCATGAGCAGTTATAAATTGGCATGAATGTTGACCTAGGTTCTTAAGTTACAGGGGCTTTTGGCAATATGTATTTTGAGAATAAACAAATAAACCACAAGAACAAAACAGGCTTGAAATAGTGGATTTGTAGGGTATTTTTGAATATGTAACCATGAGGTTAACCACATTAATGTGCTTATTTGCAATTGGAACCCCAGTTATGATTCCTTGGAATGCCACATGTGAACAGGGGGCTGGGAGGTATTCTAAACATGATCGTTGGACATGTGCAGATTGTAACCTTTTTATTTATGTGTTCCCAATTAGTATTGCAAAGGTAAGGAATAAAACCCAGCTGAATTCTTTAAATTTCAAGCCTTCAGAGTGGTTATAGATAACGTAATTTAGTGGAGGACTGTGAAAGACACAAGTGGTAAAATTAAAGACCTTGTTTAAAATAAAGTGGTTAGTTTCAGCAAACAGGCATTACAATGTTACCATACACTGCATTTATGCTCACATTCTAAAATGAAATAATGTATCCATGGGAATCAGTCCCTGGATTGGAAGGATGGGTATAATCCATCGGTGGTGGATGGGCATCTAAAATCAGCCTTCTATCCTTTTTATAATTAATTATAATAACATCCTTTAATTTATTAGCATTAAATCCACTTTTTTATCATAATTAAAATTCTCAGCTTTCTCACTGGCTATTTAACATTAAGCACAATTTTAATTAACATCTACGTAAACGCCATACCAATAACTATCTGTATTGATAGCATTTCAAAAATGTTAACATTTTATCTAAAATTTACAAAAAACAATTAAGAGAAAAACATGTTTACAATATGACCTGAGGCTACTTTAATTCTGAATTGTCTCATTTCACTAACTCATATTCTACTTAGCCTCAGCATAAACTGGCATCATCTCTAAAGGCTACAGGTTGTATGGGACAAGGGGTATAGAATAAAGTGTATGTCTAACCTCTTGTGCAGTGATTCTCAACCTATTTACCATTGTGGACCACATATGTGGCTCTGAGGATGTCACATCGGTTGCAGGTGTGTGCTGAATGGGCTGCCAGTGGCCCGTGGGCTGCAGGTTGAGAACCGCTGCTCTAGTAGGTTCATCAGGGTGACAAGATGGTGGATGCCTGAGCTTCACGTCCACTTATGATGGTATCCACTTATGGTTTTCTTCTCTCTTTGTTTCGACAGGATTATGAGTATGGCAGCACTGGGGGCTGTTACAGTCTGTGTAACTATTTTATTGTTGCTAATGCTTATGTTTGGAGTTATTTGGTTGTTAAATAAAGTTTTTACAGTTGTGTATGTCTTTCACCCCCTACATCATTCTTAAGAATAAACTTACGGAGCTACCTTAGTAAAGAACCTGTTGTTGGTGAATTTCGTAATTTTGCATGCTAAATTAATCCAAGGCTATCCCTCCATGCAACATAGATGGTTCCCTTGTCTCCAACTTATCAATACTCCAGTGCTTCTGACCACTGCTAAAGAGCAACCTTCTTCTGAAGATGCCATCTTCCAACTATTAAGAATCCATTCCATGTTTTGTAAATGGACGAATGTTAATCCAATTGTTC
Source organism: Dermatemys mawii (assembly GCA_007922305.1). Taxonomy (NCBI): domain Eukaryota; kingdom Metazoa; phylum Chordata; order Testudines; family Dermatemydidae; genus Dermatemys; species Dermatemys mawii. Next base: position 12,162,362 of record ML677364.1, read on the forward strand.
TAGTCAAATTTCTACTTCAGTAACTATATTCTGTTCACTTACATTCCCTCTGCAATTTCCCTGAAGTGGGGGGAAACATTCTTTCTGGCCTAAACCATTATGTAGTTTTGTTGTCTGATGTTAAGGAGTTGCTGTATATTGAGGCTGCATGAAATGTAAAGTTTGTGTAATTCTAAAGTCTATAGAAAGTTTACCAATATAAACACACTTGTGGATCCTTTAGGATGAAGAGTTCTCACTGTTAGGAATTAGTCTGGTGGTAACAAATATAATAATTTACTTCATGATATTTTGATAAAGGTGGGAGATCATTAATCAGATAAAAAACAGCATAAATATCTTTCAAATTTATCTTGTATGATGAATGACATAGCTATCAAAATAAAGACCATCCTGCAAAATTTGGGACAGATGGCAATACAAGATGACATCTTTTCCATAATGTGTCAAACATTTTTATTTAATCAGGCAATGTGATTAAATATGGATGCTTTATTAAAATAATCAAAACAGTACAATTCACTTGCATGAACACCTGGTAAGAGTCTCTTAAAAGAAGTAAATCAAAATACAATGAACTTATTTAAATTAATGATTTTTAAGGGAAAGAACAGGATTTCTGTACACAAATTGGTTAACAGTTTAATATGGCTATGGTATCCATTAAAATGTTTTGTTCACGTCAATATGAATATACTTGTACTTAGTTTTAATTTGAAGTACATTTAAAAACAAAACGTTACTTTTATGATGTGATGCTGCTGGAGCTGTGTGTACAGAACAGATGCATAACTAGGCCAACTGTTTTATGCTGGATCCTGCATTCAAAATTCCATATATCCCTCTGTCACTTAAAACTGTGAAGGAGTAGGAATGTTAAAGCCAATATCACAGACAAACTCCAGTTCTGAGAAAGCAAGTCACACTCTGCTCTAGCTTAGTAGACTGATATAATCAGCTATGGCAGAAGAAATAAAGTCCTGAACTGGAGATCCAGCAGGTGACTAAAGGAATAATGGATTTTCCAGTATTTTAGGGTGTCAGATGTATTTTCCGTTTCTAAAGTCTAGCTTTGGTTTGTGATTGAAATCTCTCCCAGGTGTGTGTTTGACTTTTTGTTTCAATGTATGTAAAAAAATTAAAGACATTTTTCCCCATTGTCCTCTGTTCCAGAGGTCAGTGTGGATCTTCCCAAATGTCATCTTGTTTTAATTCCTATTATCACCTTCAGGGCCCTCTATTGTTGTCAACCCTCTGTTCCACTCTTTTACTGACTAGGAATCATTGCAGAGTGAAGCATGGCGTATGTGTTTCCAGCTCTGAGCAGGCACCTTCTGCACAATTCTGTCCTTTTGATGGCCTAAAGAGTGAGATCCAGGAAGTGAATCCAAGACTCATGGTTGTACCAGCACTAACCACATTGCCGCTTATCCAGCTTTTGCACTTGACCTTCAAAATAATATTACACCTTCTTACATGGAAATATATCTAAATAGTTGTGACTAAGCAAGTCGCTACTGTGCTGTCTTAATTTGGAGAGGTAGCAGATTGTTACAGGCAGTGATTGTTATTGTTATGTTATTTCTTCCAATCATTGTAAGTTGTGACCAAGGGCCTAGTGGGGAACCAGCTATGGTTACTCAATTAGGGTGACCTGCAAAGAAAGGGGCAGATGATTCTCATAAATCTGGTGGATATTCCAATACTTAGATTTACCAAGCCAGCATAAAACAGCTTCTTTATTACTTTACTGGTTACTCAGAAGTCCAAACAACACAGTTCCCTTAAAGTGATCCAGCCTCAGGCCTCCATCCAGGTACCCACGTCTTATATGATGAACATTTTTGTAAATCTTGTTTCATCATATAAAAGAAAAGGTTCTACCAATCCCAAAGGATCAGACACATTCCCTCCCAGTTTATTGACTATTTCAGATCTTACCCAAATACACACAAAAGGCAATTCTTATTAACTAAAATTTATTAAAAAGAGAGAGAGAGTATAGTTAAAATATCAATATACATACAGACATGAGTTCATTTAATTGAGGTGACCTTCATAGTTTCAAAGAGTTAAAACTTCCTGTGATTAAGTTTAAGCAGATCTGAGATGACAAGGACCTTTTATACAATTTCATGTCTTTTTGACAGGTTGGAGTTCCCCTGGCAACAAAAAGTAATTAGCATTACTTTGAAGGAGGTCCATCACCAGTATTTAGCTATAGGAATTAACATAAGGCCATTTGCTTGTTCCGCCACTATTCATTGTACGTTTCAAAGAGAGATGAATAGCAAGATATCCCAGCTTTACAATTAATTTAAATATCAGAATACAGCATAGACAAGGACTGTTGATTACACTGTTGTCCCTACTCGTACGTATTTAAATACACAAAAACACAAACATTATTTCCCCATATGTTTTTTGAGGGTTATTTATTTTGCAGGATGTTTAACCCTTTCTAGCCATGCGACATATAAGTTAATATTGGTAAGTTTGGTAACCACTGAGCGAGGTTCACTGCTGCCGCTTTAAACACTTCTCAATATTATAGAAATCTTGGCTTTAATAGGTTAAAAGAGCATGGATTTGTTGTGTAAAATGTTGGAATACAAAAAAAGCAATAGAAGTATCTCTGTGATTTGCCTCTCTACATTTATTTTTACATGTGTTAAATGTCCACCTGTTCAACCATACAGGTACCCTTGATAATTTTGTTACAGCTGGTTTGCAGTAGGATTAGATGCTCTTTGCATTAGGTTGTAGATGTAGATATGGTTTCTGTAGTGATGGGGCAGACTGCAGAGATCTATTGGCTGCTGGCTTTGTAAATTTCATTCAGTTTGGTCCAATAGCAGAAGGAGAGAGACTGGTACAGCCTGGACCTCTCTCTCTCTTCAATCTCTCTTTTCCTTGCAGATCAGTCTCTCTCCCTGTCTCTGTGTCTCTGCATAAGCAACCAGAGCTCTTACTCACAAACCCAACTCTCCCTCTTGCACTGATTTTGTAATGCGTTTTCTTCCCAGAATTAGGTCGTTTACAACAGTAAACGGCAGTTTCCTCCAAATCCAGCGTTGTTGTTGCTTTTTTATTTTTATTTTTGTGTGGTCGTTGCATTCCTTTGGAGAAGAATATCGCGTTGGATTTCAAAAAACAGAGGGGAGCCTTGTCTGAATAATCCCTGTTGTCTGCTATCCTGTCAGGATTCCCTGGAAGAATTTGGCTGAGTGAAAGGGGATCTCCGTGCAGCTGCAGCTTTCGCACTGGTAAGGTAGGTATAGTCGATTTTAAGGCTTGTGTGTTCATTTTTGCGGAGGTTGCAGTGAGTTCGGAGGCAGAGGGCGACCAGTTTGCTGCAGTCGTTTATGCTTTTACTTTGCCCATCGTTTTTAAGGCGATACTTTTTGTCTGTCCTCTTCCCCATCATCGGCTATCTTCATGCCATCTGCGCAGCTACACATCTAGAATTTGTCTTCCCCTGACACCTCGTTGGTTTGGAGGCATTTTGCTGCAATCAGCTATTTGAAAAGGCTCTGGGGCTCTGTGTGAGATGTTTACAAAGTAGCTCTGCCTAACAGACAAATAAACAGAAGTGTGTGTGCGGGGGGTGGGAGGGGGGATATCTGCAGTACAGGGCGAGAGAAAGAGCAAAGCTACAGTTTCCTGCCAACGAGCTCAGAGGCAGTGGACGGAGCAGGACCTTCTGCGTGCCCCGGTGGTGTGGAGGGAATTAAAGACCCGGCACGTAGGGTTGGGGTTAACCCCGCTCTGTCCCCCTCCTTTAAAAAAAAAAACCAGCCCCGCAGCTGGGTGGTTCTTCTGTGGAGCGATTCAGCCTCTTTTCTTCTTCAGCGGCTGGGCTCGGGTAAAATGCCTGCTTTTGTGATGCCTGGGTTCTCACACGTGATGGACGGGAGCCCGGCACTCGCGAGGGAGGGTGGCGGCCGGGCGGGCGGGCTGGCTGGGTCGGTGGGTGTGCAAAGGGAGACGCGGAAAAAGGCGAGTGTAAAAGGAGACAGAGGGAGCCTCCGGGGGAAGGGATTGCGGGGGGGGATCGGCTTCTCTGCAAAGCGGGGGGGGGCGGGGGGGGGGAGGGGGCGCGCGGTTGGGGGCAGGGGTGGGGTGGAGGCGGCGGGGAGGGGGGGTGTCTCATGTGGGGGCTCTC
>ML677364.1:12166626-12192424 GCA_007922305.1 Dermatemys mawii
CCCCCCCCCCCGCCTTTGCCTCTGCAGGGTGCTGTGAGGGATGATCTGTCCCTCCCGCAGCCATCAGCCGGGGGGCGCAGCGCGAGCAGCCGCTGAACTTCTACCCCCCCACACCCCCCGTCCCGCCTTCGGTCAGACCTGCCGCCAGGAGCCTTCCCTCGGGCCGCCCCCGCCCCGCCAAGGCGGCTGGCGGGCGGGCGGGGGGCTGAGCCTCGCTGGTGTCCTAGTTGCCGGCGGCGGGGTGCGGGGCGGGGATGTAGCAGAGCGAGTCCCCTTCCCCGGCTCCCTGCAGCCGCCGTCTCTAGCAGTCCCTGCTGCACACCCGGTCCTTGCCCACCCCGAGACTCCACAGCCCCAAGCCCGCACCGCAGCCCCCTGGCCCTCCCCCTCTCTAGCTGATCCAGGTAATGGGGATGCCTCAGGCAACCCTCCCCAGCTCTCCCGGCCGCCCCACACGTGGCAGCTCAGCTCCCTCCCCGGCAGCCTGCAAGGCCAGTAAGTTCCTTCCTCCTGGCCACGAGTCCCTCGGCCTGGGCTGCCCATCGGCCCCAATGCAACCCCCCGCCGGCTGTGCTGTCTCTCTCTCCGCCTCGCCCCAGCTCCCAGTCCCCAGCTACTTGTTAGGTGCCCAACGCCTGCCGTGGCTGCAGAGAGCTCTGTTTTCCCCAGGGGAGCTCTGCTTGTCCTCTATAAGCCAGAGCAAGCATCCTACAGCCGCCACTCTGTGCCTGGGTCCTTGGGACTTCTCCTGCCGGCTATCCCAGGCCAAACACCACAAGGGGACGGCCTAGAGGCTAACACGCACCCCAGGGGAACAGTGGCCTTATTTTCAGCGGATTTGGCTCAGATGAAAGAAACTGGATCCCCTTTTTCCTTATCCTGTCGCCAGCAGACGCTCTGCCCGCTGCAGGTTTCACAAGTGGTTGTTTTACTGTTTCCCCACATCTTTCCCCCCGGTGCTGGGATTCATTGAGACAAGGCTACATTTGATTTATTGTTATAATTGATTATGATTATTTTATCATTTAGAACCAGGACAGTTATTTAGGGAGAGTGAGAGAGAGAAAAATAAAGAAACCCAAGAGATAAGTTAATCATCTACGCTGTGGGCCTACCCCTTGTTTTCATAAAAGAAACTAGTCATAATAGAACCCTTAACTATCCCTGAAACTAAACTAATTTTAATGTAAGGCAGGGAAAAAAATAACTTTGTGGAAACAAGCAGATGCTGTTCTTGCAAGAAAATTCCACAAGGTGGTAGTGTGGACACTTCCTATTGACTTAATTTTATTTTTGAGATTTGGTCAATTGCTCGAAATATTTTATTTCCATGTATTCCACCTCTGTATCTTAAAAGCCCAACTGTGTGTATGTTTTAAAACTACAAAATCGTGTTGGATTTCAAATGGTTTAACACCCAGGAAGCATTTCCTACTTCTAGCTTCTCTCCTTTGTGCAGTCCTCAGAAGCAAGTGTTCTAGAAAGGTTTTAAGGAAAAGTTTTCAAAAACTGCAGAATCTCGATGTGTTTGAGACAAACAACAGTGATTTCTGTCAAAGGATGGCTAATGGAATGAAATGTGAAAGTCCCTATCTATATTTTATTAGATAGATCAAGTTTCCGGATTAAATTGTAGCAGTCCTGGTAGTTCAATTCAGAGGCAGAGACTGATGTGGCCATTTAATCTATTACATTAGAGGCTTTATATTTAACTTTTTGAGTCCATGGGCTTTATTGGGGTGTTGATGTTTACTATAACCACAATGATGTAAACAAGTGTTCATCTTTTGATACTTTGCCTTTACAAACTAAGGAAACATTTGTTGACTCCTTAATCATGCTTCATCAATTTTTTGGGGGGTGAGAGGGAGAATCCTTAAATCTAGATTGTATTTTGATCCTAAATGATTAATAGTATTCAGAGTGTATTCCTGAAAGTAGACGAAAGGGGTTCAAAATGCAAGGGCAAATGGATGAAATTGTTAGTAGATATAGTGAATGGAAATCTCCAGATGTGTGTGTGTGTGTGTGTGTGTGTGTGTGTGTAAATACACACACACACACACACACTCTGTAACATGGAATTCTCTGCAAATTTAAATCATCTCAGTTTGGTGGAAGGATGGTAATCTACATCCCATGAACTACAAATAACATTTATTTGTTATTATTAATATAGTAAAATAACTTTTTCTGTTATCATAGAGAGTTGATCATTACATTCATCAATTGTAATTCAGTGGATACAAAACTCAAGTCATGCAGGTGGGCTAGTTTTATACTTAAATTAATCCTTCATTTTTCTCCCTTTTTGTTATGAAAAATATATCCACTACATCTGTTAATATTTTTACAGAATGGTCTATACATATTATTGCCTTCAGCAGGGTTGCTGTAATTCTTTTCAGATATGGTGCTGGAGACAGGGTTGTATACTATTAATCATAAACCTGTTCCAACTAATCATTAGATACCATGGCTGTGGAAAGGTGTTATGAATGTCGTGACTTACCAATAAGTCATTTATGCAAGCAAAATATTTTGATGGCATTAGAACAGTACATTTCATGACAAAATATTTTTATGGTATTTTAATCTTTAATTCTGACATACTGGTTCTTAGCAACTGAGAATAATTTTTCTTTTGTTTACAAGTCATGTTTATATTTTAATCTTCAGCATGCATATATAACACACAAATACAACTACAGTCAGCGTGTTTGTATTTGGGAAATACTAGGTATCATAACTGAAACTGGTTTTAGCATCCAAAATATATCTCTTTGATTCTGTTGTTCATCTGGGGCTTAATCCAAGCCCACTGAAACCGGTGGGACTTTAGATCAAGTGCATATAATTTATTTTGCTGTCTGCACAGGATTTGTAACATTTCAGAATGCTAACCATTCTTCTTAAGACTGATGATTTGCCTACTACTCCTTTAAATAGTAACATTACAACACAAAGTCAAATATTACAAAATGCTAGTACATACATTGTAAAGACAGACATCTTTTAAGCCTCATGCTAAGTGTTTGGATATTATTTTTTCCTTATTCAACAATGCAGAATGATCAGTTAAGACATTTTTTGTTAGAAAATACACAACAATAAAAAACTTCCCAATAAAACTTCCAAATAAAATAGGATAATTGGATATTGGATTGGATTAAAACAGGATAATTGATACATTGGATAATTTACCAAAAATTCTACATGCATAGCTTCATTGTCACAAATGCTCTTTTCAGCCTGTTTAGTTAGACCGATGATCTTGAACAGGCCCTTTGACTCAAAGGAATAGTGATAAAGGGTTTGTCAAAAATGTCTGTCTTAATATGCAAATTCCAGCTGAAGGTCATTACCAGTCAGTTAGAAAGGAATGGAAGAGGCAGAAGGAAGAGCTGCTTGATAGAAACTGTAATTTTTTTAAAAAAAAAAATCATGGAAACAATTCTTTGTTTAACATGAAAAAGTAATTGAACACTGCATAAAGGTGTGCACTTCTGCTTTTGACAGGCTCTCAATATGGCCTCCACTTGGCTTTTCAAAGAAGCATGCTGTTCTTTGACAGCCGAATCACACAATGTAAGGAACAGATCCACCTGGGTGGGACAAGAAAAGCATCACTCTATAAACAGCATAGGATTTAGTCATTCTGCTGTTTGAAGACTTGTCACAAAGCACAAATGTTCAAGATCTCTTTTGTGTGACCAAGATTAATTACAAATGAACACCAGACTTTGAATCTAGAAAGAGGAAAACCTAATCAAACCAAAACATAAACATGAGGCTGGCAATGAGCCACTCAGATCATCAGGACTCTCATTTCTAACCACAGCTATTCTCTGTCACAGTTCAATTCAGGTGTGCTCAAGCAATGTTTGTAAAGCATTTATGCTCCAAGCCATTTCGACCCCTATATCTGACAGGGTTATGTATTCAACTCTATTACCTTTTAATAGTTCTGTTATGTTTGGGTTAGTAGTCCCCAGATCTGAATTTCAAGAAAAAAAAATGCTTGCTGGTTGAAAAGAAAAAAGGTTTTGTTAGCACTGTTCCTGAAAATGATAGACGTGGTAAGTAATAAATGTCCATTTTCCATAACCTGAAAGTAGAGTAGGAGGGAGAAAATGTAAAGTTTATAGAGAAAAAAAATGAGTACAATTCATAGGAAAAATATCATTTTAAAGAGGGTAGTAATAAAAAAATGAGGTCATATATCCTTAATTATAAATAAGTGAACTTGGGGTAGAGGGGACGAGACACATTTCTGGATTATTAGATTTCAAAGAAAGTTAATATCAAATAATATTATTTCGTGACTTATTACCATAGCATGTATGATGATCTGAACATTAATAGCCTCCCAGAAGTTGTTTCTCAGTTACCTCAGTATAAGGGTTTGACCACTAGCATGGCTTATTCAAATTGAATAGATGTGTTCACATAATGAAATGGAACCTAGCAAAAAAATGTTCAGATGCATACTATTGTACTCTATCTAAAAATGAGCTGTAATAATTGAGATCACCTTGTACAGCTCTTACATTCTGCTGTGTTCTGCATTGAGCTCACACAGCACTCTGAGTGTTAGGATATGTTTTAGCAAATGTATTCAACCGAATATAGCTTCAGTAAGTAAAAGGGTAAGACTTTCCATGCTCATCTCTTCATTGTCACTTTATGTGCACACTGAGGTTTGCAGCTTGGGGTTGGTGAACCTTTTAAAAGAAAATTAATGGAACTCTTATTAGAAAAAATATTACAGAAGCTATTATAGTAGACTGATTAATTCACTCTGCAAACTGGGGGTGGGGGGAAAACCCATGTGCCCTATCATTATAAAAATGACTTTGCTAAAAGGTATGAACTTTTGTGACTATAATGGAACCATTTGGGGGATTTTGGTTAGAATGTACCAAGGCCATGCTGAAAAGTGAGGGAAATATTAGGCAGAATATAGTAATTTTTATAATGTCATGATTAAGAGGAGCATATCGTAAAAAAACTACCAGATTTTGGAAATAAACTGATGCCTGGTTATGTCTAATTATCAAATTATTAATCTGACAAACGTTATTCTATATTACATAGTGTGACATAACTCATCTGTTATTTACTATTCTGTATAACAACTTTTAAATTCTTTAAATTATTTTTATTTATAATGAATAAGTATTTTAGTATTAATTATAATAATCAATGAAACAGGCATCTTAGTTCTTTATTAATTATAATAAATGGCATAGCAAGTAATTAAAATTTTAGAGATTATTTTATTATACATTGGTAGCTATATAGATTTCTCTGAGAGCTTCATTCAGATTTTCATTTGTTGGATATAAATGTGCAATAAGAAAAGTATGTAACTTGTTGATCCTCCAGCAATAGTAACCCTTTTCCCTCTTTTGGTACAAATGGAGATACGGCGCTTCAATCCCGAACCCAAAGAATAAACAAGGCCAGTAAGTCAATCAAAACAAAGCCTTCCTTCCTCATGATTATAGATTTTGTTTAGGCCATCTAATATTTAAGCATTTTAAAATCATTCATCCCCATTGAATCTAGGTGCTAAGTCAGGCACAGGCATAAAGTGGGCATGAAGTTAGTAGGTTTGCTCAAATCATATATAGACCTGCTCTAATGCTAGTCTAGTCAATGGTCTTTCTAAGTCAGGGACTGCCAGTCATGATGATTGTTGCCATCATGTGGCAGTTTTGTGATATAGGTGCCACACCAGGAACTGGGTTAACACCACCAAACTCACTTGCGCTGTTGCTTGAAGTTCTATTTGGGCCCTCTGAAAATGAGGAAAGCCAATTAATCAGTTCTATCAGGCATTGCCCTATCTTTGTATATACCATATCTGGAAATACCTGATAAGTACTAAAGCATGAGTTAAATTTCCCTGAACAGAATTTTCACTAATTTTAACACCTTTGTTCCATAAATGAACACTTCTTAATAACTGTACAATACATTAAGTTCTCCAAGATAGAGACTACTGATGTGTCTATTGCTCAGTGCCACATACTTATTGATGACTTACACAATAATGACTGATAGCCTAAATACATTTGCTACCCTAAAATACAAAAGTCCTGTTTTAGACATGCCAAAATGTTATATAAGTTAGAGGAAAAACTAAGAGCTGCATTATCAAATAAACCAGTTGGAGTGGACAAATATGTTTCTGGTTTATTTTTTATGTTCATTTGATACAGATATTTAGACCAAACTTTTTGTTTTCAAATAATGGTGAAACTTACAAAGGAAAAGTTACAGATTAATTTATTTAGGAGGAGTAAAACTTATTGTCTGCAGGGTGCAGCTTTTAGAGGACACTTGTATTCTCTACTACACTTTGATTTTACTCTGAAATCACAGATACTGTCGTAATTGTACATTTGAGAATTATTTTTCTGGAATAAATGAATACATATTCATCTTTACTTCCCATGCCTTCATTTAAATTCTTTACAAATGTATAGCCTTGTGTGTACACCTCTTTAGGACTTGAGTGGGTTTTTTTTTTAAAGCACTGTTGGAATAATTACAAAATGTGGCGACATAGCTGCATTTTACAAAGGGATAAAATTTCCTTCAGATTCTGTCATTTGATTGTGTGTTTGTCAGTTTGGCTGTGGGAAGGTTTCCAGATCCACATTTCCAGTAAGCACAGCCAGTATTTTACTTTTATGTATGGCCATATATGGGTGCCAGCCATGTCTCTATCCAACTAACACGTAACAAACTCCCTATTCTTTTCTTTACTGGATGTAGCATAGGCTATCAACATAATTAAGATTAGCATTATGGGGCTGATCCAAAACCTTGTGAAGTCAGTGGAAAGACTCCTGGAAAATACAGTGGACCCTGAGTCAGGCCTCATATGAGGAATATGCAATATTTGAGTGGTATATACAGGGTCCCATTTAGAGGGACTTTGTTGGCTGGATTTTAAACTGTGCTCATTAAAATGCTTCCAAATCCATCTTTTTAAACAGCAGAAATCTTCTGTTCTCCTGAAAAGCTCATTTATGCAAAATCAATCCCTCTTTTGGAAAGCTATTATAAATGAACAGGTCGTGAAGATGTAGGGAGCCATAAATTTCACTAGCCTGCAGAATACTGATGTTTCAAAAGCTTAGGACCGTATATTATCCTCGATCCATGTTCAAGACTTTTGTTATTTGTTGCTCTAATATGAATAATAAACATTTGTTCAGCAAGCACCATAACTTTTCATAATATCTTACTGAGGTTTGTTTAAAACAAAACAAAATCTGTATGTACCCTGGAGACCTGAACCATTGGTAATTGAATTGGTGGTAACTGAATTGGTGCCTGAACCACTGACTCAATGCTCACACTAGCTGTGGTTTTGCAGGGGCAGTTGTGCTTTACATTCACACTAGTGCTGCTCTACAATGTCTCACTGCCTTCTGGGTACCCAGTTCTACAGTGCCTGCCTATTGGAGCAGTAGCTTGAGGGAAATTTTGAAAAACTTTCTGGAAGCCCAAAGAAATTGTTGCAGAAGAGAGGAAGCTCCCATAGGAATCTGGCAATATCTGCCATTTCCAATTTTATTTGTTATCAAAATGAAGAACAGAGAGTCCGATCTCACTCCTTGCTTAACACAGGTTCTGCTCAGCTTCTGGGACTTGAGATCTCTCAGGCATCTGCAGTAAGGGCATTGTGTCAGTATTCTCGAAGAGCCAGAAAATGAGACACCAGCAGTTAGTGTATTTATTGCTGCAATAGTTGTTTCTCTTACCTAACAACTTCAATAAATGGCTCTGTGTAGTACTTCAAGATCATGCTAACCAGGTTGTGTGCGTCCTGTAAATCATGTATATAATCACTGAGTGGGTAGGACAGAGTTGTGCTTCAGGCCTGAGGTGGACAATAGCAGCTCATTATTAATATAATGATTATAATGTCTGCCTGTTGCAGTTTGTGTCATGTATGTGAAAGCAAAGATGAGGTCTCAATACACAATGGAGTGAGGAGGCAGCAGGACTTGCGGCAAATTATGCACAGCTGGACAGACAAGCTGTGGCACCGGAGGCTCTAAATTATATTAACACAGCCTGAAGTAGGTTTGCTGCCCAAATTAGAAATGCTCAGTGCACAGAGTTCCAAAGAGCAGGTGGAGAATTGGGGGATGGATGATGCAGATCACTGATTTTGACAGAGCAAAGATTAGCGATTAGCACCACTGAAAACTAGTGTCATTCTTGGGGTGGCTCATTTGGTAGACAGACACTTATTTTTATGATCATTGTGATGATCATAATTTGTAAGATGAGAGAGTTACAGTGGACAGTATCATGGATATATTGATGCAATGTTAAGAGTTAACAGTTGTTATGAAATACTTTTGTTTGCTTTATTGGTGATGTGTTAAGACACTTTTTTTGCAATTCTTATGCTTTTTCCCCACAGTCTATATGTGTGTGATATGAATTGGATTAAGGCATTGAAAGAGAAAAGAATTATGTTTGTCAGTATAGAAATATAGCATATTTGATGTAATATTTACACAAATTTTATTTTGACATGTTATCTATTAGAGACACAATCATGCAGGCCAACTGGCTTGTGTAACTAAGGTAATAGAGTAAATTAGAAGGAAAATAAGATTTGTATAGGACAGGAACATAAAATGGATGTTTTGCACATAGAAAATTTATCGCCACGGTTCTAAGTGCAGGGATGAAACATTGTTGGAATGCAGAAGAAGGAGCTAGAGAGATAGTGCATATCAACATGTGCCATTATCCTGTGTCCACATTATTTTGGCCTGCAGGTGCAAGCATAGGTGAAAAGGCTTATTGCTAGGGCACTTGTGCCATCGTCATTTGGATCTTTGTGTAGTCTTAAATCGTTCCCTTTGGAATTGTTAGATCTGAAGTCTCATTTCCCTGTTGCTTCTCAAATAGACCATTCTAAAAGGATTGTTCTCCTGCATAAATCTATCTCGTCTTTCAAAAACAGCCTTGGTTTTCTTCTCTAGAAACCAAACATATGATCAGAATCCAATTGTATTTCCCTCTGCATGTCCCAAACAATATTCTCTGTTTTCCTTTCCTTGCCTCAAGTTAGATAGTTAGTTATTTCACCATTCATGATCCCATGAGCCCCCTTGCTTGCTTTGGATGTTACTAGGTGTAATACTGATCACCATAAAGAAACATTCAGAATTAAAAGGTTAATAGCCATAGCAGTGACTAATTCATCTCTTGAAATATTAAAGAACATCATAAAAGTAGAAATTTCTGTTTTGTTTGGAATTCCAATGCCTGTTGCAAGGCACTTCCATTTTGGAACTAGAAAGAACATAAAAGTTGGGATCGGCAACGTTGGCACGCGAGACCGCAGGGTAAGAACCCTTAGCGGACCCTGCTGCTTTATTTACTTACCCGTTCGTGACTGAGGCTCCCACTGGCTGCAATTCACCGTTCTAGTCCAATGGGGACTGTGGGAAGCGGCATGGTGCTGGCCTACACTTTCCACAGCCCCCATTGGACCAGGACGGTGAACTGCGGCCAGTGGGAGCCACGATTGGCGAACCGCCAGGTAAACAAAGCAGCGGGACTCGCTAAGGGTGCTTACCCTGCAGTCCCACGTGCCAACATTGCTGATCCCTGGGACATCGCATTAGACTTTCTTCACAAATATAAAAAAGTGTGCAGGGCTTGGGGGGAATGGGCAGGGAAGGGAGGCAATGGAAGAGAAAAATAGGTCTATAATTAATTGACACATTTTCCTGATTTCAGTGCTTGCCTTTGGTGGTTGGCCAGAGACAGTATAGGATATATACTAATTCCTTGATCAATAAATGTGGTAATTATGCATCAGATTGCTCTTAATTTTCCTCAGAATGGTTTTTAGTGCATAGAATAGAAAAGCAGCTAGATAAGAACAAGTTATTAAATAGATGTCCCGATGTAGTGTAAGGTCTGACAGATACATGTAACATAAATATTTGGTCCTTTATATCCTATGTCAGTATCTTTTTTCACATTTGCTGCATTGTGGATTCTGTTGGTGCACGTGGATATCTGCCATGTAACTATGCAAGACATTTCACCACTTGCAGGAAACAAGGGGCCATCCAACCAGCCATGGAAATGGTTTGCTAAGGGAATGCTGAACTTGCTACAGTTTGGGAGAACAAACCTAATGGTCCCAGATAGAAGCAGCTGCTGGGGAGGATGAATGATGAAGCTGGAGGAGAGGGGATAGTCTATCCTCATGCATCCGTGCCCACCAGTTTCACAGCAATAATGGTGGTGTTTATTAGAACCTGGAAAATGTTTCTTCCATCTCCACAGTCTACAAACTCAGCCCTGACTGGTACATATATAAAATTGGAGTTGAGGACTTACACATTCCAGTTTTTCCTTTTCCTCCTGATTTGTCATGGATGCTACTCTGTCAGGTTCTTTGGATTCTCCGAAGCAATTCTGGGATCTCAAGAAGATCTCTGGAATCTCCTGTTCTGGCTCCTCATCTGTAATGTCCAGCTAGGCCATGGAGCTGGCATTTTCCTCCTGTTACTCTTCATCACTTCAGGTTCTGATGTGATTGCCTGTTAGGGACTGTGACCAGGTGGTGTATTCCAGACACATTAAGGGGCCCAGTATGATGGTAGTGCACCAAATTTCTCTAGTGGAAAAAAGTCAAGCAGAGAAAAGTGAGCAGAGCATGGGTGGAATCTCCATCTTTAGGGGTTTTTAAGGCTCAGTTTGACAAAGCCTTGGCTGGGATGATTTAGTTGGGGCTGATCCTGCTTTGAGCAGGGGGTTGGACTAGATGACCTCCTGAGGTCTTCCAACCCTAATCTATGATTCTATGCGGATGAGGTGGGGAGAGGCAGGCAATGGGGTGTAATTATGGGCAAAGCCTTGGAAGCAAGTACACAGATCTTGAATGGAAAGACATAGGGAGACCAAGAAAAGACTGGAAACAGGATGGTGTGCAAGGCAGTGGTTGAGAAAGATTATCTCAGCAACTAACTGTTGGGTTGTGGTGGGAGATGAGTCCAGAAGAGGATGTTACAGTAGCTGAGATAGAAACATGAGTTTTAATAATGGTAATTCCACACAGAAATCAAAGGAAGCACTTGACTCTTAATGCCATCATAAGTCCTCAGAATTTTTAGACACCCAGCTTTGGCTGCGTGGTACATTTTAATCTTTTGAAGCCATAGAGGCAATTTTTCTTCGGAACAGTGTTTTAGTGCTTTTCTTCCCCCCTTCTCAGCGAAAGCTCCTATTTAAAAAAGATCACAGAACTTCGACATGAGTATTTCCTCTTTTATAATGAAGCAACTTCCAAATGTTTCCTCACTCAAAATGTTTCTGTTTAGAAATATTTTTCCTGGTAACTCATTTTTTTCCTAACAAGTATAATAAATCACCTTTTATGTTCTTTTGTTTCAGTTATTATTTGCAACCTGACAAAAAGAGCTGTAGAACAAAACAACTGAGGGAAAGGGGAAATATATGCAGCATATGTTCTAAGGAAATTGCCTTTATTATGTAAGTGCAGGTTTATTAAACTATGTGGGTTTTGATGGTTCTGCTATTGGTATAAAAAATGAGAAAATAAAACCTCAGGAAAAATAAATGCACCTTGAGCTCACTCATACACCACTCATAACTGTTAATTTAATAGCTAATGAGGGGTTGCTGCATCATAGCTCTCAAACAAGCCTTACACAGTATTTCATATTTATGAGCCTGCTTTTGTTTCTATTTCTTTTCTAAACAGTGTAGAATTGATGCACATCCTCTGAACCAAATGTGCCTGCTTTAAAACACAGAAGAGAGGTTTTGTGGGTGGAGGCACAGGTGCTGGAACAATTTTTATGATGGGGGTACTGATGGTGGAAACCATGTATTTGGTGTTTGTTACTACTACTTCAAACCAGGTGATGTGGGAGCTTCTCCAGGACCCCTTCTTATAGGACCACTGGGTAGGGGAATATTCATGCAGATATTTTCAGAATGTAGAACACACTTCCTATAACTTCTTGTTCATTTCCTTAATAAATGAATTTGCCCTATATATATGATTACATATAATATAAACTATACTTCATTTTCCAAAAAGCTGTGGTACTCTAAATGTAAAGTTGTATATTTAAAAGATAATGGGCCTGACTCAGATTGCACTAGCACTAGTTTTACACCAGTATGAATCCAATGAAGTTACATCTGATATCTGTAATGCATATAGGGCTAAGAAAGGACATTTAGGCAATATAAATCTCCTTCAAGTTATTTGTGCTCTTCATTTTTAATGAGTAGTTCATAATGTAATATGTTCTTTTATCAAATGTAAACCTCTTCTGCTTTTAGCTAAGGAAAATGTCTTGTAGTCTGTGCATTAAAATTGCTTACTAACCAGATGTTTGTTCCAGTGCATGTGAGTGAAATGGTCTCTCACAAATTCCTGTAACTGCATTACCCTTCTTGATAGAGTGCATCTAGGAAGTTAAAAAGAGTCCTGTGGCACCTTAAAGACTAACTAAAGTTCTAAAGTTCTTAAAGAACTTTTTAAAAAAGTTCTAAAGTTCTTAAAGACTAACTAAAGTTAAAAAGAGTCCTGTGGCACCTTAAAGATTAACTAAAGTTTAAGGTGCCACAGGACTCTGTCACTTCTGCAATTCCAGAAAAACACGGCTACCCCTCTGATTCTAGGAAGTTAAGTCAAAGATACAAGTAAATAGCAAGAGGAGGTTGAAATCAGATTCTTGAAGCATGAGATCCATTTTAATGCAAATCATTGTGAAACAGGTTTAGAATTCTTCAATAAAACAAATCAAATCAGTTTTCCAAGCTTAAATTCTCTTTACATTTATATTCTCCACGGCTAATCCCTATTAAATACTAGCAATTTTTTTCTCTTGGTAACTTTTTCCATTTTAAATTCTTATTCTAAATTCTATAAATTCCTACTGTTAGCTAATTTCCAATATATATTCATATTTCATTTTTATCTGGGTAGGAGTTTCATGTGTAGGTAGATGAAAAAAACATTTGAATAGGGGAAAAAATTCCCACAACAACCTGTTTTTATTGCCTTTTACTGATCTATTTTTCTGCTCAGATAGCATCAGGATTGATTATTTATAGTACGTACTGTTTGTTAATAAATGAGCACTGAATTTCAGGTAAGACAGAAATCCCAACAACTATACTCAGGAGTATTTTTCTATTAAAGAATAACTAAAATCCTTGTTTAGCTGAAAGATAATTCAATTTGAATGTTTGTCTTCATTAGTGTGCAGAATGAACGTTTGCAAAGATCCATAAAAATAAATACAGAAATTGAATGGTAAGGGTTGAAAGTTAAATGGATGTATCCAAGCCCTTGATTGTTTTAGAGAGCCCTTAGACCAATGACTATTTTAAAATCACCATTTATTATATTTTTTGGTTGTATTCAGCTTGGAAGGGGGAATCATCCTTTTATATGTTTTTCTGTTACCTAAATTTCAAGGTTTGCCATAATGTGGACCATGTTTTAATGCAGAAATTATCTTAAGGATCACCTCCCATCCCTTTCATTACACAGCTTAGGCCAGATTTTTCCAGTGCTCTACACCTTCACTTAGGAACCAGTTTTCAAAAGAGCTTAGCTTCCAATTAGGCACCTCTCACCCCTGCTCCAGCCCCTTTACATTGATTAAGAGGCTAAGTGCAGGGTAAAGGAGCCCCTGTTCTTTGAGGGGCTCAGTCACTGCAGAAAATAGCCATAAAGCTGTTTTCCAAGGATCCCCCACTTCAGGCCTGGTATAGGAGGAATGCTAGAGGTAGAACTGGGAGCACCAGAGGCCTGTTGGGGTGTAAGATACAGCGTACAGTGCTGTGATTATTCTCAGTCGTGCTGTGGCCCATACAGCAGCTCTGAGAGGTTGTTCTAACTTAGACAGGCCTCAGGATTGTCTGAGTTATGCCAGTGGCTGCTCCAGCTCTTGGATCAGTCCAAGAGCTTTAAAGCCACTTTAATTCCTTTGCCCTGTCTCCAAGGTGTGTTGCAGCTCCTTGAAACACAGCACAGATTCTCACTCCAAGTCTTTGGAAGTGCTTAGCGCCCCCTAGTTCTCGTTGGGTCATTTATCACATAGATTTTGACTTTTGAATACCTGACCAGTTATTCTGGTGTCTAAAAGGAAATGAGATCTTTTGGAGATCACAATCAGCCCAATCTCCACAGGCCTGGTTTAAGAACTTTTGTTGGGTTTTCGCTTCCCAATGGAAAGGAAAATATTGAGTAAGAATTCAGGGAAGAATAGCCTTAAGTCTTCTTGTATTTCATCCTTCATTTTTCCTTTAAAGTAAGCACTGAAATAGAATATTAATTTTAGAATATACATAGATCCCTCTATTTCTACTTATTAGCTTATGGTATTGAGCTCTATTGCAGTATGCAAAAATATTGGAAAACACACTTTTATTATTTATAAAAAGCAATTGTGTGATAGCTTTTGGGACAAAAGTAAAATTTAACTTTCTCCACATTCCTCTGTATCAGGGGTCAACAATCTTTCAGAAGTGGGTACCAAGTCTTCATTTATTCACTCTAATTTAAGGTTTTGCGTGCCAGTAATACAATTTAACGTTTTTAGATGGTCTCTTTCTAAAAGTCTATAATATATAACTAAACTATGCTTGTATGTAAAGTAAATAAGGTTATCAAAGTGTTTAAGAAGCTTCATTTAAAGTTAAATTAAAATGCAGAGCCTCCCGGACTGGTAGCCAGGACCCGGTCAGTGTGAGTGCCACTGAAAATCAGCTTGCATGCCGCCTTTGGCATGTATGCCATAGGTTGCCTACTCCTGTGCTGTACTAATACAGCCAGAACCAATAAGGTCTGCAAGCTTGTTTATATTAAAAGAAAAAAAAGAATGCAAGGTCTTTGCTTTCATTTTGTGTTCCCACCTCACCCTTCCCTTAGAGTTCTATGACATATTTTTTGTTTTTTCTATGTCTTCCAAATGATGTATTCTTAAATAATTTCCATACTGTATACTTAAATGTAATTATGACTTTTGCAAATCAGTACAAAAGTAACCAATATCCACAGATGCCTCAGGATGTCCACAAAATATCAAATTTATCCACAGGCACTAATGCCACATTAAGTAACTACTCTCATATCTTTGTGCTGTTCTCAGAGATGCTAAATTCAGGAGGCTATATTTTGAGGAATGATGTTGTGGGATCAGATGGCTAGATTCATTAGAGTTGGCACTAGTGCTATGCGGAGCATTGAACTGCCTTTGAAGTTCTTGAGTTTTGGAATGACGGGAAAGAACACAACAGTGTCTACAACTGTTCATGATAATTCTATAGGCAACAAAATATTTGATGTTCCTAGATACATCCAAGCACTTAGAGGGTGAGAAGTACCTGTATTTCATCAAAACTATGACCCTAACTTCAGCTTAAATTCCTAGAAAAGCTACCTATTGAAGTCATGTAAAATTGTTTCCCAGTGATCTATGTTGTGGTTGCCAGACATGTGAATGAATGTAATTGCTTTAGAACTGTCTCCTATGTGGTGGTCAAACTGGATCATTTTCCCATTTTAGTTGTTCCAAGTGAATGCTTCTACTGACCTCAGGAACTTGAGAAATCATAATTACTTGGATTTCAACAGTTCTGCCACTGGGACAGAAAAATAGGAAAATCCAGAGTGCAAAACATGTTTACCTTTATCCCACTCATACGCCCTATAAATAGTTGGTTTAGTAGGTGGTGAAAGATCTTTGCAGGACTGCTATGCCATTGCCCATGTGAAACATTCACTATTCCAGTAACTCCAGAGTAACAAGACTTAAGAGAAAGTGTCTGTATTTAATAATGCTTATCTCTTAACTCTTAAAGAGTGCTATGCAAAATGAAATGTTAACTCACAGAGGATCAAGAATAGTGCCCAAAGAGCTGGCCATAAGCTCAACCTTGTTTCTGGGTTTCTTATAGGTACTTTGAATGTTCAAGTCACTCTTATATGGCCTAACTATTATACATCTTCATGCTGTGGATCTCCTGCTCCTGTATCAATGGAGCTGATCATGGTGTCAAAGACTAATTGTTTATGGATTTCTGTGATTTCCCTTTTGGAAGGGAAGGAAGCGTGTCTGATATTTTCCTTTCCAGCTAAGTGTTGACAGCTCAGTGACAGCTATTATCCACTGTTAGTGCCCTGGACATCCTATTTTCCCTGGACCTCAGCATTGTTTGGCCCCAGAAGTCATTGTGATTCACCACTGTGACTGTAACAAGTCTCTTGGAGTTGCAATAGCTTGGTTACAACTTAGGAAAGAGAAACTGCGGATATAACTCTGGATCATCATCTTCCAGAGGATTTTGTGTATATATAATGAAAATTCTCATCAAGGATGTCACAAATATTATTTGTCCTCATCTATGGAGACAGTGAGGTACTATTCAGGTGAGCTCTTTTTTGTAGTGTGCCTTTTCCTCCATAATTTTTGCTTTGTTTCTATAGAGGATATCCATGGTCTTCTTTATTATTGTAAGGTTTCTCTGCCTGCAATTTTCACACTTGCCCATATTATTTACTTAAACCAAGAGCCATAGCTGTGGTGACGTTATCGATAGACATGATCAGCTTCTCTCAGTTGCAGAAAGGTACTGACCATCTTTAAACATGAAGAGGTCAGTCCCCTTCTCAGCAAGACAATTCTGATGCTTGACAATTACTGTCACTCTCAAATTTCCCTTTTTCAGGAAGGTGACTGAATGGGTGGCTGGTATTCCATTTCCAGAAGAGCTGGACACTATTTACACCATTGGTTCTGGCCATTATTTGAGGTTAAGATTATATTTTCAGGGTCAATTTGGACTTGTTGGACCTCTCAGCAGCTTTTGGTACAATTGATGGCAGGTTGGCATCAATTGTGCATCAAGGATGGCAGGTTGTAATTTGGTGACCAAAGGTCATCACTTATCTGTTTGGAACTGCCCTTCAATGGTTCTAATCATTGCTAGAAGTCAAGAGTCAATTGTTGTTGATAGACATATCTCATCAAGGGATATAGAATATGAAAGTCCTCAAGTCACACCTCGTATATTGGTCATCAAATGTATTATTCTTTGCAAGAACGCTTCTTGGCCTGGGATGGAGTATCATCAGGGTGGGCTTCCTATGACTACCCTATGTAGTCCAGACATAGCAGCTCTGTATTTGTGAGCTTTTTGTGCTGAGTATTCATAACGTGGAAGGGGTGGGAAACTTGTTATTGTAGTCAGGATGGCTTCTATCTGAGGTTGCTGTAATGTGTATGTTCTACTGCCATTCTGGCAGCTATGCCTGAGGGTTGAGAGATCAAACTCCGTCATCTGTTATCTGATTGCTGTGTGTGCCAAATGAAACACAAACGTTAGAGTAAATTTAGCCACCTAATGGAAGACTGTTGGCTGAAATCACTGTGCATATCCTACACAATTACCCCATCTGAGACACTAATAAAAGTCCTCGTGATTCAATCGACTCATCTGAAAGAATTACTGATAACTGGACTTTCTTTCAGGCCAATCCCAGTGGCAAAGATTTTTCAGAAAAAAGGATATTTCTTCAATTTGTAAAGTCAAAATGGTTTGAAATGTGTTTTTAATTCAAGTTTTCAAAAGGAAATATGAATCACTTTTGGCTTCAGGACTATCACAGAAACTCTCTTAACACATTTTTTTAGAGTTATGATGGAATAAAAATAAGGGGCTATAATGAAAGCCTGTACGAATACCTTTATTTGTATATGAGTGCTAGCACAAATTATGTCATTATGGAAATTTGACTGTTTTGATAATTTTAATTCCATTTTACTTTAGAAAAATAATACCACTCATGAAAAATGTCCAAACCGATGGTCTTTCCTATAGGCTAATCTTCTGTCCACCACAGAAGACAAAATAGTTCTGGCACCCAATAAATAAATGGTTATTTCCATTCCTGGCCCACGTGCCCTTTACCACATCACCTCAGAAATCAGAATAGTTGCTACGTAGTGAAAATATTTCTGTTTTACAGGTTGTCAGCCTATTTGTCTAGTTGGTCATAAAAATAAGAAAAAAGTATGGGAAAGAGAGACTGGTTTTGACCTAAATTAATATTTTATTTTTGTGTATCATTTTAGAGGGGCGATTTTCACTGTAAATAATTGTAGGTTAGAGTTAATTGTAGGGTTTTTAATGTGTTTTTGAAGTTATATTGATTTAACATTTATATTTATTTTATTATGCACAATGGCCTATAGATAAAATGGTATATTAATAAACTTACTTCACTCACAAAACAGATAAAATAGGTGTGGTGACAATGTGTAAGTTTCTCTAAATCCTGTATATTAGAACTGGTCAACATTTCTCAAATGAAAAAGGTTTTTTTGTCTTTATTTTTTAAAGTCCTCTTTTGAATTTTTTTTAAACAATTGTTGGCTGCGAAAACTTGTTGCCTTTTGCAAAGAAAAAAAGTGGCTCCTTGATATTTGAAATCGATACTTGATATTTGAAATCGATTAAGGTTGGACAGCAACCTTAATTCTGGAATTTCCTAACTTTCAAGTGATAGACTTTGCAGTGCGACTAATGTGCTTTTAACAGAGCATTTTTGTATGAGGTTTGAGCTGGCCAGGCAGGAAGCAGGGTTTCTTTTGCTCTCTGCCACAGTTGTTGTGCTGGGTTGAGTGGGGGTGAAGGATCCTCACTACCTCATTTTATGTCCAATGGTGGTTTATAGTGCAGGCAGATGATAGAGGCATGTCTGTGGCCTACAACTGGCTGGCAGGCTGATATTGGGCTACTGGGCCACAATTGCACCCTTTCCCCTCTCCTCTTCTAGAGACATTCAGTTGCTCTTCCCAGATTGGTGCCATTTGTTAGTCTTTTCTACTCTGCCTTCCCTTTCTCTTACATCTTTGTGGTTGCATTCTTTGTCCTATATTTCCTGAAATTCTGAGGGATTTCACCAATTGTTCACTAAATCAGTTTACACACTGGAGACCTGGGATTTGCGGGTTATGATTTTGTGTCAATTTTTGCAGGAGAATCCAGAGCAGATTATAAAATTGTCAAGCCCATTTAGCAGCCAGACAGCCTTAGCAAAATTAGGCATTCTGAGGCTTGTTACTTTTGTGGGGAAAGGGGAGATCTAGCCCAGATTTAGAATCCCCCTCATCAGTGTCCCTAACCATTGTTTGAGATAGTTGCAGAGAAATTTATTCTGAATTTGTTTGTTTATTTATTTTGGGGTGGTGAAGAGGGGTTTGGGGGCTGATATTGAGATCTGCACTGGACACTCACATAGGGGAGTAGTTTGGGGGCAATTTAACCTCCTTTTAATATGAGCTGGTGGCTATTATTAATATTATA
Source organism: Dermatemys mawii (assembly GCA_007922305.1). NCBI lineage: Eukaryota > Metazoa > Chordata > Testudines > Dermatemydidae > Dermatemys > Dermatemys mawii. Next base: position 12,186,043 of record ML677364.1, read on the forward strand.
CTAATTGTATTGTCCTCTGTATTATTCCTGTTACTGTTCTGTGATCTGTTCCCATGATATTATGGAAGACATTAATGGCTAGGTTTGTATATGTGGTTTATAAAGTCTCAATACAAATGTCCACACTTAAGACGTACAAACATGCTATTGCTTTAGGTACACCAAGATTTCATTATTTTATATATTAGCGATGAAGGTAAGGAGCTGCCAGTGAATCTAGAAAAGTCTTGCTCAGTGGACATGTTGTGAGTTGAGTTTAAAGATCTGTAGCCATTTTTAAATACCTGTAGCCAAATTCTGCTCTCAGGACAAGTTTACACTACTGTGCGACATCGCTGTAGAAATGTAGCTGTGCCACTCTGGCACATCTGGCAAAAACACGCAATGCTGAAGGGAGAGCACTGTCCCATCGATATAAATATTCCACTTGGTGAGAAGTGGAAACTGTGTTGTCTCCTGACAAAATAGCATCTGCGTGAACAGTGTGAAACTTGCATTGCTTGTGGGGGATGCATTTTCACACCCCCAACCAATGTAAATCAGGAGTAACTTCAGGTTTCTTCAGTGTATCTCATGTGAATTCAATTTATAGGGGAAAAGTTTACATACTGCAGTGGTGGAAATTGAACTAAATACATTTACAGTTTAAATGTCTCTCTCTCTCACTCACTCACTCACTCACTCACTCACTCACACACACACACACACACACACACACACACACAGTCAATTAACCAAATATCAAAATACCTACTTTCTTCAGAAGAACCATCTAGCACCCCAATTAAAGGTTTAAAATATATATATTTATTTTTAAAAACATTGTAAAATCCAAAATCTGTGGTGCTACTTTGGCTACAATTCTGTGAACTCTTTTAAAGTTGTTGAATGAAAACAACTAGTTATTAATTTCAAAAGGAAACATAATGAAATCTTCCTGTTCTCCTTTAAGATATTTAAGTACTAATACGTCTGGTACAAATGTTTTTGTCTTCTCAGATAAAATAGTAACTTAGATTAGGATTTTCACCAAGGTTTAGGTTGTTAGGAGCCCAATTCCCACTGAATTTCAGTATGAATCCATTGAGCTGGCTCGCTTTTTGTAATATTTCTTTTATGTTTGGGAATTTTTGCATGGATCTTCAAAGGTGAATCAAAACTTCTTGACCCAATTCCCTTTTTCAACTGCTTTTTTCTTTTATGTGAATTTGTCTGAACAGGAGTCTTTCACATAAATGAACTATAAAGGGTTGGCTGCATTAGGTGCAGGGGTCTATGACATTGGCCTGGCTGTGCCAGAAGAAAGACAGGAGGCAATGGATATGACTTAGTTAGACCACAACTTTATTTTCATATAGCATATATGACAATACATTACAGTACATTACAGGTTATTCTTTCCTTAATGTCCTTCCTTATTCTTTCATCTAACATCAGAACCGGGCAAATTAGTTGAAACAATAGTAAAGAATAAAACTATCAGACACATAGAAGAACATAAATTGTTGGGCAAAAGTCAACCTGGTTTCTGCAAAGGGAAGTCATATCTTACTAATCTATTAGAGTTCTTTGAAGGGGTCAACAAACGTGCACAAGGGTGATCCAGTGGACATAGTGTACTTAGATTTCCAGAAAGCCTTTGACAAGCTCCCTCACCAAATGCTCTTACGTAAATTAAGTTGCTTTGGGATAAGATGGAAACTAATTTAGCTACAACTAATCAGGAAAAAGATCTTGGAGTCATTGTGAATAGTTCTCTAAAGATATCCACACAGTGTGCAGCAGCAGTCAAAAAAGCAAACAGGATGTCAAGATCATTTAAAAAGAGATGGAGAATATCTTATTGCCTAAATCCATGGTGACCCACATCTTGAATACTGCATAAAGATCTGGTCTTCTCATCTCAAAAAAGACATACAGGCATTAGAAAAGGCTCAGAGAAGGGCAACCAAAATGATTAGGGGTTTGCAACAGGTCTCATATGAGGAGACAGTAAAGCAGCTAGGACTTTTGGAAAAGAGGAGACTAAGGGGGGATATGATAGAGGTATAAAATAAAATAGAGGTATAAAATAGATATAAAATCTTGAGTGGTGTGGAGAAAGTGAATAAGGAAAAGTTATTTACTTGTTCCCATAATATAAGAACTAGGGGCCACCAAATGAAATTAATGGGCCAGCAAGTTTAAAGCAAATAAAAGGAAGTTCTTCATACAATCAACCTGTGGAACTCCTTGCCTGGGGAGGTTGTGAAGGTTATAACTATAACAGGCTTTAAAAGAGAACTCGATAAATTTATGGAGGTTAAGTCCATTAATGGCTATTAGCTGGAATGAGTAAGAAATGGTGTCCCTAGCCTCTGCTTGTCAGAGAGGGGTGATGGATGGCAGGAGAGAGATCACTTGATCATTAGCTGTTAGATTCACTCACTTCGGGACACCTGGGATTGGCCACTGCTGGTAGACAGCATGCTGGGCTGGATGGACCTTTGGTCTGACCCAGTACGGCCATTCTTATGTTCTTAATAATTTCCACCTATTTGGGAGTTTTAAATAACAGAAATGTAAGATTTTAGACAATAGAGGAAAGTATGTATAACTAAAATAAATATATTTCTTGACAACTATAGAGCAGGTTTTGATTGTTGCTATACTAGACCTCTTTTCTTAGTGTCTTGGTGATTAGTCAGTCATTGCACAGCACTTTGGAGATGTCAAGTGCTAAATATGATTTATGTAAATTGTACCTGTGCACATTTGAAAAGGTTTCCTCTATATTGTGAATACTGTGCATGAAGGCTCTTAAAACTGACATATGGGGTAAAGCCAAATGTGCCCCTTGGAGCCTGGCTGTGCACAGTAAGCCCTGTGTGTTTTCAGTAGAGGTAACTGCTTTAGTAGTTATAAACTGGAAGTGACACAAATAGTCCACATTGGTTTGAGTGTAGTGAGAACCTTGCTGTAATAGCTAATATTTAAGTGCCTTTCCGTACATCTCTTCTCTCTTAGATTCAGAGTTGCTGATTAATATTAAAAACCCCAAGGACAGTGAACTATCTATTTCAAGTAGAGGATAGGGCAGACTACCTGAACTCTAAGACATGGAGAGTATTATTCTGCCTCCTATTCATCTGGCTCTTTATGGACAATCTGTGACTGCTTTACCATGACAGTCTTGGGCATCTCTCTGAGGGTGATTCTGTAGAGCTCTTGTTCCAGTTTCTTTCTGCTTCAACATATCTCAGCATGTCCCCCAAGCCCTTCTTGCCTTTCCTCCCTTTGATGTTAGGTTTGTTCTTCATCTTTTTGGCTCTAGACTGATTATTTTTTCCTCCTTTAGCTGTAAGCTTGCCCTTTTCCTCCTCCTCCTCCTCTTCCTTCTCCTCCTACTTAATCTCAGGCTTGCCCTTTCTCTTGTTTTTAACATTAAGCTCAGCCTTTTCCTTTGACTCTGGACTAGCCTTTCCTCCCTTCTCTTTGACCTTAGACATAACTTTTTATAGTCTTCTCTTTTACTATATTTTACTTCACTGTCTTTCTCTGCTCTTTCACATTCTTTAGCCTGGAGTTCCCCTGAGGGGATAGATTATACTTAAGAGCTTCTTGATCAGGCAAATCAGCCTCTTCTGCATCAGCAGCTTTGTCAATAGTATTTCTATTACTCTCACTTCATTGTTGGACATGGACCATGTGAGCCTATTTTTCCTGACTTCAGTAGCAGCAGTTTGCAAACTCTCCAGTGAGCTGGAATATATATATATATATATTTATCCAAAGTGAGACTAAAGTTATTGCTAGCAGCCTTTTTTTCCCCAAAGTTTGGTTTGGAGTTGCTCAGGTTTTCTGCATTGTTTGCATTTTTTTTTGTCTTTTTCTGTTGTTGAAACTCACTGAAATGTGCATCCTTTGGTTCCCATAGTTGTTCTGTAGAGGTTGCACAGATTTACTAATGAAACAGTTTCTTCACTGTTGTTTTGATCAAGAGTTGTCATCTGCCTTATCTCCCATGGCACGAGGAAACTGACTTGGTACTCGTCACAAGTCCTGATAAGTCCTGATGTAATATAAAACTGCTCACCCACTTTGGACTTGCTAATATCTTTTAATTAGCAAAAATAATCTTTTGTGGTGGGATATTAGGAAAACTTCAGTTCCATTCACCTTGGAAACAAAAACCATTACTTTACAAAAATATCTCCCACCAGTGCCCCCTGCAGCTGCACCCTGTACCTTTAAGCTTTGTGTTCCTATGGAGATGGTCCCTGCATTTTTGTTTCTATGAAATCTGGGCTTGATTGATTCAGCTGCCCTAATCTTGGTTGGCAGCCCAGTTTCTCTGAAGAGCAGCCTTTTATTGGGATTTATGTTATGTGGTTTTGGCTGCTTTTGTTTGTATCTGGTCTGGGATAGGGCTTTTTTCATTCTCACAGCCCTTCTTACAAGCTTAGGTGTTTCCTTTCCTTTTTCTCTTTCAGTGTGGCTCTGAAAGCACAGGCCTGTTCTCATGGCTGCTCCAGTGTTTATAGACGAGGGAAACCAACCCAGCCACTCTCACTGCAGAGGAATGTATTCTTTCTTCTTTCTTGCTTCTTCCTAGCTTTTCTAGTCTGTTTGGCAACAGGATCCAGCCAGTTCTGATAGCATGTCGTGTGTTGGTGCAAGCAGGAGACAGGAGCACAGATAAGTATATGTAGGTACAGCCCGTAATTAAAGTAGATCCAAATAAAAGTGGAAGCTTATCAGAATTGAAAGCTGTCATTGCACAGGGAGCTAGTGGTAGCAGCAGATCTCCTCCTTCCCCATTCTGTCTCCACTCTCCTTGAAGGGGATGAGTAACCACTTTGGGAACATATCTGTTTTAGAGGAGAGGAGCTGGTTAGGAACACGTCGCTGGAATAAGTCTTGTCCTGTTTCATGCTGCTGTTGCTTCTGGTGGGAATTCAGAAACCTCTCAGCCAAGTCCCAGCTTCTGCTGCTGCTCTCACTTCAGATGACCTTGCTTAGTGACCTCTCCCAAACCAAGGAGGAAGTAGGGAAGGTCAGTGCAGAGCACTTTTAGGAAAGAAGGAGAAGCTGCATTGTCCTGCATTCCATTCAACTTTAATCTCTTGTTATAAAAGATGTAAGTGTAATATTAATCATACTCTAGATATGTGTAATCAGTAATACTTCTGATGCCTTCGAAACCTATATCTGTTACCAGTTGTTGGCTTATATGAGTAGCAAATACATGATATTTAGTATTTTACTTAAATCCCCAGCTCTTAGCCCTGGTGTATGCTGCGTCGGGGGAGGTGGGGATGGGATCGATCTAAGATACGCAACTTCAGCTATGACAATAGTGTAGCTGAAGTCAGTGTACTTAGATCGACTTACTGCAGCATCTTCATGGTGGTGAGTCGACTGCTGCTGCTCCCCTGTCGACTCCACTTGTGCTTTCGTGGCGGTGGAGTACTGGAGTTGATGGGAGAGTACTCGGGGATCAATTTATCATATCTAGACTACATACAATAAATCGATCCCCAATAGATCGATCGCTACCCGCTGATCTGGTGGGAAGTGTAGACCCGCCTTAGACAAAGAGATTGTGAGAGAATCTCAGTTTTTATTTCATCATTTTCTAACTGTTGAATTCTCAGAGAAAACCTTATGTCCTAAAGGCTCAAAAATGAAAGACCAATAAAAAAGAACTCCACACATATTATTATTATTGTCATTACTGTTAATGTAATTATTATTTATGTATTATTAAAAACATCAATTTTAACCTTATACCATATTTTTGGGTGTTACTTTTAAATGTTTGGGGTTGGCAATATTAGGGCAAGTAGAGCAGTGCCAATAGTTGGAAAATATGACCAATTTAAATGGAAAAGAAAGATCATCAATAAAAATTGTGTAGTGTAACAGGTAGCAGACCATACTTAGAAAATAGCAAGTAACGTTCAGCACTATGGTATATAATGCATGTCATCCATCATTGTCAAAAGGCTTCACAAAGGTTGAACAGAAATTACCGTCTCCACATTATGGATAAGGAGACTTGAGTACAGAGTGGATAAATGACTTGCCAAGGTTACATAGTGAATCAATGGCAGAGACTAGAATGGAAGCCAGGCTGACTGACTCCCAGTTCAGTGTTGTCTGTCCTAGACAGCATTCCCTCTGAATTATCCTTTTTATGATGTATTGAGTTATCAAGAGTATTCATGTCCATATAGGTGAAGAGGCCTGATATCAAGAAGTTATTTTGTTTCTTGTTTTTCTTCATCTTAGCTGACATATTTCTTTCATTAATATATATATAAAAGTTGTTAGAAACACTTGAAAACATCTATCTATCTATCTATCTATCTATCTATCTATCTATCTATCTATCTATCTA
>ML677364.1:12192434-12297075 GCA_007922305.1 Dermatemys mawii
CTATCTATCTATCTATCTATCTATCTATCTATCTATCTATCTATCTAAATGTTTTCAAGTGTTTCTAACAAATTTTTTTTCTGTAGCCTTTAAGTTTTTGGTACTTTCATTTCAGAAACTTCAGTTTATGTCTGATAAGAATTAATGAAGCATGAACCACAACATGACTCATATTCAATTGGGATAAGAAGCTTGAAGTTTGGTAGCTATAGAACCATATCTGTACTATCTGAAGAGAAAAAATTTGACAGTCTGAGGTATCTTTTAATTTTTGGTTTGTGTTATGTTCTGATCTTTAATAGAAGTCTGATACAGGTTCAATTGGAATTTTGGGGAAGAGTTAGGTTCTCATTTTATCTTAACAATTTCTACCATCTCCAATAAGAAACTTAGCTGATGCCTTAGTTTTCATGGCAGAGAGTACCTTCACTTACATTTTACATTTTGACAGTTTAATTGCATGGAAAGTGCACTTCAGTTGACACTCTACTTGTATGGAATCAGAGGGGTAGCCGTGTTAGTCTGGAATTGCAGAAATGACAAAGAGTCCTCTGGCACCTTAAAGACTAACTAGAAGTATTAAAGCATAAGCTTTCGTGGGCTAATACCCACTTCCACTGCATGCATCTAATGAAGTGGGTATTAGCCCACGAAAGCTTATGCTTTAATACTTTTAGTTAGTCTTTAAGGTGCCACAGGACTCTTTGTCACTTCTACTTGTATGGTAAATATGGCAACTGTTGTTCATATACAGTAATCCCTGCTAGATCCAGAATATGTTATAAGCACCTTTGTACAATGGGGAGGCGGAGGAGGGGGAAGGGAGAAGGAGAGAGGGAAGCATGTAATTTTATTTACTCGTATTATTTGCCAAGTATGTTATATTATATAACTACAGTATTTACATGGTACCACAGAAAGGAAAATGCAGTAAGACCAATAATTTTCAGATTAGGTGTTTGACCTGGTATTTTAGGAGCAGATTCCATGTTGCCGAGTACCTTACTCCATGAGTAGTCACTTTGAAGTCAATGTTAGAATAGCAAAGTTCAATAGATAATTCATTTCAGTTCTTGACCATCTAAGACCAGGTTACGTATCGGCTAATTAGGAGTTCAGAAAAAAGAAGTTATCTTCCTTCATTTAGAGAGAGAGCATAAATGCAATTTTTGTTGATGGATGAAGAAAGAACAGAGAGGAATTTATTTAAAAGACTAAGAAATGAGGCAGAATATTTGTCTGGTTCTGGATTGGTGTTGTCTGATGGTATAAGTGAGACTATGACATAGATCCTCTGCACTGTGGCCACTTTGTACTACTCTGTTGGTATGCTCTAGCTCTACAGCCAACTCAGCAAACTCTCACCCACTGATGGTCTAAGGTTTAGTCTAGTTAATCCAACTTTCTTGCAATAGCTAACCTCCATGAAAGTCTACTAGCATTTTGCTTAGCTGGAATTCCCACCCAACTATCCAGCAAACAGTTGGAGTCAAGAATTCATGCTGAAGAGAAACATACCAGCACAAGTGTTTGCCTAAAATAACTATGAGCAGTGGGAATAAACATCCATGTGATAAATGGTTTCCCCATTAAAACCAGTGACGTTGGCTAATGTGTGTGGATATTTATGGCTACGTAACTAAAGAAGGAGACATCTCTACTCATATGCAGACATTGGAGCTCAATGTCCAGATTCCGAATCCAGAGAATAGTCTCTGTATAAAGAGAGGGTAGGCATTGTAAATTGCTTCCAGATGTCAAGCTGGGGACCCTTGTACTATATAAATTCTTTTCCGCAACACTGCACCACAGTCATACTGTGGAGAGGAGGAAACCAGGCCAATAAGGTGCCAAGTTTGTGGCAACCATGGACAAGCTAGAGAATACTCAGTTGACCCAGGTCAAGAATCCACAATCAAGTAGACAAGAAGGCAAGTGTGTCAGTGGATTCCTGAATTTATTTAGTGTGTTACACTCTCTCTCCCACCAATGCTTCCACGCTGTAAGAATGTAGTTTTCAGCCCTCATGCTACTGATTACTCAGGCATGGTAAAAATTCATAGATTCCAAGGCTGGAAGGGACCATTGTGATCATCTAGTCTGACCTCCTGTATCACACAGGCAATAGAACTTCCCCAAAATAATTCCTAAAGCATTTCTTTTAGAAAAAAAACATCCCATCTTGATTTAAAAATTGTCAGTAATGGAGAATCCACTACAACCCTTGGTAAGTTGTTCTAATAGTTAATTACTCCCACTGCTAAAAAATTACAACTTATTTTCTGTCTGAATTTTTCTAGATTCAAATTCCAGCCATTTGATCATGTTATATCTTTCTCTGCTAGATTGAAGATCCTGTTATTAAATATTTGTTCCCTTGTAGGAACTTGTAGGCTGAAATCAAGTCACCCCTAAACGTTCTCTCTGTTAAACTGAGTAGATGGAATTCCTTGATTCCATCACTATAAAGTATGTTTTCTAATCCTTGAATCATTGTCATGGCTGTTCTCAGAACTCTCTCCACTTTATCAAAATCCTTCTTAAATTGTGGATTTAAGTATTCCAGCAATAGTCAGACCAGTGCCAAATACAGAGGTAAAATAATTTGGCACTGGTCTCTGCTGCTACACAAGACTTCCCTATTTGTTCATCTAAGGATTGCATGAGCCCTTCTGGCCACAGTGTCACACTGGGAGCTCATGTTCAGCTGATTTACCACCATGACTCCCAAATCTTTCTTAGAGTCACTGCTTCATAAGATAAAGTCTCCCATCCTGTAAGTATGGCCTACATTCTTTGTTCCTAATGTCAGGCACTGCCTCTGATAATCAGGGCTAGCAGCTGGAGCACGGGTCACAGCTGGGTGTAAAGTTGGTCCTGGGCCAAGAATGTTGCTGGAATCAAGATCCAGAGGCAGGCTGGGGTCTAAACCAAGATCAGAGTCTGCAGACAAACCAGGGTCAATTTTATAGCCAGAGACCAGGTACGGGCCAGAGGTCAAAGCTGGATGGTCAGAATTCAAAGACGAGCCAAGTTGGTGCCAAAGTCAGAGGCCAGATAAGTGCCAAAGGTCAAATCTGGTTAGTCAGAGTCCAAAGGTGTAGGAGGGATCAGGAGGTGGAGACCAGACTGGAGCAGGTTGGTAACAAGGCTAGAGTGAGGCTAGAGCAGGGCAAGGACTGGGGTCAGGCAAGGCTGGAACAGGAACAGAAACAGGAGCAGGCTGGGAGTCGCTGGAATCTGGTGCACTGTGAGGCAACAGGAGGGTTCCTGGCTGGGTAGCACAGTTGCTCAGACTGATAGGCAGCTGTACTGGGGCTGTGGAAACAGCTGAGTCTGGGGTCATCTGACCCAAGTTCAGCTCAGTGATAGGCTGCTGCTGTATGCCTGAAGTCTGATTCATTGTTGGCTCTGAGTGCTGGCTCATCGCAGTAGCTGAGCAAGCAGCACTAGTTCTGCTGAATGTTTGCCTCATACCTAGAGGCCAGTAAAAGGGCAATAACACTCTGCTCCAGGAGTTCATGAACTGCTGTAGTAAAGGGGTGTGGAGAAATTATCTGTGGTATCACACCCCAGACCACAGGAGTGAGATTCCTTCTCTGAATATGAGCAGACCTTTAAGTTAGCACTGCATGTTGTTTCCTGTCTGAAAATAGACATCACTCAAACAGAGATCTAATAGGTTGGTTTCATATGTCCTAGCTCTCCAGGCAGGTTTAACAGATTCATAGTGATAGACTTAATGGCACTGTCACACAGGAAACAACATACAGTAACAGACATGGTGTCCTGTCATATCTAATGTGGGAGGAATTCCAGCCAAATCAGTCTGGTTTCTAAAAACATCAGTCTGGCATTACCTTTCCTTAGTTATTGTTCTTGATACCGTATAGTTGCTCCCAAGTTAGCTGATGATCATACCTGGCTCTTTGTGTTTTACCTTACAATATTGATGAGAAATGGCACAGGCTCTCCACATTTGCATGTCTCTAATGCCTTCCCAGCTGGCATGGGTTATGTCCCTTCTCCCTTTCCAGCTGTGAGACCTGCCTCTTGCTGCCTCTGTATTTCTGAATTCTGAAAACTCTGTTGTGACAGACAATTAAAACAATTCAAGGGCATCTTTTGGAAGCCACTTCTGCTTACTTTAATGCTGCTTATGTTGGGAGAGCAGCATAAAGCTGCCCAAACAAAGCTGAGGATTTAGACTACTATTCTCTAAATGAGTGTAAACAACACATAAAACAAGTTTGTTGACTTGTAGTTTAGAGAATTTCAAAGGAAAGTGTGAAACTAATGGAATGACAGAGACAATACTGATCTAGAGAAATGAACAGGGGCATAAAATACCAGAATATAGATTTTTATTAAAAAGATCAGCAAAATAATTTAAGATGGTTTTAATGTTAAATATGAATGATGCTGAGTTGACAAAGAAACGTTTACAAATATTGTAACTGACCCAATGAATAGTGTGGGCAAAATTTAAGGATACTAAATGTTGGATTTTCAGTAAAACTCAGCATTGATCTGACTGCTCACACTGAAGTCAAGGAGAATGCTTTCCACTATTTCTGATGGAAGCAGAGTTGGAGCTTGTCTGCATGAAGAGTTATTCTGGAATAGTTATTAATGATTAACTCCATATATGGATGTTCTTATCCTGAAATAAGAGTTTCTTATTCCAAATTAGTTTATTAGCTTTTGGAATTGGATTAAGTTACTTCAGAATAAGAGCCTCAACAAATGGAATTTAATCACAAATAGTTATTTCATTTTTAATTTCCACTTTACTTTGTTCCAGGTTGACTTTCATGTGGAGAAAGCCCTAAGAAAATCACTGAGCAATTTTCAAAGTCCCTTCGTAAATGTGTTTGGTTTGTTCCTGGATATGCATAGATATTACTAGAGACCTCCAGAGTAGCTGGATAGAGTGGGTCAAGAGATATTCTTTCAGACAAGAACAGCATGTCAGAAAGCCAGGATTCAGTCATGGGGGACTTTATTTCTCAAATAATTACTAGGATAACTATGAAATAATAATGATAGAACATATGTCTTCATTGTTTTTGCATTGTAGTGATTGTAGAACCTTCAAAGTCAGAGGCTATTGCTGATCTAATCCTAGGAAATAAGCCAAGTATGCTAAGTAAACTGAATTTGGGGAGTATCAAAGATCTAGTGATTATAACTTCATTAAATCATTGAGATACACAATGAAGGTAAGTCCTGGAGAAAATAAATGTTTTTAATTTCAGAAAAGCATACTTAAAAGGAGTGCTAAGTGCCCTAGGATTTGAAATCCTACATTAAAATTAGCTGTGAGAACAGTGATGAATACAAAGTCAGTTCTTATCAGGCTAACACTAACTTAAGACTTGCTCGCTCAGTCTTGCATCTGTTATGAGCCCCTCCTTTTATATCCCTTTTGACATAACCTACAAATTGCTTATGTCCCAAGAACATAGAGAGAGGAAGTTTTTTATTTAAGGAATTGTTGAAAAGACAACAGTGGCAACTTATGAAGATTAAGTCTAAACAAGTACTGTAAATGGACAACAGAGGTCAATATGGTTAAGAAGGGATGTACACAGTTTAAAGTATAATCTAAAATCATTTAAAATTACAAACAATCTGGCAGGGAGAATTAGGAGATCTATAAAATAAGCAGAATTAAAATAAAAGGATAATTAGAGGAGCACAAAGAAATACTATGAATGTTAAATTGGGGAGAACATTTTAATTACTGGTTTTTATTCATTGTTTTTGAGCACCAAAGATATTGAAGGGGCGGTACCAGGAGAAAGCAGAAACAATCCTTGACTCAAGGAGCTTACACAGGATTCAACTAGATTTGAGTGAATGGAAACTTGGGCATCTGAGTAGCCCCTTTGGAGTCATAGGGAGGGCCAGGGCCTTAAAACAGACATAAACCACATGAGATAGCACGTGACAGATGGTTTGGGGGAGCATTGGGAAATGAGGTTTCTGATTCAGTAATTATTTAATGTTGTGACATAAACTTCCTTTGTGAAGTGCTTTAAGATCTGCAGATGAAAAGCACAATAGCTAGGGATAATTAATAGTTTTATATATTTATTTACAGTTCATTCTTCTACAAACTCCACACCAAAGGTTGTCGATGCAATGTCCATTATCATATACTGTAAAAACACAACAGGAGATATACAGTAACTATTAGCCAACACAGCAGCACTTCTTCTTCCGCTCTCCCCTGCTGCACATTATTTGAACCCCAGTCATGATCAGCTGTGATCAATACAGCTTAAAAAAAATGCCACCTTTCCACCAGTCTACTCCCTATCACTGCCTCTGCCAGTGGCCTGCTCAAACAACTAAGCTTTACATTGTGCACAGAAGATCAGCAAACTGGAGCAGAGTATTTTAACGGCAATGAGTTCTACAGAGAATGCTCGGCCAGTATTCCTCATCTTTAGAGTTAAAGAAATCAAGCTCAAGGGCCTTTGCTGATTGTAACTATAGCAGTATGGCAGCAAGCGGTGTCTCAAGTAGGCAGGCTGCAAGCAAGCTGAGGATTTACACATCAAAGTCAACACCTAAAAACTCATAGGCAGCAAGTGGAGATCACTGAGTGCTGGTAACATGCATGAAAGATATTGCTTAAAAGGAAATAGTCATCAATGTTGTTTTGATTTCAGATATATAGTTCAAGGAAAATATACAAGTATTTATTACTAAAATTGTTTTGAGGTTCCCCTTCCCCTGATTTTTTATAAAAGAATAACATTTACCTAAAATAGAAACTTGTTTATGAATGTGTTAGAGAATGGAAGAAAGGTTGCACAGCTAACATTTGGAATGATCAGAAATAAAGATGGACATTTTAGATGTATAAAAACATATCAAATCAAATTTTGAAGTAAGTGAAGAATTATGAGTTGATAATTTTAGAAGTGATATGACAGGCATTTTGAATTCTGGAAAGGCACACCCATGACATTGCTACAAAAAAAGGCCCCTGATAATAATACCTTGCCCTTCATTAACATGTGAGCCTCATTGCCCCACGGAGGAGTGAGAATCATAGAAGATTAGGGTTGGAAGAGACCTCAAAAGCTCATCTAGTCCAGCTCCCTGCTCAAACCCCAACTAAATCACCCCATCCAGGGCTTTGTGAAGCTGGGACTTAAAAACCTCTAAGGATGGAGATTCCACCATCTCCCTAGGTAACCCTTCCAGTGCTTCACCACCCTGCTAGTGAAATAGTTTTTTCTAATATCCAACCTAGACCTCGCCCACTGCAACTTGAGACCATTGCTCCTTGTTCTGTCATCTGCCATCACTGAGAACAGCTGAGTCCATCCTCTTTGGAACTCCCCTTCAGGTATTTGAAGACTGCTATAAAATCCTCCATCACTCTTCTCTTCCGAAGACTAAATAAGACCAGTTCCCTCAGCCTCTCCTCATAAGTCATGTGTTTCAGCCCCCTAATCATTTTTGTTGCTCTCTGCTAAATTCTCCAATTTGTTCACATCCTTTCTGTAGTGATGGGCCCAAAACTGGATACAATACTCCAGATGTAGCCTCACCAGTGCTGAATAGAGGAGAATAATCACTTCCCTCAATCTGATGGCAATGCCCCTACTAATGCAGCCTTCTATGCTGTTAGCCTTCTTGGCAACAAGAGTACACTGTTGATTCATATTCAGCTTCTTGTCCACTGTAACCCCTAGGTCCTGGCAGGTTAGCCAGTCAGTCCCCAGCCTGTAGCAATGCATGGGATTTGTCCATCCTAAGTGCAGGACTCTACACTTGTCCTTGTTGAACTTCATCAGATTTTTTTGGTTCAATCCTCCAATTTGTCTAGATCACTCTAGAACCTATTCCTACCCTTCAGGATATCTACCTCTCCCCCCAGCTTAGCATCATCTGCAAACTTGCTGAGGGTGTAATCCATCCCATCATCCAGATCATTAATGAAGATGTTGAACAAAACCGGCCCCAGGACTAACCCCGGGGCACTCCGATTGATACTGGCTGCAACTAGACATGGAGTGATTGATCACTACCCACTGAGCCCTGTGATCTAGCCAGCTTTCTATCCACCTATATTCCATTCATCCTATCCATACTTATTTAACTTGCTGGCAAGAGTAAAGTGAGACACTATCAAAAGCTTTGCTAAAGTAAGGTATATCACATCCATGACTTTCCCCATATTCACAGAACCAATTTTCTCATCATTAAGGCAAATTACTTGCCCTTGGTGAATCCATGTAGACTGTTCCTGATCACCTTTCTCTCCTCCAAGTGCTTCAAAATGGATTTCTTGAGGACCTGCTCCATGATTTTTCTGGTGACTGAGGTGAGGCTGACTGATCTGTAGCTCCCCAGGTTCTCCTTCTTCCCTTTTTTAAAGATGGGTGAGGTATAATTGTGTTAATTTTTCAGATAGGTATATTGACACAGGTGCCAAGACCACAGTTTTTAAAATTTGTCTGTCTAAAGTTAGTTAGCAGCTTGATTCTTAGTAGTTACTTCAATGGGAACTCCTGGTTCTGAGTCCTTTTATTTTTTTTAAGCTACTTATCTAGTACCTGGATTTAGAATTAGGAGCCTAACTATACACATTATTTTCAGTCAGGATTGAAATTTAAATCATAGAGTGTCAATTGTAGAGAAAAATAAAACATACCACAGGGAGCTGTGACTCATGGTATCCTGCATCTAGTCACAAGATTACATAGGAAGTAGTTTTAAACTGAATAGTTGATCATTAGTTGTGCAAAGAAGGATGTCACATTCTGTATTAAAACACTGCATGGCAGGGATTCCCAAACTAGTTCCACAGCTTGTGTAGGATAAGCCCCTGCTTGGCCACAAGACGCTTTGTTTACTGAGTGTCCGTAGGTTTGGCCGCTCGCAGCTCCCACTGGCCGCAGTTCGCCATTTCTGGCCAATGGGAGCTGTAGGAAGCGGTGGCCTGGCCCATGCTGTGTCAGGGTGTCCCCTTTCCCCCTGTTCCTGCACCCTGCTTACCTAACCTTCCATAGAGTAGCGGGGACACATGACAGGGCTCAGGATGGAGGGAGCTTCCTGGCAGCAGCTGTCTTCTGAGCTTGCTGATCTGCTTAAGAAGTGTTCTTAAAGCAGGGTCAACATACTTAAAAGAGCAATGCACATCTATCTCTCACACATACAGTGTTGTCTCTCCTCTATGTCTGCTATGTCTCCTCCATTCATTCTGCCTTGTAGAATGTGAGGCTACATTAACCCATGAGGGCTCAGCCAACTGCTAGTTCATCATTTAGCAGTAAGGCATTCCCTGGGAAATATCCCATCCTCTGACTTCTCCACCTCAACCAAGCTTCACAATCATCATCACTGTGTACCATATTAAATTGATTTCTGCAGCCTTGTCTGTGGGTTACAGCCACAAGAAATCGATATCAGTTGTGGGATATCAAATTTGGCCCACATGCCACAGACCTATTGAATAATAAATAATAATAATAATAATTAATAATAAATAAATTAATAATTAATAAAAGAAACTGGAGGATTTGAGTCTTTTAAGTAAATTGGCCAGTCAGAGAAATATTTATTTTAATGTAGGCAAATATTAAGTCAGGTCAATGTAGTAAAATAAGAGCGTGTGTGTTAAATTAAATAATTATCCATCCCACTGATCAAAGAAATGGTAAGAAAATATAAAAGGACAATCTTTTAAATCATCATCTGTTTGTATGGCTAAAGATGGTTTCTGAGTTGTTTTGTTTTAATATAAAGATACTGTGAGGATTCAAGAGAAGGAAAGAATTTGATTTTTTAAAAAGTGATACTGTTGTTTCACTAGTCTTCATTGAGAATATTTTGTTCAGTATTAACCATTATTTCCACATAAGGATGCATTTACCAAAGAGAGATTATATCAGTAAGGTTGATTTCAATTTATAATAATATAATGTTTGATATAATAAAAGGATATAGAGGATTTGTTAATCCCAGTACAGATTGGTGTTCGCACATTTGGACATATATAGGTTCCAAAATATGGGATTGAATGAGGAATAGTGAGGAAATTATAGGGAATATATTCATTATTTAAGTGTTCACTGTGAGGTTGGTAATTGTAAGAAAACTACCTCACTCAGCAATAAAAGTATTAAACTTATCAAAGTAGGAGTATGAATGAATTTAAAATACACTTACTGCATATAGTGTGAATTAAACTGTATTCAGTGACTAAATAAGGAAGGTGAAGGTCAAAATAAATATTGAAAGGGGGAAGATAAGGGGGGCCTAGTGGATTTTCGCTGTCCAGCCATTCCTTCTATCCTTATGTCTTATATCCTAAGTTTAATCACTTACTACTCTTAAACAGTTGGAATGGCTGTCAAAATCCACATGAGCATTAAAATCTCCAGAAAAATCTGATGCTGGCATATGGAGAGATTTGAAACATTATCATAGCTTGGATTAATAGTTGTCTTAATCTTCAGCATCTGATACCTCAGAGGGTGCATATAAACTAATTACTGTAATGTTAGGCTTCTCTCAAACTATGTAATAAATATCCAGATGGACATATCCACAGTTTAGCTAAGACACTTCACAAGTTGCTTATTAATGAGTAGTCATGCTTTGCACCATTATTTTTTTCATAAGTACATTATATTCAGACATCATTATCCATCCTGTGATATTTAACATGTGTCTGTAAATATTCCCCATCTTTGATTTAAAGGAGTGATTGTACTGACTAGCACTTATTTATATGAGTCGTTTGATTGAAGTCAATGGGACAACTCATTGGGAATAAGAGCTACTTAACGTGGAGTCAGCACATAGCAATTATAGACCAAATCCTGGTCCCATTAAGAACAATGGCAAAACTTGCATTGACCTCAAGGGGACCACAATTTGGGCCAAAGTCTGTTATCCTTATTGTAGTGGTTTAAAAATGCTTTTCACTGACAGCAGGCAACAAATGGGTTGTACAGTAACTTCTCACTTAATGTAGTATATTCTTGAACAATATGACTTTAAGCAAAACAATGTTAAGTTAATCCAATTTCCCTATAAGAACTAATGTAAATGTGGGAGTTAGGTTCCAAGGAAATATTTTTTTTTCACAAGACAGAAGACATTATATATATGCACAGTAAAAGGATGTATATGCAATCGAAGGATTATCTGGGAACCTGCTCATGAACTCTCTGAGTTTCTCCTTAAGCAACTATATTGATATCAACTGGGATATTTCCCAGGGAATGCCTTGCTGCTAAATGATGAACTAACATTCTGCTGAGCCCTCAAGGGTTAACATATTGTTGTTAATGTAGCCTAACATTCTACAAGGCAACACTGAGGGAGGCAGGAGGAAGGAAACACAATACATGCATGGCAGTTGCTGCTAACACTTCCCTGTGGAAAGTGAACATGGTGATGAACCCACCCTATTCTGCTGAAGCGCACCACTCCCTCCTCCGGACGGTGCATGCATTCATTGCTGCACAGGCTGCACTGGAACTGACTTTCCAAACTGCCTAGGGGGTGCTTAACCCCTGGCTCTGCCTCAGGCCCACTCCCACTCCACCCCCTCCATCCAATGCATCCTTGCTCCTTTCCCACCCCCCCGAGCTTCTGAACACCCATGAAACAGCTGATTGCTGTGGGAGGGAGACGTGGGAGGGAGTTGGGAGTAGCTGATCTGTGGGGCCTCTGGTGGGTGGGAGGTGTTGGAGGGGAGCTGATAGGGGTGCTGCTGGCCCACCTTGCATCCAAGTCCCCACTGCCAAACAAAGTTATAAGGAAACACTGTGCAACTTTAAATGAGTATGTTCTCTAATAGATCAGGGACATAACAACGAAACAACATTAACCGGGATGATGTTAAGTGAAGAGGTTACTGTACATTTTTTTAATACCCTTTAGAAATCTATATTGTGCATGGATGATTGTCCTTTTCTTCATCAGCCACGTGACAGTCATGTCTGCTCCCCATGATAAGAGTATGTGGTTGGATTTTAGGAAGCAGTGATCTTTGAAAGCAGTATATGTTTACACAGCATAATTGTTGTCATGCTGAAAAATTGTTTGTACTGCATTATTAAGGGCTGTACTGTGACAAATGAATTAGACCTGATTTCTTGAATACACTATGTCAGTTTTATTAGAGAGCTAGTAGGATGCAAGGTTACCTCACCTTCATCCCTTACTGTTTTATTTATCACACAAAGTTCTTGTCTTTATTGATTAGTTCAGTGATAACAAGAGAAGAGCTGATGTAACCTATTCATGTTTTGCAATGTCTTTGAGCTCAAAAGGGAAAGTACAAGTAGTGCCAGTGCTTCTAAGTATAATGCTGAACATTGAACATTGATTTCTATTTGGTTGCAGGCATATTAT
This sequence comes from Dermatemys mawii, assembly GCA_007922305.1. NCBI lineage: Eukaryota > Metazoa > Chordata > Testudines > Dermatemydidae > Dermatemys > Dermatemys mawii. The sequence goes on from ML677364.1 coordinate 12,204,828, forward strand.
CATTTGCTACATATCACTACAAAGCACTTAGTACATAAAGAATAAAATATTATATGCAGCAGACCTTATTATTGTTCCATTTGGTATCTTGAAATGAAACTGCAAAATGCCTGCCTTTAAACAGGTTATGTGGAGATTTTTAAAATTCAATGTAATTTATTTTGCAAATTATTATTTGTTATAAATAACAGAAATGAGCTGAAAATCTGGTTTTATGTCAGTGGCAGATCTGTACAGAAATATTGCTGAAGATTATTATAACGCAAATCAGTGGTAAACTGGTATCATCATGTATAACTTGTACAGGTTTTTTTTGTGATTATGATTACTGTGGTATGGGTAATAAGATGGCTTGATTATTTAAAAATAAATTAAATCAATAAACAAATCCAAACTTAGCAGAAACACACTGAATATTCTGTCTTCACTTTGATTCATAGTATTCTTGGGGAAAAGAAGTGAGAGATTTAGCTAATTGAAACTAGTATTTGTGGAGGCCTGCCCTTTACAGAAGTTAAAAGGATAAAAAATAAAAAGTAGCATGACGTGTATTTTGAGATGACAGTACCATTTGTATTAATAAAAGGCACAACATGTGTCTTCTAACAGGGGAAAAATTGTGTTGCCACCAAAATGACGACATGCTGCCTCCCACAGAGAGATTCTGAAGCATTCTCAAAAACACGATTCAGTGGTAAGAGTTAACTGCTAACAATAGGCTGACGGCAATTCAGTTGTGAGCTTATCGAAATATTTATTAGGAAATGAAAATTAAGTCTCTGTGGCTGATGTTCTGGTATTCTGGCCTTTCCAGTTTAGACTTCCAGCTAAGACGCATACTGCCTTTGCAATACAGATGTACAATTAGACAAAGAATGCAGCCAGTTCTAAACACTTTTTGCTGTTTTTGTGTGACAAGCATGGATTTAGCATTATTGTTTAAATCAGACAAAACTAACTATAACCAATTATTCTGTGGTTAGAATAGCCATGTTAATGGTATACATTTTAACATTAAGCACTCAAAGTTTGGGTTTTCAAGGTTGAACTCTCATTATAGTCTATAGCCAAGATTTCTAAATCTGTCTGCAAAAAGTTAGACTCCAAAATCCCTATTGAGGCCAATAAATAAATGTGGCTTCGCTTCCAACGGTGCAGAACACTGCAGCTGCTGACAGATGTACATAGGAGTTATGTTTGAAAGTTCTGGCCTATTCTTTTGTCAACGCAGATATCTGAATCAGTTTGTGATTTCCTGGCTTCAAGAGCAAGCCTTGGTTGTCTGGCTATCCCAAAAGAAAGACAGGAGGCACCTGATATAGATTTAATCAAGCTGCAACTTTATTATTAGATGCCCAGCGCTACCTGGCAGATAAAAGTGTACAGCTCAGGCAACTCCATCTTCATTCAGATAATTACACGGGGCTTCCACCAGCCCCCTTCATTTTTCATTCAGGTTCCCCACCCAACCCATGGGACCTCACTCATCCACCTCTCTCCTATAGGAGGGTTAACATGGGCTATTAGAGAGGGGGATTGGCTCCTTGCCATACAAATCACAGGAGCCTCATGCCCCTCCCCACATTCTTTTAACCATCACCTCCTTTTTAAGTCCTTTACCAGGTCACTTATCTGTTCACTGGATGATTTCCTTATGGAGTACCTGCACTGGACATCCACAACACACTTACCAAAGAAGTTGCTGCATATAGCCTAACCCCGCTTCCTCCTCACCATAATAGGTCCTCCTGGACACCTGTTGTGGGGAAGGCACCCCACTCCACCAAAGCCAATATGGTGGTAAGAAAAAATTACCTTCCCAGCACTCCTAAAAAGGAGAAAAGCAACTAATGCAATGTCCATAACAGGTCCTGACCCAGCTGATATTTGCACCTTGAGAGGAGGGAAGGTGGGTGCTGCTTTGCCTGCTGCGTAGAGAAAGGACTTCCCTCACCAGGACTTGCACCTTTTTAAAGCTTTTGCTCCCTGCATTCTCAGGGGGTGAGTCAGCACCGCACAGCTGACCATCACCCACCATTTTGCAGCAGTTTCTGATCTCACTCCCCCACCCCCAACTTGCAGTACTGCTACCTTCCTCCAGCAAGACTAGAAAACATCCCTCCTCCCACCCCAACTTCTGATGTGATGCGCTCATCTCCCTTATAACTGTACTTTGGTAACCAGAAAGCAACATTATCTGACGTTTTCTTTTACTCTTAGCATGCATATTTTATACATGTTTATCTTATAAAGTGATTGAGTGCCAATGGCCCAGGCTGGACTGGGATTCAGGAGACCTGGGTGTTCTATTCCTTGCTTTGCCACTGGCCTGGTAGATGATTTTGGGAAAGTCACTTCCCATCCCCTTGTCTGTTTCCCTGTCTGTAAAGTAGGGTAACTTTTGTAAAGCCCTTTGAGATCAAGTGATGAAAAGTACAATATAGGAGATAGGTATTCTTCGATATCCCACAAAGACCTACTACTAGTGTTTCCCCTATATTTCTTATTGCTACTTCAGGGGTACTCTATATAAAGTAGACAAATAAATTAATAATGAAATGTTAGATTAAGCCAGCCATTCATTTTGTCTTAAATTATTCTGATACTCCTGTTAATAGAAAAAAATATTCATAAATGACCAGAGTATAGTGTGACGGAGTCAGACCAGAAGGATACAAGAGAGTGCTGGAAGGTAGATATATTAGTCTCAGGATGTGCAGGTCCCTGTTCCCTGGATAGCCAAACAAAAGCTACTCCAGGCCAATCAAGACACTTGGGGACAATTAAGAACCTTCTAGAAAGGAGTAGAAACAGCTAGCCTAATTGGGACACCTGAAGCCAATCAGGGACTGGCTGAAACCAGATAAAAACCTCCCAGTTAGTCAGGTGGGCTGTGGGTGTCAAGAGCTGTGGAAGGAAGTTATGTTGTTGGTGAGACTGAGTGTTGGACAACATATCATACAGAAGGAAGGAGGCCGTGAGGTAAGGGTGAAGTGGAGTTTGAAGAAGCGGAGACTGCTGTGGGGAAGTAGCCCAGGGAATTGTATTGTGTTTTGTGCCTAAAAGGTCAGCCATCTTAGCTGATACTATTAGGGTCCCTGGGCTGGAGTCCAGAGTAGAGGGCGGGCCCGGGCTCCCCTCTTTTTACAACTTCCATACTGGCCTGTGATGAAGGTAGCTCACTAGGCGGTGACTCTTGCCAATTATACTGAGAAAGGGAGGTCACTCTGGGGCCTAGATGAGTTTCTGAGGCCCCTAAATCTGCCAGGAAGCGCAGGACCCACAAGTACAAACCTGGAGCTTTGTCACAATAGTTACTGTGGTCTATAGGTCTTCCTTCTCACATTGTATGCTTTGTGAACTGTAGGCAAATGTGCCTTTTGTAGTAATCATTTCTGTGGCTGCAGTGCAGTGAAATTTCAATTTCATATTATCACTGTGTTTTAAACTCAAGAAGAAGGAATAATAAAATCTTGTGCATGAGGATAAAGTTGTGAATAACTAATAACTGATAGTATAACAGTTTGGTTATGAAATCCAAGGGTGCCATTATGTGAAGGGCAAAAATCAGATGAAGAACCTGTGATTTTGCATCCCCTAACCACATTCATTTCAATTTGTTGTAATTTAATGTAATTGAATAAAAAAAGCACTGTTTGAAAATGAACCTATCTAATAATTTAAAATTCATGCTGATCCTGATCATAGTTGATTTCATTGGCAACTAAAACTAAAATTCTATTCCTACCATCCTCAAAGAACATACACAATTTCTATGAAGTAAATCTAAACGATAGATATAGTGGATCCAGTGCTGGAGTCAAAGACAAAACTCCCAGTGAATTTTGAGGCAGAATTGGGCCCAGCACCTCATAACAGTCTTACGTGGTCTTCTGTTGGAACTACCTAGGTTGGTGTCTCAAGGAAGCATTGAGCATATATATATGGGTACCAAGGTGCATCTCAAAATATCTTTCAAGCATTCCATGAAAGTGCTTTGAAGAAGACTTATGCAAGACCAGTCTTTGGTTTTGTAATATCTTTACCATAGTTGGTCTTGTTTAATAAATATGCATAAAACCAAAGTTAGGCGGGAAGTTCGGGGCAAGCAAAAGGAACAAATTAAACTGAAATAGTAAAGCTAGGGGGAGCTCTTCAGTGGCAGGTGGCTAACTCCCATTGGAAGTCAGTGTGGAGTTGGTGCCTCATAGTCATTTTCACCTTTGAAAATCTCACCCTTTAATGTGTGGTGTCTGACTGTAATACACCTCAAAATCCCTTCAAAATTCAGAATTAAAATCATGACTCCCCTTTTCTCCTGGTACCTGCAGTCCAGTTTCATATATATTCATTTAACCCAATCTCAAGCAAGTGAAAGGGATAGAAGAAGGAAATCCTCTAGAAGTGCTAGGGAGTTACCTTTTATGTGTAGCAAGCAGGGAAGGATGTGGGGAGATTCTAATGAGTCTTTTATGGCAAGACCCAGTCTGAAGTGGCTGTGAGGTGGGGTATATCTATTGTTATTGGTCATGACAGCACTTCAATGGTGGTTATGGCATGGAAGCTTGAGCAAAAATGAATCATCTAAGAAAAGTTAAGTGCATAGAGCATACTTGCATATTTTTTTATATTTGCAGTGGGTCATAGGGATCAGGTTTTAATCATGAGTTGGGAGAACAGTGTGAATCCCTGGGTCAGTACAAGTGGAAATTAGATGCCATGGCTTGGATATAGAAACACTCTGACTTCTACTTTATTATACCTCTTTGTGTTATAGAAAGAAAGCTATAAAAGAGGACTGGCACCTCATGGTTATTTTTCCCACTTTCATCATTCCCATCCAGACTTCTCATGTTTAAAATCCTGTCCCTTATTTAGTAGGAGGTACCCCACCCCTGAATATAAATAAAAAAGTAAATATTTGTATGCTATCTAATTCTACTGCGTATAGGATTTAATTTATGAAAGAGCATAATATGTTATTCATTGATGGAAACAATAAAATCACACAAACATGCAGCTCTTTGATCTTAAACATTATTCTTATCTACAGTTATTTCACAACTATACATTAACTGCAGTGATAGGGTTCTAGACAAAGGCCCCAATCTGGCAACTGATTGTGCACCCAAATGGAGCCCTATTGCAGTCATGAGACTCCAGGCAGGTTCTGAGATGTGGTCATGCACATTCAATATCTTATTCAGGGTCTAAGAGCCCCATAATCCTTTCACCTGGGAATACATTATGTCTTCTGCAGCAATAATAAACACTTCTCTTTTAAAAGAAGTAAACACCAGGTCTTCTTCCCAACATAAGTATAGTATCAGCATCAGACTGGGGGTATGTCTATACTACGTGCTGGATTGACGGGTAGCAATCGATCCAGTAGGGGGTCACTACATCTCATAGTGTAGATGAAATAAATTGACCCCCGAGTGCTCTCCGATCAACTCCTGTACTCCACCACCGCGAGAGGTGCAGGCGGAGTCGACAGGGGAGTAGCAACAGTCGACTCACCTCAGTGAAGACACCGCAGTATGTAGAACTAAGTACGTCAACTTCAGTTACGTTATTCATGTAGCTGAAGTTGTGTAACTTAGATTGATCCTTCCCCCTAGTGTAGACCAAGGCTGGGAGTTTCAGGCAAAGGATCAGATTTTAATTCTCTAGGCCAGATCAAGGCACAACACAACCCTCCTTAATACAGTTGTCAGCTCAAGAGTTTCTGGAGTCCCTTTTTCAGTTCTCATCCAGGTTCTAAGTAGACTTCTCCCTCACCTTCATACTATAGGTGTTTTATGACTAGGCTTGGAAGGATTAGATTACTATTGATAAATGTTGGTAAACACTGATTTCACCATACATATGCAATGTGATGGAAAAATATTTCCATCAATAATAACCAAAATTTACTGAAGGCAAAGTAAGAAAAAAATATCACTTGAGAACTTATTAGAGTTTGATTTAAGGATATTTGCTTCATACATTTTGACATGACGTTGACAATTTGTGTTTTAATGGTTATAAAACTTTTGCTTTGTGAATCTCAGTAAATTGATAAAAATAGAAAAAGAGGCTTAAAATAAATGTCTATTATTTTTCAAATTATAATCAAAAATCAAATTTTGCAAGCCTATTTATGACTGTTTAATACAAAGGCATGCTTAACTGCAGATTCTAAATGGTTCTTAAATAGTCCCTTAAATAATTGTCACAGTGTCCTTGCTTGGTTTCTATCAACTTTTACACACTCAGATTGTACAAAAATTGCTCTTTTAAGAAGTTTGCCTAACTGAAACATTGAGACAAAATTCACCACATGTAGAATGCCTACACATCACTTAAGTCACTCTTAAACCCTATTTTGAGGGTTTAAGTGGATTATAGCTCTTGCTGAGGGACAAATTTCACCATAATTCACTTAAATTATGCTTTATGTTTTATAAACAGAAATAAAACGCTTAAGTGGAAACAATTTAAGGTTACATAATGATATAAAACTCTTATATAAAAAGTAACTGTTGAAGGTTACATATTCCCTTTAAAAAAAATGTTTGAAGTGCAGTGCTGTGAGAATATCAACTAAACACAGAGGCCAATATGCTCAGCTGATGTGGCTACATCAGGTTGGCTACACTGGCTTCAGTAGTGCAACATCTATTTACACCAGCTGATGATCCAGGTCATATGTGGCAATGTTGCCACTGTATTCAGTGGGTGCAGAATTAGACCCTTGGCACCCAGCTTCCAAAGCTTTCATATATTTGCATGCAGTTAAACAAGGACAGAAAGCAAACCAGCGTTAGCTCTCTTCCTTGCATTGTGAAAGGTTTGAACATGTTGGTTATAGAGTAATTATGGATAGGGCAGGAAGAGATACTCTGTGACATTTCAATATCTTCCCAAAGCTGCAGCATCTCCTGACCCACTGGAAATCTGGTTGGGGAAAGCTGAGTTGGCTACCCAATGTCAGGAAATATAACAGAATTTCCCCAGCAAATTACATAATATTACACTTCTATGCATGTGTGTGTGATTTGGAGTCTATGGCAGGACAGCTAGTCAAGATAAGTTTTGTGATGTGACACCCCTCATTTGCATAATAATCATTTATAGTGAAAATTCCTGCATTCAAAATTGCTTCTGTAGGCACTGGAGCAGATATTTTCAGGTGCTTAAATCAATATTTAGGCTCTGTCAGCTCCTCTTGACTTCAGAAGGAGATGTGAGAATTAAGAGCATACTAAAATCTGTTCACCTTTATGTTGGTACTTAAATATGGATTTATGTGGAAGATTTTAGCCACTCAGATTTGGAAAGTTTGGACACGGTTATCACATTTGCACAGTAAATGCAGTTTGATATCCTTTTTTAAAATGAATGAACCTTATATGGCACAACAAATAGATTAGTTAAATGGGAGCAGGACTTTTGTGAATATATTATTTTTAAAGTGGCTTAGAATTTTAAGGTCACAGCCAGTTGTGGGTGTATTATTTGAATCACTACCACTTTGGCCTCAAATCTTTTACATTTTGCTGTAACTTTTTCAGGATTCAGTTCAGCATTTTGTATCTATTCTGTATTTATTATTTCAGATTATTTTTCACTGTGTTCTTTGTGCTGTGTTGTGTTGAAGAATGTTGACATCTAATAGTATGACCCTGACCCTTGAAATATCCCTTAGAACAAGACATGTACATCATGTGAATATCTTAGTGTGCTTAAATTTAAATAAACAAGTAAATTAATTTGACAGGCATCTCCCCCCCAAAGAAAACTCCATAAATTCAGTCAATTTGGTAAGGAATCAATTTGGAGTACATTTGGGGCTGAACATATAAGTGCTGTCTCACTGGATTTATTTTATCTCTGATAAAAAAAAAACCTCAAAGACTGTGTGAGAAAGAAGTGGAAGACTATTGCATTGTGACTTCTTCACAGAACAAAATTTAAAATGCAGTCCATTTTTTTCAAAGCACAAGTCGTGTTTAAATTGAAGGGTTTGGGGTTTACTATACGTATCCATAATGGTTGAATTAAGGATTTCTTATTGTATGTGCCCTGGAGCATGCAATTAAATGTACTGGAAAATATATGTGGATGAAATGCCATTTATCAGAATGATATACGAGAGGAGATACTGAGCAACAATTACAGGTGATATGCCAGCTATTCAAAGGGCGCTTTTATCCTAAAAGAAGTCAGAAAATCTCAGTGATGGTTTCCTAAAAATAGAACATAAATGAGACTTTCTGAACAGAAGATCAGAATCAGAGAAGAATTGTAAATTAATGTGAGAATCTCTGTGTGACTGAATACTATTGCACACAACTACAAATGAACATAATCAATGTAAGGAAATAATTTACAGGGCTTAAAGTATTATTATTTATTTGTAAAGCTCTATAGTATGTGGGCTTGCAGTACCAAAGATCTTCTAAATAGACACAAAAACTAAGAAAGGTTGAAAGATGCAAAGAAAAGTGCTTGGACTGAATGGTGACCTTTTCCATGCCTCTTACTAATTACAGTGCTGGAAGGGAGAAAAGGGTTCTTAATTTGTTTAATCCAATATGTTAACATTTCTCTGCAAGGAGAAAGAAGTATGTTTTATGTGTTATGTGTGTTGGACTATTTCAAGATAGGTGTTCCATTCACAGGGGACAACATATGGAAAGAACTGGCATGTGAGAAAAGCAAGCAGGTGGTAATTAATTGTGAGGCATGAGATAGAGAAGTGGGGTGGGGAGACAAATGAAAAACAAAGAAAAGAGATTTAGGGAGATACTCGGTTGGATAGGTACTTGAAGACTAGAACAAAGAATTTAATTTTAATGAAAATGTTAAGGGCAAACCATTGTAAAGAGTTGACCATTTAACCAAAATGTGACAATAACTGTTTCAACAATTAAAGAGGTTTAAAGGGGAAGTGAAGACAACTATAAATAATAATAATCATAAAAATATATAACAAATGAAAGAAAGGGGAAGTTGATAGTAATGAATATAAACCAGAAGTTAGGAATGGTAGAAAACTGAGTACGGAAGCAAAAGGACATAAGAAGAAATCTGTGGAAATTAGAGTTAAGGACAGTAATAAGGAGTTTTTAAAATAAATTAAAAAGGCACAAAAATAATTCTTACAATTGTGTTGGTTCATTACTAGATGGAAATAGTAGAATTATCAATAATAATGTAGAAAAGGCTGAAGTGTTTCATATATATTTTGTATGGTGGGTGGGAGAGAACAGATGATATAGTTTCATCATATGGTGGTGATAACACTTTCCACTCCACTAGTATCTCTGGAAGATGTTAAACTGAAGCTATTAAAGTTAGGTATTTTTAAATCAGAAGGTGCAGATAACTTGCACCCAAGAGTTTTAAAAGAGCTGGCTGAGGACATTGCTGGACCACTAATGTTGATTTTTCAGTATGTCTTGGAGCACTGAGGAAATTCCAGAAAAATGGATGAAAGCTAACATGCTAGTTTTAAAACTGTTAAATGGGATGACCCAGGTAATTATAGACCTATCTGTTTGACATTTATCCTGGGCAAAGTAACAGAGCAGCTGACATGGGACTTGATTCATAAAGAATTAGCATGATGTAATTAATGCTAATCAACATGGGTTGAAGGAATATAGATCCTGTTAAATTAATATGCAATCTAATTTAAAAGATATCAAGTTTGGTTGATAAAGGAAATAGTGTTGGTGTAATAGACTTATGTAAGACATTTGATTTGGTGCGGCATGACATTTTGATTTTAAAAACTTGAACAATATAAAATTAACATAACGCATATTAAATGTATTTACAACTGATTAAGAATTTAATCTCAAAATGTATGTGTATCATGATCAAGCAGGTATATTTCCAGTGTGTCCTGCAGAATTTGATTCTTGGCCCTACACTATTTAATGTTTGTATCAATGATGTGGAAACACTGCTAAAGTTTGCAGATGACATAGAAATTGAGGGAGGAATAAGTAGTGAAGAGGACAAGTCACCAATTCAGAGCAATCTGGATTGCTTGGTAAACTGGGTGTTAGCAAACACTATGTGTATATGTCTAAATGTAAAGGTATACATATAGGAACAAAGAATGTAGGCTATACTTACAGAATGGGAGACTATGTTCTGGGAAGCATTATCTCTGAAAAAAGAATTGGGAGTCATGATGGATAATCAGTGTTTGTAACTCTGAGGTTCTACTGTGGTAAAAATGGACACCAGTCTGTTCAGCACCAGCTGTCATTATTAACTTCTTACACCAAAGAAGTTGTGGCTTAATTAACTTGTTTACCTTCCTCCAGGTGCATGCTAAAACTGTCAAAACTTTGATTAGCCAGGGTGGAAATTAGTGTGAAAACAAAACTCCAGTAATTAGCAATGATTTTCACCCTTTCAATCTAGTTTTCAATCAATGGGCTTCAAGGTGAGATTATTATCCAAGAGTTATATTGTATCTAAGGGTTGGTCCTCACCAGGGTAGGGGATCGACTGTAGATACGCAATTTCAGCTACATTAATATCGTAGCTGAAATCGGCATATCTACAGCCGACTCACCTGCCATCCTCATGGCGGCAGCGGTCAGCAGTGCGCTCCCCCGTCCGCTCCAGCTTGCGCCTTTTGGCGAGCTGGAGTTACGGAGTCGACGGGGGCGCCGCTGGCGATCGATTTATCACATCTTGACGAGACGCGATAAATCGATCGCCATAAGATCGATCTCTCCCCGCGCTAGTGAAGACAAGCCCTTTGTCGTGAAACTTGCTGCTATGCCTTATACCTTTAGGCCTGCTATTGCAGATCTTACATTCAGTTGGGACTATGTGCGAGAATAGGCTTACCTAACCCGTGCAGAAATTCCAGGGTCAGGATAAGAAGGAGCAAACTCTAACGCCTCCTCCTGGTTTATCACCTATGATAATTTCAAAATGATCAAAAGCTGAAATTAGGACAGTAGGCCAAAGGACACTTTTCCTGAAACATGTACTTCCCGAAACAAAGCTTCTCCATTACTAAAATGGTGATTTAAAAGGGGTCTTAGCAAGCAGATGTCCCTTTAGAGGGAAGCAAACATGTACCAGTATGGTTTTACATTTTCCATTATATAGTCACAATAGAGGTTTTAAATTATTTGTCTTCTCTCTTCTTTGAGATATTTATACTTAAATATAGTTGAACATACAATATACAAAGCAGTCTGTGACCTTACTCTAGGAGCTTTTCCCCTCCCTGTACTATATGTAAATAAAAAGGCCAGAAATATGCACATAAGAAGATTATAGGGACAGCTCCAAGGCCTCACTACACCTTAATTTCCAACTAAAGCACACCAGTTTCAGCTAATTTCTATACTCTCAGTTTATGTTCATTGTGCAGTAAAATGGCACTTTATAGATTAGTAGTATAACAAATGGCAATCAGTCTTTATAGCAGCAACAGTTATTTCCATGCCCAGATTTGCTTCCCTGAAGCTCATCTGCATGCTGGCCAAACTCAGCTAATGGACTCACTTCCTGTCTGAATGAGGCTAGAATGTCTTTTATGAATCGGATGAGCTGTTGCATACCCATTGCCAAAATTCCTTGGGAAAGCTGTTATACTGTGCCTACATCGCTTGCATTGTAGTGAGGCAAGCACTTTGTTCTCACTGACTTCAGAGAATAATGTAAATGTTATTTCCTGTAGTGTCTGACTTCAACCAAATGCCACAGGACGTTACATTTAGTGATGCTGAAGCAGTGGAGAAAATAAATGCAAACTCCTATGACATTCTGTTACAAGGCAAGCCAAGGAAATAAACAAAAACAAAACAGGTGTTATAAACTTGACAAAGGAATAAAGAATCCTGGAAGATGTATGGGGGGAAGTAAAACTGATAAACAATATGTAAAATAAATATTTTGAAAAACTTCCCTACTCTGATAGTAACAGATTAAGAGCAAGTCATGAAGTACATTTTATACAAACCATTTGTTAGTTTATCCGTAACTCATTCTTAAATAGACTTAGTATTTAGTTGCTTTGACAAGTAAACAGTCCCTGAGGAATCCTTAATCTTTTATTTGTCCTTTGAATGGCAACTGATTTGGCCTGTTTGAATTATACTCAGCTGAGAGAGAGGGTAACAATAAACTTGGTGAGAAGGTAACAAGCATATTACATACAACTATTTAAAGACTACTTCCCATTAAAGGGGATGCATTCCTGTTTTTTGTTTTTCCATCCAAGGACACTGATTCACAAACTTCTTCAGCTATAAATGAAAGTAGGAAAAAATGTCTTAAATTTTGAGATCACTACAGGGATAGGGCCAAAAATCCTTTTCATTTCATGGTATTTTCTGTTAATAAATGGCTGCAAATACCAATGTTGTATTAGGGTTCCTCTTAAACATGTGCTTTATCTTTTTCTCCCCTCCTGGCAATCTAGATTGCCTTCCTGACTATTTAAAATATTATTTCTAATTCTGTGTTATTCATTGCAACTCAGAAAATAACTTTAAAAATCATTATTATGTTATTAACCTATATAATAATGCTAAGTCATGTGACTTTGAATACTTAACAGACTAATTAGAGACTGAATTATTTGGGGTATAACTGATAAATAGGTCAAAATTATTTTTTTTCAAAAAATGAACTAGACTGCAAGGAACAACAACAAAAATATTTGCAAGGCTAGTGCAATCTACTGTATTTCTAAATGGAAGTGTTCGCAAACAGTGAAATCCATCTATTAATAAAGAATAACAAGGCTAAACCAATGGCAGAAACCACATTTATTTATAATACATTGGGAACCAGAACACAATGCAAAGGTATACAGCAGAATAAGGTGCAAAACTGTGATGCTTAGCACAGATTGTAAAGAAATACAAAGAACCACACAAAAATTAATTAAAGAACATGTAGCTAGAGAAGAAATTTCCAATGATATTACAGAAACAGAGAGCTTTGTTTAGTTCTTATTAATTTTACAAAGCAAGTTTCTGCACAGGTGGATTTGTGACACTTGAAATATTTGAACTGTGAATTTCAGTATAGATACTGGATCTGAGTACATCATAACCACAGAAAGAGTGTGTAGAATAATTAGTGATTGTAGTCTAGTATTAAATGTATAATTTAAACTTTTTACATATAGTGGGCACTAAATGTGTCCATTTGGTAAAAATGCTGGCACTTTTGTAGAAGAACAAATACTACTTGATATACTATAGTAGAACAGGAAGGCCCATGTATAATTTGTCCACTTAACAAAATGCAAAAGCTATTGTTAAAGAATTCTATGAGGTATTTCATGGGATCAGATTTGTTAGTCTTATAATACATCACACTGATATAGATCTTAGCACAGTGCCAAAACCACACCACCTTAACTCTCAAGCGGTTTGCTATTTGTAAAACACTCTGGATTCCAGGTTGTCTTTTTAGCTGCTTTCATCGTTCCTAAAGTGTCTAGAAATCTCTTCAAACTACCCAACTCATCCCCAAGGAGTTCAGCTAAGTCAGAGGTGCATCTTCACAAACTCAACCTTACCCCACCTCTATAACATGTCTATGAGTGTGACCCCACTTCCTACACTTAACTGCTCTGAAGCAGCAGCTTCCTATTTCCAGCAGCAGAGAGGAGCAGCCAGAGGTAGGGGATGGGTGGTTGGCAGCTGTAACAGGGATGTTGGTGTGGCATTATGGCCCTTGTCCATATGTGCTGGGCATGTGTGGTCTGGTAGGAAAAAGCTGAAGAAGGCAGTCCTTGGCGAAGAGAGAATGGAATTTTATAGAGTTCAGCCAGAGGATGAACAGAGCAGTACATTATGATGAAATAGAGACACATTTTCTTAGGTATATTAACATGCAATGAATATCTGCTATGCTTTTTAGTCCTTTGCTCAACATTGTTTTGGTCTCTGTTATCCATGTAATCTTCCAGTGGTTGAGAGGTGTAATAGGCATACCACACAATGTCCCATTAGCACTCTAAAACAAAGGAAAAGCTGAATTTGACTGGATGGTAACATCAGATGGTACTGAGTGAAAACAGGCACCACTTACTGGATTAACAGTTTTGGCTAATTTATTACCATTTAAAATGAAACATGATAAGGATTTTTATAGATCAAAAAGACCAAAATGCTGTCTCATGAGAACAACTGAGGAGCTCATATCCAGACTTCAAAATGCAAAGTTTCTTTAGTTGTAGATATAAGGCAAGGTTTGGTCAAGTCCGTCTCAGTAAAGAATGCCCAATCCTCTGCATTGCTTTTGGCAGTCATGTGTTTAAATGACTTTGCTGTGGGAGTGCCTCACCTTTTACTTCACACCAAAACACATCCCAGCCCTTTGTAGATCAGGATGGCGTGGAAACAATTGTTCTGCTGAGATAAGGAGAAAATAATCAGCGCAATGTCAGACTGCAAAATGTTCTGCAGCACGCCAAAATAAACAACCGTCAATTAAAGAGCAACAAATGCCAGGGCATCTTCTCAGTGACAAAGAGTTTGACCAGACCCAGCAGACACATTTGTATGGGCTATGTGAAGAGCACAGGACAAGGAGACCGTACAGAGGTTTACAGGCATGTTCACGTATATAACATATTCATCCCTAATTTGTTATCATGAGTTGTTCCACACAGAATGCTGTTTGAGAACTGTATGGAATGGCACTGAGATAGTTGGCAAAAGGAATTTTTAAGTTGTCACAAGAACTGAGTGAATAATAGATTTTTATTTTTTTATTTTTTTGGTTTGGTGGCTGAACAGGAAAATTTTAAAAAATTATTATTTTTAACCCATTTTTTTTTGTTTGGTTGTTTTCTGTTGTTTTATTTTTATTCACCTAATAGAAAATATGGAAAAATAATGGGGTCAAATGTAATATGTAATGCTATGAATATTGTTTTGAAATGAAATGTTAAACAAAATGACAATTACAAGTGATGTCACAACAGTTCATTTTGAAAATGGTGAAATGAACCGTTTTGACTTTTTCAACAACAAAAATAATCGTTTATTAATTCAGCTGAAACTATTTCGCAA
Source organism: Dermatemys mawii (assembly GCA_007922305.1). Classification (NCBI taxonomy): domain Eukaryota; kingdom Metazoa; phylum Chordata; order Testudines; family Dermatemydidae; genus Dermatemys; species Dermatemys mawii. Next base: position 12,219,887 of record ML677364.1, read on the forward strand.
ATAGACTCAGTTGCCCTGCAACTGTATTTTTCACCATGTGACCAAAAAATATCTTTCAGCACCAGTTGTTTCAGAAGAGCCAGTTCTATAATATTTTGAGATTGACATGAAATCTGTGATGTAAACACACATGGTTTGGAGACCGAAAGGTTACATCCAGAGACATGATTCTTAAACACTGTCTGCAACCCAAGAGAACTATGTGTTGGTTAAAAAAGAAATGCTGGCAGTTGTTTTTGATGGTGAATGGTTTCACTGAACATATTTATGGGCAGAAGAATCAGTGGTGGCAGCAGAAGAACTGAAACCGTCGAAGGGAGATATATTATAGAAACCATTTCATAAAACACAGTCTGGACTTCAGAAAATGAAATGAACTTGCAAAAATACTTGACAAATATTTAATATGGGTCTTCATGAAAGTTTTTTTACAATTGACATGCTTTCAAGAATCCTTATATTTAGTAAAGGCAAAGAACTGCAGGAATAAATAAATACAGCATTTTTGACAAACTTCAGTCAGGATCAAAATTGTCCAATCTTATAACAGCTTGAGAAGATATTGCTCGATGGATAACCAACAGGAAAAATCTTAGCACCTCAGACATAAAAGCTTATTGTGACCATAGAGAAATTGTATCATTTTATGGGATTTGGTATAAATTAGATTGTGTCAAAAATGCAGTATGAGGTTGGAAATGCATAAAGTAGGGATTACTCTGAATCAGGATATTAAAAAGTGAGAGAACAGAGGCAGAGGTGACAGAGAGTCCTGTGGCACCTTAAAGACTAACTAAACTTTTAGAACATAAGCTTTCGTGGGCTAGTACCCACTTCGTCGGATGCATGCAGTGGAAGTATCCAGAGGCAGGTATAAATAGGTAGGCAAGAACCAGGTGGGAGATAACAGGGTTAATCCAATGAGGCTGAACCAGTTTGTTATCTCTAATCAGGGAGAGTGAGATGTTCCTCTAGCAGCTGAATTGGAGGTGCGAATAGCGAGAGAAGAGGAGCTGCTTTTGAAGTTAGCTAGCCACTCATAATCTTTGTTCAATCCTTGACTGATAGTATCAAATTTGCAAATGAATTGCAGCTCTGCAGTCTCTCTTTGTAGTCTGGACTTGAAGTTTTTTTGCTGCAAAATGCTGACCTTTAAATCTTTTATGGTGTGTCCAGTGAGGTTGAAGTGCTCTCCTACAGGTTTTCGTATATTGCCATTCCTGATATCTGATTTGTGTCCATTTATCCTTTTTCATAGGGACTGTCCAGTTTGGCCGATGTACATAGCAGAGGGACATTGCTGGCACATAATGGCGTATATTACATTGGTAGATGTGCAGGTGAATGAACCAGTGATGGTGTGGCTGATCTGGCTTGGTCCTGTGATGGCGTTGCTGGTGTAGATGTGTGGGCAAAGTTGGCATCGAGGTTTGTTTCATGGATTGGTTCCTGAGTTAGAGTTATTATGGTGCGGTGTGCTGTTGCTGTTGAGAATATGCTTGAGGTTGGCAGGTTATCTGTAGGCCAGGACTGGTTTGCCTCCCAAGGCCTGTGAAAGTGAGGGATTGTTGTCCAGGATGGGTTGTAGATTGCTGATGATGCGTTGGAGAGGCTTTAACTGGAACTGTAGGTGATGGCCAGTGGTGGTCTGTTGTTTTCTTTCTTGAGCTTGTCTTGCAGCAGCAGGCTTCTGGGTACACATCTGGCTCTGTTGATCTGTGTCCTTATTTCCTTGTGCGGGTATTGTAGTTTTGAGAAAGCTTGGTGGAGATCTTGTAGGTGTTGGTCTCTGTCTGAGGGGTTGGAGCAAATATGATTGTACCTCAGTGCTTGGCTGTAGACAATGGATCGTGTGGTGTGCCCGGGCTGGAAGCTGGTGTCATGAAGGTAGGCATAGCTGTCGGTAGGTTTTCGGTATAGGGTGGTGTTGATGTGGCCGTCATTAATTTGCACCTTGGTGTCCAGGAAGTGGACCTCCCGTGTAGACTGGTCCAGGCTGAGGTGGATGGTGGGGTGGAAGCTGTTGAAATCATGGTGGATTTCAATGATTTCATGATTTCTTTGTCACCTCTGCAATTCCAGACTAACACGGCTACCCCTCTGATTCTTGACAAGAGGCAGAGGTGTCATATTTTGGGTAGGAATGAGTGGTTACCTCAAAGATAATGTACCCAAGTTTGAAATCTCCAACAAATGCGGAAAACAGAATGCAACTAAACCACTGAAAACACTTGAAATTGATCATCATCATTGTACAAAGTTTGTCACAGAAATGGAAAATGGACTGATGACCATTTTTAAAAGTCAAACTGTGGCACAACTCATAGAGCAAATATGTGATCACACATTGTAAATCACAGGTTTTCAGCATGGGATTTGAGATGAATTAATACATAATTAAGGGCCACAAATTTATGAATGGTTTATTTTCACAACTTTCTTGGGGGGGGGGGGGGTGTTAGATTTATTTATTGTTTACGCAGTAGCTAGCACAATGGATTTCTGACTAGGCTGGCCTCCAAGTGCTACTGTAATGTAAACTTTAGAGCTGACTGAAAAACAGATTTTTGTGGAGATGGTAGAGTGAAGATCATCCCATTTTTCCTATCTAAATTTGAAATGTCAACACTTCAAGTAATTCTATAGTTGATAAAAATTGAGATAATTTGTCACATATGTTGCAAAAACAATGTAAATGCACAACTCAGAAAATTTCAAGCAGCTCTACTAAATATTACATTGTTGTTGTTTTGTTTTATGTATCTACTCATCAGACTACGTGGGAAATGGGTTATCAGCAAAGTCAGGACAAATAGCAAAGGATTCATTTCAAGGGGGACTCAATTCCTGATCAATTAATAGTATCTGTATATAGCAGGGATCAGCAACGTTGGCACATGGTACTGCAGGGTTAGCACCCTTAGTGGGCCCCGCCGCTTTGTTTACCTGCCGTTTTGCCGACCCCGGCTCCCACTGGCTGCGGTTCGTCGTGCCACTCCAATGGGGACTGTGGGAGCCACGATCAGCGAAACGTCATCAAAACAAAGTGGCAACGCCTGCTAAGGATGCTTACCTTGTGGTCTCGCACGCCAAAGTTGCCGATCCGTGGTATATAGCACTGTTGGAATATTAAAACTCTCTTAAATAATTTTTTAGTATTATCCATTCAGAATTGTATGTGCAGAAGGAGAGCAATTTTAGTGCCAGCATCTAACAAGCTAATTGTTACAAAAAATGTTGAAATCATTATAAAATAGCAATATGCCAGGAAATCAGAGCAGGAAGAATAGTGCATCAAGAATGCCAGACAGTTATCCCCATTGCAAGTGGAACAAAATGTCAGATTTCAGACAGAAAGTTCCTGGCACCCTGCCCAGGTGACAGATATACCATCCCTTCTGGGGGCAGTCCTACTGGAGGAAGAACAGCTGTCTAAACAAAAACAAAGGGGGTATTGGGTCTCTGTTTCTCAAGGCTATCCAGAATGTTGCTGACCTAATAATGTGTCCACTAATTCACTGCCAATGAAAACATAAGGAGCAGCAAACACAGGCTTTAGATGATGGATCCACCTCTGCCTCAGTAGAGGCTACTACAGAAGGAACTGTTTTGAGAAAAAAGAAGCAGGTGTGTGATCAGCTAGACAGCCCAAGAGGTACACAGACAGGAATTACTGACAGATGTCCAGTAAGATGGAGAATAATCCTCTTGTCTGTCAAAGGATTCAGGTTGCCTACCCTGACTGTGTTCTAGATATCTGTGTTTTATGAATTGACTGTATTAGTTTGTGTCTGGTATTGTTGGATTATATCATGGTTTATTAGTAATGTTCGATTTTTTTTTAAAAAAAAGAGATGTTCTAGTAACCAGTGGCATAAGTGATCCCTGCCATGTGACAGAGTCTAACCTTTTTCAACTGTGGCCCATATCAGGTGACTGAGGCCAGAACAAAGAGATCAAATCCTTCTTGCTAGTTTCCTCTACATGTTACAAAATTAATACATTCTATCCTTTCCACAGTAATACCACAGACATCCATACGTACATACATATGTGTGAGTGTAAGGAAAGTCAACAAAAAGCCCCATAGAAAATAAAGTTCAATCCCTTCTGTTTGCAGAGAATGCAAGAAAGAGGAACATATAGCTTTGTGTACACTATATAAGTTTGGGATGTGCTCATTTTACATGGTCCTGGGAGCTATGAACCTAGACAAATGGAAGGGAAAATAGAGGAAAGGAGAATAGTAAAAGGGATTGAGAAAGAGGTAGGTGAGAATTAATGAGACAGTTCTGGGTGGATGGTGGGAGAGAGCTGAGGGTTTAGATAAAACAAAGTGAGGACAGAAGACAGATATGGAGAAGACTGAAAAGGTTTTGTAAGAAGTGAAAGGACCGTGGGGAAAGAAAAGACAAGAGTAAGAGAGGTCCTGGGAAAGTAGGAGAAATTGAGGGAAGCAGTGCCATATCCTAAAATCATACTGTGAAGTTATCTGATTAAAATATGACTATACAGATCATTGTTGCAACCACTCACATATTTGCAGCAAAGATTGTTGAGTAAGATGTATATGAAAAGGTTATGATTTGCTGCGTATGATTATGCTATCTGTATGCATGTATCATTTTTGTGTTAAAGTTATAAGTATTGACTCCATACATGGATTTCAAATGTTTCTTCTTGGGGTAACACCCACAAAGTAATCAGCCATGTCAGATATCTGCAAAATGTCATAATTTGCCAGATATGATAATCTTGTTTATATGTTTGTATCACCTTTGTATTATGAGTTATAGATATGTCTTTATTTCAAACTTCTGCTATGCTTCTGGGTGACACCTCCAGATAGTTTGGCATCAGCACTGCCTAGCCTGCTTGATGGCCCACTCAGGGCCATCAGCTGTACAATTGATCCATTCAGAAAAGGCAGATGCACCTTATGTGTCAGCAAGGCATGCAGGGAAATACCTAAAGAGGGAACTTTAAGGCTTCCAAGCCACTTGCTGGGCAGCTTACTTTTGAAACAAAGGAAGCACAGAACACATGGTAAGAGTCTATAAAAGACAGCTGCATCTTCCCCATTTGGTCTTCAGTCCTGCTTCTTATCTCTGAAGGAACTTTGCTAGAAACTGAAGCTCTGAACAGTGGGATGAATGACCCATCCAAGCTGTGGATGTACTTACAGACTTGACTTAAGCCAGCAGTTTATTCCATCATTGCTACAAGCCTGAACCAAGAACTTTGTTATTATATTATGTAATGGATTCCTTTAACGAATTTTAACTCTCACCTTTCTTTTTATAAATAAACCTTTAGATTTTAGTTAATAAGAACTGGCTGTAGTGTGTATTTGGGTAAGATCTGAAACATTCATTAACCTGGGAGGGAATGTGTCCAACCCTTTGGGATTGGTAGAACCTTTTCTTTTATATGATGAAATAAGATTTACAACAATTTTCATCATATTTGACCTGGGTATCTGGATGGAGGCCTGAGGCTGGATCACTTTAAGGGAATTGTGTTGTTTGGACTCCTGAGTAACCAGTAAGTAATAAAGAAACTTTTATGCTGGCTTGGTGAATCTAAGTATTGGAATATCCACCAGATTTATGGGAATCATCTGCCCCTTTCTTTGCAGGTCACCCTAATTGAGTGACCATAGCTGGCCGACATTATGATCCCGGTCACACATACCCATGAGACTTTTTGCTCACACTGTCATGTAGTCTTCCTGTATATATTTTGCACAGTGCTAATTTTTGCTTTGTTCTCTTAAAAAAATTCAGAAGGTTTGAATACCCAATAGAATCAGAGACTTGTACCACTTGGAAACATAAAGCATAGTTTGTTTCACCATGAGAGGGCAGTGAATATTGCTGTGTGTATAGTGTGATATATGGTAGACAAATCTATGAAATACCTAAGGATTCATTGCACCATCTATTAAAAAATATGAAAGCTCACATGAAGTTTTTGTTTTTCTGTTAAAACAGATGGAATGTTCTAAATGATATGAACTGTAATCATTCTATACTGGGCCATTCGAAGGTCCCTGATAAATAGTGTTTTTTGTACTAGGGAAGTTTAGGGGAACATATCTCTCTTGCAAACAGCAAAGAGTTATGTTTGCTGTCTACTTCAGGGAGAGAGCAGAATAACTGCATCCTTTATATAATATCGTTTTTGCCCAGAACTACTAGTGATATTTTAGTAAAGACTAACTGTAGAGATGGTGGAAATGAACTGATAACCTTGTGCAGTGAGATATGACTCTGCTTTAGGGAAGATACCATAGAGTAATGCTTTGAAAATGACGCAAAGGTTGATATAGGAATGGAAGTTAATACTGGGTGGGGGGAAAACAAATCTGCTTCAGAAACATTGTGAAGGTCACAATAGAAGGTGGTTGAACCGCATTTTAAAAGCCTTGTGCTCTTTTTCTGACCAATGGATTTAAGTCAGAAAACAGGAAAAAATGTCTATACTTCTTGACATTTTTAGCTCTAAAAGATCATTCAAAATATATAGCATCTCATTTCAAGTGAGCCAATGACTGAGTTCTCTGTCTATGTAATAGCACTGAAGATTTGGTTAGACATGACCCTCATGAGTAAATCTTAATCTGGATTTTTGAGGCAGGCCTCTTAAAATGGTATTGGTAAAATGATTTGAGGTATGCCTGCATGGCTGGACATACAGCACGTGTATATATGTGAATGTTTCACCTGTGAGGAAAGACTAAGCAAAACAGGGATTATCCATGTATATCCATATTGAGACAAGGTCCATCTTCACCTGGACCAGGACCTGGACCTGATCCTGCACCACTGAAGTCAGTGGGAATTTTGCCATTGATTTCAAGATAGCAGGATCAAGGCCCATATGTACACGCCATACCTAGCACACTCCTTGAAAGGACCCACCATGTACAAATAATAATAACAATGCATATAAGTCTTATATACCTGCATGATCACTGTTAAATATATATGTTAAGTTTTGGTTTGACTGAAATATTTCACAATGAATTTCCTAATGTTTTTGAGCATTGTTGAAAACCAAGTGCAATGTCATAAACAAAGCTTAGTGATGAACTGCAGTGTGTCAAATTGATGGAGGTGTCTTGGTTATGCCATTAACTTGAACTGGTTGGAAAACTTGCATCAAATTGAGGGGAAAATGACAAATTTTTATATTTTGGATTTTTTTTATTTTTCTGCTTTCTGACCAGCTTTATTGTTGGAGCAAAGATGATGAATTGAATTAAAATTCTGAAAGCTCACTGAGCGGTAAAATATAATTAACCAAGTCCAAGACGACATTTTTCAATTTTGTGTATTTGGTTGAATGATAGAGGCTGTCAAACAAGTCATTTTCACAGGTTTATCTCTGTTACTAACAACACAAAAATACCAAAACAGCATGTTTGCTTACTGGGGACTTGTTGTCATTAATAAATGCAGTCTTTTCCTGCGATCTGGTTCTTTTTCTCTGGGGCGCGGGGTGGGGTGGGGGGGGTCGGAGGAGGGGGAGGAGGACGAAGGCAGCACCTCAGGCCTCTGTCCGTTCCCTCTAGTTAAAAAGATTTTTTTCAATATCGAATTTCTGTTTCTATCCTCCTCCCCCACCCCTTTCTATTTTCTTCATCTTACAGTTTTTGGTAGCAAGCAGATAAAGCAAAAAACCTATTAGGGCATATAGTACAACCCTATGTTAGTTTGGTTTAGTGCTTTTTCCAGCCTAGTTTTAAATGTTCTAATGGGATGGAGCTTCTGCTACTCATAGTCTATTCCTCAGTTTTCCAGATCTCATTTTCAGTTTTGGGGACACTTCTCCTGATACTTAACATTTTTTTTCTTAAATTCAATTAATTGTTTTCTAGTTTATAGTACCTTATACTAAATATTTCTCTCCACCTTTAGTACCAGATTAGGGCCAGATTTTACAGGTATGAAAAAAGACTCATAATTCTTTTTCCTCCTCCCTATGCACCGCTAAATAAAGGAGTGAGTCATAGTTGCAGTTCCTATACTGAATGGAGGTATTGTTCCTATCATGCAGTCCTGAGGTTCAGGCAGTGGTGGGGAGACAGGGAAGAAAGGAGAACCATTGTAAAGGATGATGCATTTTATGCAGTCTGCCTGGACACCACAGAGCTCACGAAGGAATTGCACTTTCCTGACACAGTCTTTTCCTGAGTTGCTTGTGGGGACACCCCAGATTGAAAGCCATATATAAATAGCACAGTTTAGCACAGCCATGAATAACCAAATTCCCTATATTGGGACTGATTCTGCTCCCATCGATATCAGAAGATCCCAGCCAAAGCTCTAGTTAAGGATCCTCCAGCAGTCAGGCACCCAACTGCCATTAAAAGTCACCAAACTCTTTTAAGTCTTTGAAAATTCCAGGCTTAATCTTCGAGTTTCATGGAAACAGGAGACTGCCTCCTTGTTTGAACCTATCCTCATATGTCATTTGCCAGCCCTTGGATAATATTTTGCCACTCTTCCTGCACTTCCTCCAGTTTGTCAAAAAAAAAAAAATAATCTGTCTGGTAATGATATGCCTAGAAGTGAAAGAAAGCAATACTTTTTGGAGATCGTCTGGACAGAGTCATCAGAGAAGGGATTACTACCTTCCTGCTGGGTGGTACAGTATCTCTATCTGGGCACAGTTTTTAACTGCCATGCTCTATTTCAAATTTACATCCAATTAGCTGCCCACTTTCATGTCTAGTTTTCATAGTACTTGAGGTGGTAACATTAATTTTCCTACCTTTGGACAGTAGTAGCTGAGGCACATGGATATTTGGTCAGTAATCCCCCATTTAAGAGGATCAATTTTGAAAGTCAAAATAGTGCATTTCATGCATTCTGTACCAATCTTGGTTTCTATGTGGTTTCTGTACCAATCTTGGTTTCTATGTATTTTTATCATTTTACTTACTCATTACTGAATTCTTCTATTCCAGGCTTAAGTGGGTTTTAAGTACAGTAGCATTTGCATTCCCAGTAGGGTGATCAGATCACAACACTGAAATATTGGGACACATTGGGGTGCTGTCAGCCCTGCCCACAGTCCACCTCCTGCTCCTCCCAGGCTCTGCCCCAGCTTTGCCCCAGATCCCACATCCCCACTTGCTTCCCCCGCCACCACACCCTTCGTCATCCTCCAGCCTGCCGCTGGTTTGCTGAGTCCCTCTTCAGCCTCCCATCCAACGCTCGCCTCTTCACCCTCCCTGCCCACTACTCACTTTTTTTAACCCCTGCCTCCACTCACCTACGGCACGGACTTCCCCTCTGCCAGGTGAGTGCTCGCCTGTCCCTGCACCATTCTTGCCCCAGCCCCATTCCACCCCCTTTCCCAAGTCCCCGCCCCTGCCCTGCCTCTTCTCTTCTTCCTCCCCCGAGCATGCCACGTCCCTGCTACTTCCCCTCCTCTTCCCTCCCTCCCAGAAAGTCCAAACTGCACCAAACAGCTGTTAGGCAGCGGGAAGTGCTGGAAGAGAGGGAGAAGGAGGAGCAGGGACACGGCATGCTGAGGGAGGAGAAAGAGGCAAGGAGAGGTGAGCTCGTCACCTCCTTACCTGAATGCTGGGACAATTGGCATCCTGATCAGGACATGGGACAAAGGGTTAAATATCGAGATAGTCCCAAATTTATCGGGACATCTGATCAACCTAATTCCCAGGGTGCTGTACTGAACAGACTGTTTTTTGGCTACATAATGCTTTCTTTTGGATTGCTATATCTGAATTGCATCAGGCAAATGAATCTGGAATAATGCACATAATTATTATGCTACTGTTTTTACAGATAGGTAGGTGGAGGCACAGAAGAAGGTAAACAACTTTTACAAAGACACATCACAAGTTACACAACCAGGAATGGAATTCAGGAGTTCTGCTAGACCATGCTTTAAGTATGTTTGTTTTGAAGAGCAGTAGTTCCACAAAATACATATTTGAATGAGAGTGGTATTTGCTTAGGCTTTGCAGCGAGGATTAACCAAATACCAACAGATCAAGAAATTTGTATTCTGATGCTTGCCTCTAGTCATATTTATGCACTGGACTCGTTCTGAACAAAAAAGGCTCACTGCCCCTGTCACACTACCTCGCAATCACAGCACGTTGTCACATTATTTTAAAGACTATGTCATGACCTCACTGTCATGCAGGCTTGAGGCACTTCAGTTGCTGCTGAATCTGTTCAATCATGGGAAGCTCAAATTCCCATCACTAATGGTCAAGTTTAGATTCTGAGAAGAGTACACTAACTGCACATTAGAAAATCACAGACAAGTCAGGTCACTCAAAGAAGATACCAGAAATCCCCCAGGGAGGTGATTCTAGTTGAAACGGGGTTAATACAGATGGGAAAACAATTGTCGAGGAAAAGCTCTCTTGTCCTTTTGCACATCATGAATCATTATAAAACCATTGTACAAAATATGTCAAAACGTCTAAGAGTATAAAAGATTCCAAAATACATTTAATCTTACTCAGAACTAGGGAAGACATGAAAAAAAATAATTGGAAATACTATATATTTCAATAAGTGCTTCTTTTCTCTCATCTCATTTTTATTTGCACGTTTCTCAAATTATCGACACAAGTAGAAATGTATTATTTGGAGATGACTAGACACTGAATGTCTATCAAGTTTTCCTCCTACAAGATAAAAGACTTGAAATTAAACAGGGATAAAGATAAGTGTTACTACCTCCTTTAATCTTGCATCATGCCCTCTTTCTGGATGTATAAGCGTATGATGTGGCATAGGCCTGTATTTCATTGTATTGCTGCGTATGTCTGTCTCAAAGAAAATATTTACTTGTATTTTTAAAATGGACAAATGGAAGTGCATATTTTAAATACAGAAAACTAAAAATGTAGAAGTATATTCATGATGGTGGTTGGATTTATATTTAGATCTAAAGTACTCATTGTCTGTGGTGAAGTTTAAAATGTCCGTCCTTTATTTTTCTAAAAGAGGGAGTGGTTCATAAACATCATCCTTGTTTTTCAATTTTTTTTTCCAAATTGAGAAAACTGGAATTACTGAAAACAGTTTGGGTGACTTTATGGCCTTTTCTTCATAATCACATAATTCTTTTAGATAATGTATGAGGCACAGGAATTGAGAATGAGTTGTAGCTGGTGGCAGGAGCCACAGAAATAAAAATGTGTGAGAGATAAATGGGTCTCCATTTGTGGAAAGTAAATTTGTGGAAAGCAAATGTTGACAATAGTTTATGACCTGGAAGATTTGATGACATTGTCAAAACCTGTGTAAGAGACTTTCCAGGTACACTTAGAGTTGTGTAAGCTTAGCACATAGATTGGAAGAATGAATTATTTAAATATACCATGAAATGTATACAATTACTATTGCTACTTTCTTCTGGAATTGCTAGAAAATCCTTCTTGTATTGAAAAAGTGCATGGAAGTCCTACTTTTGTCCTTAGTTACTTCTAACTATAACTCTATCTGAAACCTATCATGGAGTCTCTCTTGATTTTCAATTTTTTGTTGTTGCATTTTTTCATTAAAAATAAGAGCTGTACATTGCTAGCTTCATAGCCTTAAATATGTACTGTTGCTAGGCAATCAGCCCTTTCTTTTATATCTTCATGACTTAAAGGTGAACCACAAAGTAAATAGAGAAATATGTATTTAAAACCCCATAGAAAAAAAATGGAGTGACATCAACCTAGAACTGGGGGAATGCAGTGGTGAATCAAACCCTGTACGTAGAAATAAGGATCAGATCATCAAGCTCGTATAACTCAGTTGACTTCATTGCTGACTGATCATTTCCATGGTTCAAATAGGGAAGCTTAGTTTTATTTATTTATTATGTATTGTTTAAAACCTGATTTGCAAAACTATTCCCCGTGTACATACTTGACTATATGTTTGCATGTGAAGTCACCTGAACTACAGTGTGCATGGTAATTGTTTACTGAAGTTGGTAATGCTGAATTTGTAATATTACAAATAATAAGTAAAAGAACACAAAAAATTTGTAATTACCACAGCCTCTAGGAACCCTAGTCATAGACATGGACCCCATATGCTGATACTGTATAAAAACAGTACTAAAAGACAGTTTGACCCAAGCAGCCTATAATCTAAGGAGAAAGCAAGAGACAACAGTTGGATAGAGACAGACGGGAGCAGTGTAAGGAGTTAGAATATTAGGTTGTGGTCTCAGCACATCAGCAGCCCAGTCATTGTGTAGCTTTTTTTAGTCATTGAGGCAAAGGAGATTTCTGAAGGCAGATAGAAAGGTAGCTTTACAGATGTTTATGGTGAGTGTCTTCCATGTGTAAGGGGTGGGGTGTTGGAAAATGCATGAAGGTGCTTGTCTGATTGTTTAAAAAGTGGGAAGTGTAGACTGGCATTAAGGGCTGATCAGAGACAAGAGTTTACAACTCAGCAGCAAATGAGAAACAATAGAGAGAGTGAGGACTGACCACGACGGGCCTTGAAAGCCAATACAAGAACTTTATGTTTGAACTTTTAGAGAAGGGGTAACCAGTGAAGGGATACAAAGAGAGGGGTGAGGAGAATGTTCTTTACAGCATCCTTCTGAATGGATGTGAGTGGGGGAAGACTGAAATTTTCAAGGCCAGAGAGAAGGATGTTGCAGGAATTTAGACACAAGATGATGAGAGTTTGGAGAAGAGATTTAGCTGTATGGATGGAGAGGAAAGATTGTGTCTCAGAGATCATATGTAGAAAGAATGTGCAAGATTTAGATCAGTGATCTCAGACTGAGGCTTGCGAGCTGCAAGTGGCTCTCTAATGTGTCTTCTGTGGCTTTTTGCAGCACATGATGTTAAAACACTGTGGTGGTAAAACACTAACCAATCTAAGTTATTAACCAATCAAGATGCTTTTACTGTGTTATCAACCAGTGTGGCTCTTTGGGGTAATGCTGAGGGGCCAAGTGACCCTGTGTACAGGGGGAACAGTTGATACATGATGCTGAAATAGATTAGGTGATGCTTGGAGAGATCAGAAAAAGAGCAGTGCGGATCAAGTCAAGTGAATGGTCCTTTTGGTGAGTGGGAGAGTAGAACGAGGACTTCAGCTAAAATGAAGACATGAGGATGAGGAATTATGTATCTAAGTGTTTTGATGGGTCATCATAATAGAAGCCAAGGCCACCAAGGATGAGTGTGAGGGATTGTAAATCAAGGAAGAGAGAGAGAGAGAGACCCAGAGGTCCAAATCTAAAAAAAAAAAGACAAAAAAAAAAGACTGACAGGGCGGAGTTGGGGAGATAGTAGATGACAGCAAGAGGGGAATAGAAAAGTCAGGGGCAGTGATATTCAAAAGAGGAGAAAGAGAGTGGGAAAGGATAGTAAGAAGGGATTGCAAGGAATGGGAGAGGAGAAGTCCAACATCTCCACTATGGTCTGGTTCAGAGTGGCAAGTATGAAAGAAGTAGAGAGAGGAAAGCTGTAGAGCCAGCATCATATAAAGGGATCCAGTCCCTGTGAAAGCGAGGCACCAGGACGTATGAAGAGGTGAGGAAAAATGACATCTTTTTAGAAATAGAATGGGTGTTCCAGAGACAGCAAGAGGAGGGAGGGAAAAAGGAGGGCTATGAGTCTGAAGTAGGCATGGTGTTGTGAAAGGAATTGAGCGTGATTAGGGGGGTGGGTATGGGAGGTGGAGAGGAGGAGAAGGATAGAGGTAGGGCCAGAATTGGGCAAATGTTACCAGAAGTGAAGCTGAGGAGGCTGGTGTGAACTGTAGAGGGGTGAAAGTACAGGAATGGGGAAAGTGAACCAGTGGGGTAGGGGGGGAGGTGAAAGGATTAAGGAGGATGAGGACAGATGATAGGATACAAAATAGAGACATGACGAGAGCTATGATGGAGTTGCAGATTGATAAGAGGGGAAAAAATGAAAAATGTTGTGAAGGTAATGCTATTTCAACTGTCCCTCAGGAAACTGGTGTGTGGTGTTGCTCCCAGCTAGAGAGAGACAAGCAAGAAGCTGGGCTGCACCAGAGGCAAAATCTAGGCAGGGGAGCAACACAGGAGTGAAGAAGATTACTGTTGCTTTCACAGCTACCTCTCAAGGAGCTAGGATGCTCTGCTGCTCCCGGTTGGAATGGAAGAGTAAATAACTGATCTGCACAACTGGAATGATGCATGTAAGGGGGATTTTGTGATAATACCGTACAAATTCACAAGCAGAAAATTTGGATTTCTCTGCTTAATTCTGAGAATTATCATAGAAAATATATTGCAGGTTGCTGTAGCTTGAATTTATTGAAATTATTTATCAAGCCCTAGAAATTAAAGGAATTGCTTTGTTTCTAGATAAGATAACTAATTTGAAGTTGCTATCGGAATAACTTCCTGCACTTTTTTTTTCTGTCCTAATTTTGAACTGAGTTCTGCTGAAGATGTAGATACAGATACTTATTTTGAGAATAATAATTATTATTATTTTATTTTGCCAGTTTCAGATAACAGCCCTCCCATTAACCTCTGAATACTCTGGTCTAGGAACTGCTATATAATCATATATGATTTACTTCCTTCAGCGCTTCTCCTCACTACAATTTCATCTGACTGCTCTGATCATCTTTAAGCAGCCAGCATTTCACACTATACTGACACAGAATAAAGCTTAACTCCAGTCTGTGTTGACATGGAATTAAATCTATTCAAATGATGCTCTGGGAAACTGTTTTAGCAAGCTCTAGTGCAGATAAAAATGAATAAATCAAACAAAAGACAAAAACTTTGTTATTTCCCCTTCACTTTTCAATCTGATATTTTAAAGAATAGGTAAGCCTATTCTCTATAGATCAAAAAGTAACAAGTGATTAGAGCAGGGGTAGGCAACCTATGGCACGTGTGCTGAAGGCGGCACACGAGGCGATTTTCAGTGGGACTCGCACTACCCGATTCCTGATCACCAGTTCCACTGCATGCATCCGACAAAGTGGGTATTCACCCATGAAAGCTTATGCTCTAATACATCTGTTAGTCTACAATGTGCCACAGGACTCTTTGTTGCTTTTGCAGAACTGTTACTGTTTATAATGTAGTTCAGGGGTTCTCAAACTTCATTGCACCGCGATCCTCTCCTGACAACAAAAATGACTATACGACCCCAGGAGGTGGGACCAAAGTCTGAACCTGCACAAGCCCCACCCCCTGGGGGCTAGGAGGGGAGGAAAACTGAAGGTCAAGGGCTTCAGCCCCATGCAGGGGTTCTGCAACCTGTGTCCTGCCACCCAGGGCTGAAGCCCTCTGTCTTTGGCTTTGGCTCTGGGTAGAGGGACTCAGGCTTCAGCCCTGGGCCCCAGCAAGTCTAAGCCAGCGCTAGCATCTCCATTCAAAGCAGGTCACAACCCACTTTGGGGTCCTGACCCACAGTTTGAATACCACTGTCATAGACTCATTTGTAAATCTAGAACTACAGTGAAGTAAGCATAACAATAGAAGAAGAAGAGGAAGAAGAAGAAGACGATGGGGGACCCACCACCACTGCTGCTCTGTGGGGCATGGTGTTGGTTTGTTGCGTGTTTGTTGTCTTCTGTTTGTCTGTAATGCCTTGCCTGGGCCTGGTCCATGTCTGAGGCTCATAGGACCTACCCCAATGCAAATAAGTAAGAATAGTAATAAGAAATAATGACAAGAGCATATTCTTTTCTTTTCTTAAATTGTATGTATGCAGGCAGACATATCGAGCAGTCAACCCCATGCTTCTAGACATTCCTCTGATTGATTGGTCCAATGGTGAAATATCTAAAATCATTTTATTCCTGATTAAAAAAAAAAAAAAAAAACTTTGCCCCCAGATGCAGTTTTGCATTTAATAAGATAAGTGCAGCTTGCAATTGTCACTGATTTTATTCAGATCTCCTAGCTTCTTTAAAAGTGTAAATTTATACATTTATTACATTCATATAATACAACTAGCAAGCGTTTTTTCCTGTGTATGTTGGAGGATGATCATTTTAGACTCTTTCTGAAAAATATGCTGCAGTTTAAATAATTTATAAAAAAAAAGATGTCATATTTGATGAAGAAAATAGTTCCATTACTAGCTGTTCAGGCTTCCAAATCAGTACTTCTAATGACAGTGAAATCCAGAAGATCAGACATTGAAAAGTCTGGGATTTCCCCCTTCAATTAAAATAATATAATAAAACTATCCTGAGCATATTTTAGGTAGGCTTCTCCTTCAAAAGGCTCTTAATATTTAAATATATCGTAACAATTCTGTAATAATCATGTGCGGTGGATGAGGTTAAACATAGGTAGAGTTGCATGTGACAGTCATCTAGAAAAAATAATTCTGCTTCTACTGCAGTTTTAGTAAGGTAATAAAGTTAATGGTTAATAACTATAGCACACAAGATATATAATGGGTTTACTGTGTCAATTTGTTGTCTTATAATTGCTTTTATACGGTGTATAGGTATAACACTGTGGTCACTATGTGTAGCTTGTTCAACTTTTTGCCTATTCCATAAAGGATGTGGATCTTTAGCTCTGGTTGTAGAAGCTCATGCTTTCAGCTCTGGAGTTTCCCTATTCAGTATCCAGTGCGTTGACCAAGATGGTAGCTATCACGTACATGTGCATGTATACAATTGGACTCTAAATTCTAAGCTTAGGCATAGCAGAAACATGCTTTCTGTACTTACCGTCTACTCAAAAGGAAAAACAAAACAGAAGGTGTGTGTGGGGGGAACCTTCTGTTTATGGTTTCAGAACATCCAGAACTAGCTTTAGATGCTTTGGTGCTGTAGGCAAGGAATCCTTTGGTGCTCCTGCCTCCAGGACTGAGAGAAAAAAATGATATATAGTTATTTAGTAGGCCAGCTCCTCAGCAGGTACACATTGATTTCAGTACCTCAACGTTGATTTGCACCAGCTGAGGATTTGGCCCCATTATCTGTAAAGTTGTCTGTTAGTTCTACTTCTTTTCATAGCATTATTTCCCTTCCTCTTGTTCATTATTCCCCCCCCCACCTCTCACACACACTTTCTTTTCTTATTTTCTTTTCTTTCTGTCTGCCCCTCATTCTGTCTCGGTGCCCACCCTCACTCTGATTTTCTGTCTGCCCGCTTGTAACCACCCAAGTGTTTTTCACTTTTCCTTCCTTCCACATCCCCATTGTTACTATTTCTCCCCACTTGCAAATCCCCCCTCTAGTTCATGTAACTATGCCAGTGACCTTCCCATTTCAGGGCTTAGGGAGGGGGAACTGGTGTTGCTGCTCTCTGAACGTAGCATCAAGCTGCAGTAGACTATGGATGATAGCTCTGCTGCCTGCTGCATGGGCTGTGAAATTAATGGGCATCAGGGCTAAGAGAGAGCAGTAGCAGGTATCCACCGGTGCTGCTGTTGCACACTGTTATAACAAAGAGAATTCTACACAGCAGCAGAACAGGGACGGGGAGAGTACTTTGGTGTGGGGATTTCTGGTTAGGCTCTTGCTTAGGGCTGTCATTGATTCTTCTTTCTAAAAATGTTTAGAAAAGGCATGTGTAGATTGCAAGCCCTCTGGCAACAACTGTGCTTGTCTGTCAGTAAGGCACTTAATACATTGCTGGCTCTATATAAATAATATGGAATTAGAACATATCCTGTACTGGGTGTTCAGCTACTTCTCAGATTTTTGTACTGTAAATTGTGTGTGGTTCACTCCTATTATGGTGGGTTCCCCCCTACCCTTCATTAAAGATGGGTATTCTAAAAAAAGAATGAGATTCCTTTCAGAATTCTTCTGGTTTTATGCAAAGGCAGTTACACTGATAGCTCTTTAATTGTTGCTAATTTACAATCAATGTTAATAGCTACATAGCTCCCTAAAGAGTAGACTGTGAGGGTGATCTAATCTCTCAATGGGACCAAGAGTCCGGTCTGCAGTAGGGACTTGCATAGGCCAGAAAGTTTATATGTAACTCATATGTTGGTTCTATAAAAAGAAAGATAACATCAATTTTGTTTATCAAATAATTGTTTCTTAGCTGTGTAAGAGATGACATGTCAGGTAAATATTGGAAGGGAATGACTTCTGAAAAAAAACCTCAAATATATTTTATGAATATCTTTCATCTCAGTAACTATTTGCATATATATTTGAACACTAAGTTTTCATTAAAGATAAATACAATTGTTATATATTATATAGGTGTGCCCTGTTTCTTTGCATTTCTGTCTTTCATATCTTGAGGTAACTAGCAATCATCACTTATAAAGATCAAAAGCAACAAAGGACTATTGAGATATGAAATGGCTTCCATATTGAGGAGAGACTAAAAAAGATTAGGGGTGTTCATCTTAGAAAATAAATAATTAAAGGTGGTGTGATAGAGGTCTGTTAAATCATGAATGGTGTGTAAAAGGTGAATAGAGAAATGTTATATGCTTTTTTCCACAATACAAAAACCAGGGGTCACCCAATGAAATCAATAGGCAGAAAGTTCAAAACAAACAATAAGGAAGTTTTTCTTCACACAGCATGTAGTTAGTCTTTGGAACTTATTGCCAGAGGATGTTGTGAAGGACAAAAGTATAACTGGGTTCAAAAAAGAATTAGATAAGTTCATGGAGAATAGGTTCATTAATGGCTATTTGCCAAGATGGCCAGGGACACATCCCTGCTCTGGTTGTCCCTAAACCTCTCACTATCGAAGCTGAGATTGGACCACAGAGGATGGATTACTTGATAATTGACCTTCCCTGAAACTCTGATACTGGCCACTGTTGGAGACAGGATACTAAGCTAGATGGACCATTGGTCTGAGCCAGTATGGATGTTCTTATGCTCTTATGATCCAGCACCTGGTTCTGATCCATTAGTGCAATTCAAGAGTAACTCCAATGAAGTTAATGGAGTTTCACTAGCGGAAAAGCAGTACAGTGTGAGAGCAAAATGAAGCATCTAGGTTCTCAGCTTTCTTCTGTATAGTGCTGCTTATGTTTCAGAGAAATGGGATGTATATAATAATTTTAAAACCTTTATATTCCATTAAAAAATATGTGGACTTACTGCAATTCAAATCATATACTGCCTGAACTCTGTGGTATTCCCTTTCTGTAAGTCAGGTGTTCTTTTAATATGCCTGTAGAAGATAAATTTATCTTGTCAACAATTTTGTTTATCCTTATAAATAACATTTACAGGTATACCTTATTTCTTTGTATTCCTTTGTTTCATCCTTGTGGTAACAATAAGTAATCACATTTAATCACTATAACATGGGAAGGAGAAGGAGATTATCTAGTGCAGCAAAATGTTTAGTAAATATGCATTATTTGAGTGGAAGTGCAAAGGGATGTACATTTTCCAGTTCGTCTAGGCTAGCAACTGTTGCAGAGCTGGCATGTTCATGAAAGGTAACTTTATGAAACAGTCAAGGCATGTTTGGGTTGATGGGGGCTGAGAGGTAGCGACAGAGACAAGAGACTGGGAACTGGGAAAGGTGGATTTATTTCTCAGCCCTGCCACTGATTCGCTCTGTAACCTTGGGCAAGCTTCTACCTCCATCTCCAAAAGTGATTTACTGTAATACTCCTCTCATAGGAGTGACCAAAATATATGAAACACATGGAAGCCCTAGTATGAAAGACACTGTATAAGTGTAAAAAATATTTAAGTTTTGGTCAATGTTAATAGATGTATTAATTTAAATTGACTGTTTCCTCTTGGTTATAGGCTGATTGAGCTGGCTGGAATCTGTTGGAAGGAATCGTTGTGCCAGTGAAGCAGCGTGACTGCTGACCACGTTCTCCTTCTCAGCCTGCTGGGAAGTACCACCAGGATTAAACCAGCTTTGGAGCCTGGGGATGGGCCTTAGGGACAAGGACTCCCTTGGTTGTCCTGACGTTGGAGTCTGTCTATGGTCAATCAACTGAGGCACCAACCACACTCATCCTTAGGCTTTTCGCTACTTGAAAATATTACGTGTTGCCTTTCACTTCATCTCCCTTTGTCTCCCTGGCTGTGGAAGACAGAGCCCTTCTGATGTTGATATAAACAATGTCAAGGCCAATGGGACTCCTATGGCTGCCTTTGATCTTCACTCCAGTCTGTGTCATGTTAAATTCTAACTTCCTTTTGTGGATAACTGCACTAGCTATAAGATTTACCCTCATTGATGGCCAAGCACAATACCCTGTTGTTACCACGAATTATGGCAAAATACGTGGCCTAAGAACACCTTTGCCCAATGAGATCCTTGGCCCGGTGGAGCAGTACCTGGGAGTTCCTTATGCTTCCCCTCCGACTGGGGAGAGGCGATTCCAGCCCCCAGAACCTCCCTCCTCTTGGACTGGGGTTCGGAATGCCACGCAGTTTGCTGCTGTCTGCCCACAGTACCTGGATGAGAGGTCACTGCTCAATGACATGCTGCCGGTCTGGTTTACTGCCAATTTGGATACCGTTGTGACATATGTGCAAGATCAAAATGAAGATTGCCTGTATTTGAATATCTATGTGCCCACTGAGGATGGTAAGTACTTTATTCAACTGCACACAAACCAACCTACACACTATTTGTGCAAATGATGCATAGCTTCAGGACTGGGTTTATACAATGCTTCATTCTACTTCCGCCATGATATCTATTTAACTGAACAGTTTATCTTTATATTCATTATATGCAAATGTTATATCAGTTAAGCATGCTTGCATGAATTCATTTTCATATATCTTTGTGTCACCAAATTGCAGTTTTATTTGCAGGCATTGGCCAGTGTATGAATGGGTCACAATCCCAAAGGTTATAGCAAACAAATAAAAAAAAATCCTCTAGAAACAACATAATTTTAGCACAAATACTATAGTATTTGTATACCAGTAGTATTCAAATACAACTACAAAGCATATTTTCTTAAGGAAAACAATTGTTTATAGAAATTTCCCTTTCTCTTTGGTTTATTATAATACCTTTTGAAATTACATTTAAATTGACTTGATTTTTAATCAGTAAAGGATTACTAAAGTTCTGCAACTTGAAGACCCCATGACTATTTAGCATTTTTAGTCAAGTTTTTTATCATTCATTCACTAAATATAAAATGTAACAATCACTGGGTATTTATGCAAGAAGATCCTATGAAAATGCTATTTTTTACCCTGATCTACTCTAGAACAAAAAAAGTCTGAGATTATTACTCTACAGCAGTTATCAGTATAAGAAATGTTTGTTTTGGTAACACAATTTTGTGAACGCCTCATTCTCGCATTTAAGCTTAAGCTGTTTTTGTGAAGTGCACAGAATGTTTCTTGAAAAGTGTTGAGTGACATCAAGGCCCATTGAAGAAAAGGCTTCTTTTGCTCAAATACCAACTGACTAATGTTTTTTCACTATTACAGGACAATGAATAATTGCGAGAGAACAATAATTAATATTCTGCTGAAAGCCAATTTTTTCATCCACTGCAATTACTTACTGATGAATAACTGTACAGATTTCCCCAGATATGCAAATCCTTTTTTCCCTTTGTGGGGGTTTGATTTGCATAATCATGATACTGTTTTTTCTCAGTAAGCGTACTCTGAACATGCAAATTTTGGTACTTTGGCTACCATAATCCCTTTGCTCTGATTGGCTTCTGTACTTAGAATTTTCCAAGCTGTTTGCTAGCAATAACTATACCACCTTAGTTTCCCACTCCCTTCAGCTGAAGCAGAATACTAAAAAATGCATAAGATATTGGAGTTGAGGGACTAGTGAAAGGCTAAAACAGTTGAGTTACTGAAAGGGAAAATGTCTTAAAAGAAAAGGCATGTGTCTGCAGGGAGGTGAACATTTCTTCTTCTTATTTCCCTCCTTCCTCCAAACCCTTCTCCTTATTCCTAGATGTCCAGATGTGTCTTGGTCTTCAGAATAACTTTCATGTGTTTGTTTATTTTGTGGGTTTGATCTGGCAGCTTTTAATTAGTCAATAGGACAACTCTGTAAGTCAGGGCTGTAAGGGAAGGTCTTATTTGTTCATATTGTAAGAACCCCCCAGTCCGTCTGTCCCAATGTCATATTAAAGCACAATGTAGGCAAATATATTACTGCAGTTATTCTGGTGAGAGGAATTTTGCTCATGTGAAGGAACCAAGAAGTAAGAAGAGTGGAAAATGGAGGAAAGATTAATGCGAAAACAAAAATCAACAATGGGTTTGCTTTTTTTCGTTAAGTCAGTTAACCTTTCAGCAGTCTGGCATATCATATTATTTAATTCTTCTCTTTTACAATTTGAATATTTAATTCAAATATCTATTTAATAAATAATAATAAAGTTGAGTATGTCCACTATATCATAATCAAACCCTAGACTAATAAACTATTCACCTTGCAAGATTTTTAACCGAGTATATTGATGTTACCTCATAAAGTGGAAGAACCCCCAAATGTCATTGTGTAGCAGTTTATCAACTGTTACTTTTTATGCCCATTTAATTCTGTGGGAAAATATGGCATTTTTGTACAAAGATTAGAACTAGACTACAGTGCAAAGAAGAATAGCTATTAGGAGTCCAAACCTCCCTCCTCCCTCAAAAAATGCCACCATATGGGGGGACAGTGGGTAGGCAGCTTCAGATACACTTTTGTTGCTGTCTGTGAGTTTTATGTGAGCTTATTCATGTGCATCATGACAGCTATTTTTAGTAGGCTCGTGAGGAGAGTCAGACATTCCAAAATGAATAAATGATTTTTTAAAAATAAATTGTGCTATTTTTCTTAATTATCACTAGTTAAATCTAACTCGATGTTTTTCACTTAATAAATATGCAGTTGACTGCTCATAAACATGAGTAAAGTGGACAGGCCTACCTTCTAAGCTAGCCTTCCACCAAATCATACTAAAGGTAAATTGCTTTAAGTTGTAGTCCATAGAATCGGATTAGACACATTACACTTCATTATATGAATCTTAGCTGACAGAAATAAAAAAGCTATGTTGTTATGGAGACAGACCACGAAATTAGTTTTTGAATTAGAGGTCTGAAAATGAATGACTGAGTTAAATTCACATTTTCAATCCTTTCTCAAGTACAGATTTCTCTACAAGTTCCCTAAGACTGTTTTGTATATGTGTGAAAAGACGGAGAGACTCATTTAACTCAATTAATGCTCTGAGACTGAAACATATCTGAATCATTTTGTGTCTCTGTTTTTGACATTTTCAATGAAAAGAAACTGCTATGCTTCTATAATGCATCAACTGTGATCACGTGTGATGTTGCTTCTCCTAGTAGCTAATCAAAATGCAGCTCAGTTTTTCAACTTGGCTACATAGCATGTGCTGTCATTTACTTACTTGTGTAGATTGATTTAGCAAACCTAGCAATCTCTACTCTGATTATGCATTTGTAATGAAGAATTGCAAAGCTTACGAGGCTTGGTTGTGTTTTGCTTTCAATTACATTAATGTAAATCCGGACTAACCCCCCTGAATTCAGTGGAATTAAACCAATGTAAAATGAATGTGAGTGAGAACAGAATCAGGCCCGTGAACTGGACAGGTATTATTATTCATTAATAACACATTCCTTTGAATAACTGTTACTGAAATGTTTAAGAGACTCAGTAAATCAAAATGTATAAAATCTACAGAAGTTAAAAGGTAGGCAGCGTAGCTAGGTAAATAATTTTAAAAGCTCAACTACAATTTATTTAACTATCACATTTAATTTAAATTTTGCCAGAGAATGAATTTATAATTTATTATTAATCACAGGATACTGGTTTTTTTATGTTTTTGAAAATAGCAGAATAGGAATGGAAAATCCTCTCTAAATTGAAATTGTCTTTCTAGAAACATTCCAAACAGTTTAATTCTTAGAGACGAGTTTTCCCTCACTTCTCCCTCAACCAAAAAAAAATATATATTTTCCTCAGGAGAAAAGTAGCCTTTAGGAATCAAATCAAAGAGAAATATCTAGCAGGCTGTTTCTGAAATCTGTCCATACAGACATTTTTTTTGTGTGTAGAGGCTCTGCGATGTGTACTTACTCATTCGTAACAGTAATGCCTAAATTAAAGACTGCAAGACTTGGGGAAATTCTCTTGGATTTTGGTACCCATCATTTGAAGTAAAAGAAAAGAGAGGAAGAGTATCATTACAGTTCTGTATCTTCATGATGAGGTGAACACTAAGAGTGTGGTGATTTTAAGAATATTGATGGATGCTATTTGTAAACATAGATGTCAGTAGTAAAATGCTCTTCTTTCTAATAGTGGCTTGAATATGAAATCTACTTATGCTATTTAAAACGATTCAATTCAAAATATAGCTATATAGTTTGCATTAAAATTTAGCTTTTTATCTCAAATTGTTACCTAGGCAGCAGCTGTAGGTATCTCACTTCAGTTTCTGAATGCACAAAAACACACATATAATATAAACAGGCATATTTGGCTCTTCTCTGATTGCAAAAACCTATAATTTTCTTCAAGAATACATGAATGACAGTTTTGAGGAGGTCAGCTAGGGAAATGATATTGAGGACAGTCTGTTTATTATAACTTCAGTCTGAATATGCATTTAGCTACATTGGGAGTGCTACATTGTAGAGGACACAGTCTGTTAATCGGCTGTGCTTAATCCCTTGCCTTTATCATGTGAATCCGTGCATGCTCTAAAGGGGATTGCAGCCTGCTATCATAACTACTGAAACAAGCAAAACAAAACCTACCAACCAACAAGTTTGGTTTCTTGCAAGTGAACCATAAAAACTGCATTATATCAATGCCAGATAAAAATATTATTTAAGCAATATCAACAAATCTGTCATTTTAGTTTAATACTGCTTTCTTCAGACCAAAAGAGGAAAAAGAAGTCACATTTTTCCTTTGTATATGGTCAAAAGTACCAGAATACACACAAAATTCTTTGCTGTATGGCAAATAAAGTGAGTTTTCAATGTGTTAAACTACTAACAGCTAAATGTTTCTCAGGGATTAATTTAAAAAGTACTTAACATCTTTGGGGTGTGCGAATAGTATAATCAAAAAATGTGGGGTTGGAAGGGGCCTCAAAAGTCATCAAGTCCAGCCCTCTACACTGAGGCAGGACTAAATAAACCTAAACTATCCTTGACAGATATTTGCGTAACCTGTACTTAAAAACTGCCGACGATGGGGATTCCACAGCCTCCCTTGGAAGGTTCATTCACTATTGGAGAACCCCCTTGTGGCTGCATTGGGGGATCAGCGCCACTTGGTCATGTCGTGACCCTACTTGCTCTCTAGGAGCTGCAGTTTCTTCTTCATGGCTTGGTTTTGCGGCCAGGTCACTATACAGTGCTCCCCTTCTGAGGTAACGTCTTGCCGGACTAGCTGTGAGGATGCCACTCCAGGTAGTCTTCTGATTCCAGAATGTTACCCTTTCCCAGTGTTTGATAGGAGGCCTTGGGCCCACCTGCTACTTTGTTTCCCAGCCCAGGGATCCTACAATCAAAGGCCAAGGTCTGCATTGTCTCAATTTGTACTGCTGTTTTCCTGGGATTTTTCCTACACTGCCATCTGCAGGCTTCCTTCACCACCACACCTCTGGGTAAACCTTCCCTCCAGGTCAGCATTCCAGGGCTTTTGCTCTCCCCTGAGTTTTTACCTTCTCACCTCATTAAGACCAGAGTGACTACTGACCTCCTTTCTGCTTTCACTTCCTGGGTTTATATAAGCCCTCATTTAGACCTGCCCCCTTGGGCTTCATCTTCAATTAGTGTGTGTCAGTGAAGCCTAATTCTCCTCCCAGGTGCAGCCTAATGGTTAATTAGCCCTTCTGAGCCACCTTAGCACCTTCAGGGGTGGGGGTGGGAGTGTGTGTGGGTGGGTGGGAGTGGAGGGGAACAACACATCACAGAAGCCTATTCTAGATCTTAACTATCCTTAAGGTTAAAACAGTATTTCTAATATCTAACCTAAATTGTCCTTGCTGCAGATTAAACTCATTAGTTCTTCTGTCCTATTTTCAGTGGACATGGAGAACAGTGCATCACCATCCTCTTTATAAAAGCCCTTGATGTATTCAGGTCCCCTCAGTCTTCTTTTCTCAAGGCTAAGAATACCCAGTTTTTTTAAACATTTCCTCATAGTTCAGGCTCTCTAAACCTTTTATCATTTTGGTTGCATTCCTCTGGATTCTCTCCACTTTGTGCACATCTTTCCTAAAGTGTGGCACCCAGAACTGAACACAGTAATCTGGCTGAGACCTCACCAGTGCCAAGTAGAGTGGGACACTTAGCTCCCATGTCTTACAGATGACACTCCTGTTAATAAACCCCAGAATATTAGCCTTTTTTTTTTGCAGCTGTGTCATGTTGTTGATTCATATTCAATTTATGATCTACTATAAGCCCCAGATTCTTTTCAGCAGCACTACCATTTAGACAGTTATTCCTAATTTTGTAGTTGCATATTTGATATTTCCTTCATAACTGAAGGAATGCCCTTGCATTTATTGAATTTCATCTTGTTGGATAAGACTAATTCTTCAATTTACCATTATAGGCATGCGCACAGGGAGTACCAGGTGTACCCAGGCACAGCCTAATGTCTCAAAAAAAAAGTGGCTTTCAATGCAGAGTGCGGCACCTTTAAAAAAATAAATAAATACAATTCCCTGGGTGCACGCCTTAATGAAATGTGCTGCTCACTCCTATGTTTACCATAGTTATTTTGAATTCTAGCCCTGTCCTCCAAAGTGCTTGCTACCCCTTCCAGCTTGGTGTCATCTGCAGATTTTATGAATATACCCTCTACTCCATTCTACAGGTCATTAATGAGAATATTGAATAGTAACAGACCCTGCAGAACCCCACTAGATATGCTCTCCAAATCTGACCACAAACCACTGATAACTACTCTCAGTTCAGCTAAACTGGTATGAAGGGCTCTTGAAACGCTTAGGGCAAAGTAAATAGATGCAAAGCCACAAAAAATAGCAAGATGCCATGACACTGCAGTGGTGAGTGAGTCAGGCCAGAATTTCTTCATTAGTGAAAGGGAAGGGTAAGCATAGTATAATATTTTACTGCAGAGTATTAGGAAAAAAAATCTTAAAGTATAACAGGAATATTAACAGTAGCCCTTGGTTGAGGCAGCAGAGTTCAGTCTAGCAGAAAGGTGCAAGAGTCTGAAGTGAGGTGAAGGTGAAGAGTCTTCATATTTACCTTTGATCAAACAAACAAATAAAAAGTTAAGGACAACACAAAGTAGATGAATAAGGGCTGCATATGATGTTTGCTGTAAGAGAAATATAGGTTGCTCTGTATACTGCTATTTCAGATTTGGCAGATCTTTGTGTGCATACAATTAACAGTGCAATGTGGTTTCATCATACGTTCTTTTGGCACACATGTACTGTTTAACTCATACCTAATCTATGACCAGATCTGATTTTTCATTGACAGGCTGCTGGGATGTTGTGTGTGAGTGTGTGTGTTTGTGTGTATGTATCATGATTCTTGTTCTGGTGGTCCAATTAAAAATGAGCTTCCCAGTGACTTCTTTACCTCGTATAATGTAGGCCAGCACATGACTGAAATTGCTTATTTAGTGCATCATGCTAATTTTTGGCTGAAGCCACAGGCTCTGAACAGCTTAGGTAAACCAGATGCACAAATGGTGTGCATTAAAGTTAGAGGTGCTATTCCAGTTTACACTAGCTGAGGATCTCGCCTTATAGTTCAAACACATATAAGTAACATGGATTGAATTAACCTTGGATTACTCATAACTTGAAAAATAGTGACACAGATGTAAGTATATAATATTAAAGTTTCTTATGTGACTCTTTTCAGGGTTGGGGAGCACTGGAACTTTTTCAAGGATATCAGCCCTATTTTTATACAGTGCTATGAAATAGCACCTTTAATACCTATGGTACTTCATGTTTTGGTAATGTGCATGTGCAGATCTGAGATCAGACTTACAGACCTTCATTGGAGCTGGGAAGTTGAAGTATCAGTAGATGACTAGAGCAGCCTTTCTTCTCCCAAATTAAGCCTTAATACAAACCCTCCTAGCCTAGACATAGTTTCATGTTTGAATAGCTACATATTTGTCGTTTGTCAACTATTCTTACCATCCTGTTTAGCACACTTTTATTTATTCACCACTTTTAGATTTCAGCAGATATCAAAATGATGCTGATTCATTGTTTAGGTCTGTGTGTGTATATATACACCTAACCATAGTCTTAGGAAATTCAGAATCAATTTACCTGACTCTTTGTATTTGTTTACCATTGCATGACTTCAAAAGGTATTCACTTTTGTGCCTTCCTACACATATGCACTGATTTTATAATTTGCATTGGAATCATAAATTTGAATTTCCATATTTTTCTGTAGTTATAAAACATTAAGGTAAAGATTTTTAGTGTGTTTTTAATAGTTACATTTTAAGTGCACTGAAATATAACAAAAATTGGATATATATATGGATATAATTGGCTATATATATCAGACAATATAGCATGGCCTTTCATTAAAAAAAAAACCCTACAAAATATAGCATGGGTTACAATACATAGTATAGTAGGTCTAAAATTAAGCCACAGATTCTATCTATGGCGTGTCTGTTTGTTAACCTCTTACCATTTCTAACCCGCTTCAGTTCTGGTTTTGCCTTGGAAAAAAATATAATTCAAGTTTATAATTCTCTTCTGTTTCAATTAGCTTGTCAACTCACATTATACATCAATAACACACAAAATTAAAGACAATAAGACCTACCCTTTGGTAAAGTACTGATGCAGCTTTCCAATATGAGAAGGATTAATAACAGATAACAATTACAATACAAAAGTGATAACACAGTATTTTTAACATTTAATCCATATTAAACACATTCATTGGCAGCAACCTTAAGGGAGGGGTTACAAATCTGTTTCCATTTTGAAAGGTAAATGATACAATGAGTCCCTTGAAGTCATTTGTTCCCTCCACCATTAGGATCCAATAAATCATTTGCTCCTAATCCAGAAATGCTGCAGCATCTGTGAAAAAGAAGGCATATGGCTGACTTCTACAATGAACCCTTAGCCTAGCAGGATAAAGCCATGTGTAATCCAGGCCCTTATTTTTCATTCTTGCTTCTAACAGTCAGAAATATCTTCTGACACCAAAGAATGGGACTTCAAGCTGACTAAAATAAAATTCTTAAATCCTTAGAGCTGAACTCAGATTTAGCTGCTGATTTCCAAATACTGTTCTTCAGTCTAAGAGTTGCCATTTCCCAGGCACTTTGTAGGATCGTGGAGAAATGGCAGTTTCAGGAATGCAATATGCAAGGAAGCCTTGCAGAGTGGGTTCAAAATACAGGAATTTCTCACATAAAGTCGTCCCGGTTAACATTTCGTTATTACGTTGCTGATCAGTTAGGGAATATGCTCATTTAAAGTTGTGCAATGCTCCCTTCTAATATCCTTTGGCTCCCTGCTCTGTCCACTGCTTGCAGAAAGAGCAGCCTGTTGCAGCAAGCTGGTGAGGGCTTGGAACCAGGATGGACTGATAGCCCCCCTATCAGTTCCCCCTATCAGCTCCCTGCTACCCTAATTTCCCTGTGCAGCAGCCATCCAGCAGGCTAACAATTGCCAGCAGTTCAGATGTCCCTCCCCCACTGCCATGTGCTGCTCCTGCCCTCTGCCTTGGAGCTGCTCCTGAGAGCCTCCTGCTTACTGTGCTGGAAAGCGGGAAGGGGAGCTAATGCCAGGGTGTTCCCCTCCCCTCTGCTCCTGCACCCTGTTTACCCCTTCTCCATATAAAGCAGTCTGAGGGCATGGAGGAAGAGAAACAGAGAGCTGGAGGCAACAACTGCTGACTCAACTTCCTGATTCACTTAAAAAGGCAATGTGCGTAAGAATGCGGTCATCTTACTCATTTTAATGGGCAGTGTGCATCTCTCTCTTTCTTTCCCATACACAAGGTGTGTCTGTCTCTGTCTGCTATGCTGTCTCCCTGATGCAGAGTGTGAGAGGCTATGTTAATAACAATGTGTTAACCATTGAGGGCTCAGCCAAAAGCTGGCTCGTCATTTAGCAGTAAGGCATTCCCTGGAAAATATCCCACCCTCTGACTTCACCACCTCAACCAAGCTCCGCAATCATCATCATTGTGTACCAGTATTAAATTGTTTGTTTAAAACTTATACTGTGTGTCTGTATAATATATATATAATATAGCCTTTTGTCTGGTGAAAAAAATTTCCCTGGAACCTAACCCCCTCATTAATTCTTATGGGGAAATCAGATTCATTTAACATTGTTTCGCTTGAAGTCGCGTTTTTCAGGAACATAACTACAACGTTAAGTGAGGAGTTCCGGTAATTCTTTCTTAGCACCATTATAACTGATTATAGGGCGACAATGAGAAGTGTTGAGTTCTCTTTGGCAGCAACTCAAATTGAGACCCAGAATCTGGCATTAGCCAGTCTGAACAGACTTTCCATTGTATTTTCACTATCACTATCTCCTGCTGAAAAGGAAAGGGGGATGAAATCACTAATACACTATGGATATCTAAGTGTGGTGTTGTTGCTACATGATCCTTTTGGTTAACCTGACTGGTGGTGTCTCAGAAGTAGAAGCAGTGCCACTTGGCTGAGGATACAAAAGAAATATAGGTGTAGGCCAACTTACAGACTAGTTGTAGCTCATTTGATTATAGACAGCCCCAACTGGTGAATTCACAGTGAATGATATTGGAAGCAGGTTAAGTTGAATAAATTGTGTTTTATTAAACCGCCCATTCCTAGGTTTCCTGGTTCCTATCAATAACTGCCCCTCCAGGGAATATGGGCACTCTGACTACAGTTCTGTTGATCATGATACATCTCCTCTATTTTACAAACATTTTAATAGAAATATTGAAATCTGATGATTGATGCCCAGACCCCCCCATCCCGCATTCTCTTGGTCAGAAGTTGTTATCACGCTGCCAAGTTAGAGTTTTGTCTTCTCAAAAACTCATCTGGTTACATCAGGGATCGGCAACTTCGGCATGCGGGACTGCAGAGTAAGCACCCTTAGTGGGCCCTGCTGCTTTGTTTACGTGGCGGTTCGCCGATTGCGGCTCCCACTGGCCACGGTTCCCTGTCCTGGTCCAATCAGCCCCCATTGGGCCGGGACAGCAAATCGCGCCCAGTGGGAGCTGTGATCAGCAAACCTCCAGGTAAACAAAGAAGTGGGGCACGCTAAGGGTGCTTACCCTGCAGTCCCGCTTGCTGAGGCTGCTGATCCCTGGATTACATAATTTCTGAGGTAGTTTGATCTCCTCAACATGTGACCACACTAGGATTCACCCCTCTCTGTTTCCTTGTCACCGGTCTCCAAGTCTAGCAAACTATCTCTCTGAGGAATCTCCTCCCTCCCTGGAGGGTTGGCCTTCAGATAGTTCTGTCTCTCCATTTTGTGATGATCTCTATTCTGTAAGCTCTCTCTTGGTGTTGTGTCTCCTACTTCAAAAATGCCTCCTGCTCCTTCACATCACTGGTGTCTCTTCCTTAGTCACTTCATACAATTTGATGCCACTGCATTCCTCATGATTCCTTTAGACCATTCCTTCTGGCGTCTCTTCTACTGGTTGGATCCTCACAGGAGTGCATGCCTCCACAGCCAGTCGGTTTTTGCCTGACCTGCTGTACTCTAGTGTCTGCTTTCTCTGATAGTTGGCCAAATATTATTATTTTAATATTTTTTTAATGATTTCACCTTAATAATAAATGTGCTTGATTAGAAATAGCCATGTGGTAACTTGTAACTGTTGGCAATTATGCTGTTCATAGCCACTGGAGAGAAAGCAAAGTCCATACACTGGCCTGTTTAGGTATTCTGGCTTTCTGGAAGGATGGCAGTGTAGCTAGGCAACTGTGCAGCCTGGAAGAAACCTGTTGGGGTAGAGAGATGCAGAGGTGATGGCTGAAAAGGTGGGAGTTGGTGCTCAGGGTAAAGCACAAGTGGGGAATACGGGTGCAGTTGCCCTGAATTGTGACTCTCTTCCATTTGCTTCTTGCACTGCAGCTATAACATTCTGACACTCAGGGGTGGCTCCAGGCACCAGCCCATCAAGTGCATGCCTGGGGTGTCAAGCTACGGCGGGTGGCCAGACGGTAGCTGTTAGGGTGGCAGTCAGGCGGCCTTCGGCGGCGTTTCTGCGGGAGGTCCACTGGTGCCATGGATTCGGCGGCAGTTCGGCAACCGACGGACCACCCGCAGAAAAACCGCCGAAGGCCACCTGACTGCCACGCTTGGGGTGGCAGAATATGTAGATCCATCCCTGCTGACACTGCACTCTGATAGGATCCTGGCTTATATTGCTATGTTCCCTCAAAGCATTCTTAAAGTGCGTACCATCCACCACCACAAATGACAGTTGGTATTTTCTGTTACTTTTTGTGTTGTTGTAGCCATGTTGGTCCCAGGATGTTAGAGAGACAAGATGGGTGAGGTAATATCTTTTATTGGACCAACTTGTGTTAGTAAGAGAGACAAGCTCTTGATAAATCAAATTCACACTACATCTGTGACATGCTCAAAGGGAAATCTCTCTTTCTCTTTGGTTATGAGGAGCTTGGGAATTTAACACTTTGTAACCTTGAGATCTTTTAAACTGTGAGATAATCTCCCAAATGAAACAAAAGAAGTTCCATTACTTGGTGCATTTCAAAGTAGATTGAACAAAGAATTAAAAATACACTGTCAGAAACAATTCTGCAAAGTTAAGTGCTGTGTGAACCATATGAGCTCATTGTTTTGTTCCAGATATTTTTAATTTATTTATGAAAGAAGTGTAAAATGTAAAACAAGATGAAGATGCATCTATTCCTCTTCCTCCTCTTCAAAGAAATCCAGATGAAGAAGCCACTAATGATATTAAAATGAAACCAAGCACTAAAATAGAACTGAATGCTACTGAACAGCTTTGCCATTTTACTTTCACTCCTTTTTGAGATGAAAGAGTACCATTAATATGGGTGGTTTCATATTCTCCTCCATTGCGCATTACTTGAATTAGATTTAATAGTCAAAGAGTGACAAATCACTGATGAGATAGCACTCTAATTTAGTGGTGTTAATACAGTATCTAGCCAAATAAAAGAGTAAGAAAAAAGCATTTGATTTGCAATAGGACATTTGTTTCTACATCAGTATCATGCATGGAACTACAGATGGATTTGCATTCTTAGTGTGTGCATGTTTTCTACCAGTATGTTGCTCTCTGTGCTCAAAAGGACAGACTGGATGAAAATAATTATTACAAAGCCAAGGAAATGAACTGATGCTATCAGCCAATTTGCTCTGAAGTGTTAAAAATCCATGATCTAAATAATAGCAAAAGGAAACTTTGTCTTATAAATGAGTTCGCTGCAGGCAGATATATAGCCAAGAATAAATATATTTGCAATGCTTAATCAGCTCCTTACAAAGCAAACGTGGTTTTTGTGATAAACAGCTTTTGTTATGTCTCATTCAGAAATGCTCTTTATTGCTGGTTTGCTTTAAAGTGGGTTTTTAATTGACAAAATATGACAGACTTAACAAAGAGAACCTACTCCATTATCTCTCTGGTGGCTACAGAATTAGTTTTTTATATATATATTTACATGCAGTGCTGATTGGAAAACATGAGTAGCTATCAGTAGGACTTAGTAAATGTACAGCAGTGGAAATTAAAAGCATCTCAAAATGGCCCATAAGTAAAAGATTTTAGTAACTTCTGCACCTCACACTTCTTTAAGGATGGTTTTAAGCAGGTACTTCAACACCTAAAATTTCACCTTATTTTTTAAAAATATATAATTTGATGAAGCAAATTTAAATTTTAAATCTGTTTTTAAAAAAATCTCTTGCTGAAAAATTTTAAATAATCATGGATTCAGTACCTACAAAATGCCACAATAATTGCACATTACTAATAGCATGCCATACAGCCAACAAAGGGAGCACAAGGTACCTAGTAAAATGTATTTTTCTACCTGCGTTGACATCACAGATGACATCACAATTTTGAATGGAAATAAGGTGTACATTTTTGACAGTGAGGGTAATTAACCACTGGCATAATTTCATAGCGTCTCAGACCAGAAGGGATTATTATGATCTTGTGGTCTGATCTCCTGTATTGCACAACCTGTAAAAATTCTCCCAAAATAATTTGTGCAGTATATCTTTTAGAAAAAAATCTATCTTGATTTAAAATTTGAGTGATGGAGAATCTAGTATGACCCTTTGTAAATTATTCCAAAAGTAATTACTGTAATTACTCTCACAGTTAATATTTTTTTCCGTATTTCCAATCTGAATTTGTCTAGCTTCAACTTCCAGCCCTTAGAGTATGTTATATATTTTTTCTACTAGACTGAAAAACCAATTGGTAAATATTTGTTCCCATGTACATACTTACAGACTGTAATCAAGCAGCCTTTACCCTTCTCTTTATTAAGATAAAATGATGGAGCTCTGAATCTATCACTGTATGGCATGTTTTCTAATCATTTAATCATTCTTGTGGCTGTTCCCTGAATGTTCACCAATTTGTCAATATCCTTCTTGAATTGTGGGCACCAGAACTGGGCACAGTATTCCAGAAGTGGTCACACCAATGCCAGATAAAGAGGTATACTCCCTCTGCTTTTACTCAAGATTCCCCTGTTTATGCATCCCAGGATCACAAAAGTTCTTTGGCCACAGCATCATTTTGGTACCTCCTGCTCAGCTGATTGTCCACCATGACCCCTAAATCTTTTTCAGAATCACTACTTTCCAGGATAGCGTTCACCATCCAGTAAGTATGGTCTACTTTGATACTAGATGTATACATTTACATTTAGTCATGTTAAAACACATATTATTTGCTAGCACCCAGTTTGCCAATTGATCCAGATTTTTCCACAAAGAGACATGTCCCTTCATTATTTACCACTCCCAAGACATTTTTGTCATCTGCAACCTTATAAGTGATGGTTTTAAGTTCTCTTATAGGCCATTGTTTAAAAAACTTTAAATCGCATAGTCCAAGAACCAATCCCTGTTGGACCTTTCTAGAAACACACCTGATCTATGATGATTCCCATTTACAACTACATTTTAAGAGCTATCAGTTAGCCAGTTTTTTAATCCATTTAATGTGTGCCGTGCTAATTTTGTATTGTTTTAATTTTTAATCAGAATGTTGTATGGTACCAAGGCAAATGCTAATCAAAACTATTACATTATCTTGTAATCTCATCATGGTATGACATTAGCTTTCTTCCAGTCTTTTGAAACTTTCCCAGTGTTCCAAGACTTAACTAAAATCAACATTAATGATCCAGAGAGCTCCTCAGTCAGTTATTTTAAAACTCTTTGATGCAAATTATCTGGACCTGCTGATTTAAAGATGTCAAACTCCAGTGGAATGACCCAACTGGGTTTTGACACCCAGCCTGGTTAGGTACTTTTGAAATCACACCAGATGTGAATTCAAAAATACCTAAGTCCGAGGGAGCTAAAGGAGTTGGCAGATGTGATTGTAGAGCCATTGGTCATTATCTTTGAAAACTCATGGCAATTAGGGGAGGTCCTAGATGACTGGAAAAAGGCTAATGTAGTGCCTATCTTTTAAAAAGGGAAGGAGGATCCAGGGAACTACAGACCAGTCAGTCTCACCCCAATCCCTGGAAAAATCATGGAGCGTGTCCTCAAGGAATCAATTTTGAAGCACTTACAGGAGAGGAAAATGATCAGGAACAGTGAGAATGGATTCACCAAGTGGAAATCATACCTGACTACACTAATTGCCTTCTATGATGAAATAACCATCTCTGTGGATGAGGGGAAAGCAGCGGACATGTTATTCCTTGACTTTAGCAAAGATTTTGATATGATATTCTTGCCAGCAAGTTAAAGAAGTATGGGCTGGATGAATAGTCTGTAAGGTGGAGAGAAAGCTGGCTAGATCAGCGGGCTCAATGGGTAGATGGCTCCATATCTAGTTGGCAGCCGGTATCAAGCGGAGTGCCCTAAGGGTCAGTCCTGGGTCCGGTTTTGTTCAATATCTTCATTATTGCTCTGGAGAATGGCATGGACTACACCCCCACCAAGTATGCAGATGACACTAAACTGGGAGGAAAGGTGTGCTAGAGGGTAGGGATAGGATATAGAGGGATCTAGAAAAATCAGAGGATTGGGCCAAAATAAATCTGATGAGGTTCAGTAAGGACAAGTGTAGAGTCCTGCACTTAGGATGGAAGAATCCCATGCACTGCTACAGACTAGGGACCAAGTGGCTAGGCAGCAGTTCTGCAGAAAAGAATCTAGGGGTTACAGAGAACCAGAAGCTGGATATGAGTCAACAATGTGCCCTTGTTTCCAAGAAGGCTAACAATATTTTGGGCTGTATAAATAGTAGCATTGCCAACAGATCAAGGGACATGATCTTTCCCCTCTATTTGGCATTGATGAGGCCTCATCTAGGGTACTGTGCCCTCAGGAGATGGTGGAATCTTCTTTCTTAGAGGCTTTTAAAATCAAAAAAGCCCTGGCTGGGAAGATTTAGTTGGGGATTGGTCCTGCTTTGAGCAGGGAGCTGGACTAGGTGACCTCCTGAGGTCCCTTCCAATCCAGATATTCTATGATTTTATGATTCTATCAGTATCTTTTGGACACCAAAATACCTTTGAAAATCAGTCCTTTACTACTTAATCTCTGTTCAATTATTTCACTACTAAGTAATGTTAAATATATCAGGTATCTTCCAAAATTGCTCCATTTTACCATATCTGAAGATCACTAACGTATTTGTTTATTCCCAGGACTTTTGTGTCCCTTTCATTATGTTACATTTTGTTTATTTACCTCCCAATTTTGCCACTTTCTGTGCAGGTTTCTTTACTCTTCTTTGTACTGCCATGGTAAAGCAATGCTGAATATTTCTTATTCCTTAATTTTCTTTTTTAGCAAGGTTAACAATTCACAGGAATTGTTGTCTATTGGGCCTAAAGTGTGGTGTATTGTAAGGAGCCCCAATCTTCGTTCACTCTTGCTGATTTAAATGCTTTCTCACACTTCCCCATGCTTACTTGTGTTTCTTTATTTCCTCCAAGTTACTTTTAGTTAAATCTTATGCAACATGAACTGTTGCTGTCTTTTGTAAACCCATTCCTTATTTAAATGAGCCGCAAGTAGCTCCCAGTTGGTATGAAATATTTAGTTAGTTTCTTCCTATGATCAAAAACTTAAGTCGGAATGACTTCTCTAATTTTTGTTCCTGAAGTTTTTCTCTAAGAACATGTTGAACTGGACTATTCCAAGAACTGTTTTTGATACATTTTTTGATCAGTCTCTTCTCTGTAAACAAACAAACACATGGTCCTACAATAAAGGTTGTCAATAGATTTTAAAGACTCAAAAAGAGGACGTGACCTTGTTTTATTCAGAAGCAATGGTATTCACATCAATTTTTGGCATATACACAAGGTAACTTGTGTCTTCATTGTTATTAATAGTCCTCACAGGTTATAACTTTATAAGAATGGAAATTAAATAGACAGGAATAGAGAGAGAAGATGGTCTTGTGATAAAGGTACTAGTCTGGAGCTGAGGAGATCTGGATACAGTCCTTGGCACTACCACAGACTGCCTTTGTGAGCTTCAGCAAATCACTTAATCTCGCTGTGGTTCAGTTACCCATCTGTACCATGGGGAGGATAATAATTCTTTTCTCTCCTGGTCTACTTACATTATAAACTCTTGGAGGTAGGAAATGTCTCTGATTTAGCACATGTAAAGTAGGTACTACAAATAAAAATAGTAAGCTCTAAAACGAAGAACTACTCAGCAATTACCCGAGTTATCCTCCATGCCTCATAATGACTACAAGGTTCTTCACACCTCTTTTCATTTTGGTTCATCATCTCTCTGTAAGCTGCCTCCTCTCCATCTCTCTAGCAGCCCATTCACAGGCAGCAATTCACATATCTTGGTCGTTAGATGTTTGTGACATCTAAGTGAAGATCTTGCAGGTCCTGAGGGCAATGGATTTAGGAGTCATTGTACCATGAAGAAATTAAAGCATTCAGAAGTAAGGTTTAAAACTGGGGCATCTAAAAGATAATTTGACTGATTTACTGACAGAAGAAGTGTAAACCCTGCTAAGAAAATTAAATTGAATCCTTTACTCTCTGTGTTCACAAAATGGAGCCCGAGACAAGAAGGCAGACATATATTTCTTTCAAGAGGAAGAAGACATAGGAAAGAAATCAGAATCATGCCAGAACAGAATTTCAGGGCATTCAGATATTGACAGGTGGGTAAACCTCTGTGGCCAAGTGAGACAGAAAAAAATGCCAACAGGATATTTCAAAACTTGTACAAGATGAGAAAACATACTGATGTATGCAAAAGAAGCAGTCTTTAATCTGTGCTGAACAATTAACAGGTTCATGCACCCAAAGAATTTACTAACTGAGGGCATGATTGAAAACAATGTATATAATAATTTACAGTACACAGAGTGAAGGTTTTTAGCGGAAACTACAGTGTTAGGATAGGACTGCTAATTCAAAGAAACATATTTGGGATGTTCTTAAGCTTTCTCCTATTTTCAGTTATCATATGATGGTAAATTTCCTTAATAGCACAGTAATAAAGCCATACGTTTTAGAGTTCTGAGAACTATAAGAAGTATTTGATACGGCAAATTTGCCAGAAGGCTATAACTAATAAATATCAAATTGAACAAGATTTTTCAGAATATGGTGTACATAAAATGCGAGTTGGATATAAAGAAATAACAAATTAATGTTAAACTGTAGGTAACTCCAAAATGGGAATGTTTGAAGTTCTGCAAGTTCTTTATTTTATCGTAAAAACCTATTTTAAAAGGCAAGGGTATCTCATCTGCCAGTCAAACTTGTTCAGCCCCTCTACATGATAGAAAAATCAAGAGAGCAATGTTCAGAAGTTTGAGGCTTGAAGAAATTTACTTTGGGGGGTACCCCTAAAAATCAACTAGTTAAGTACATTTTTGTTTCCAATATAATTTTAATGTAATTTAGATTTGGGGGAAGTTGCAGTTGGCTAAAATATCATTTGTTTATATCCTTCTGGTAAAGTAGTGAAATCAAATGCCTTCTACAAGACTGCAACTAAATCTTTGGAATCTTTATTGAGCATTTAAGCTTTATTACACAATCATAAAATCTTATGATTTCTGTAGGGTAGTTGTGAGGCAAAATAACTATAATTTAAAGCGTAAACTTATCCATGATTATATTTACACCTGAGTTTTTGGTAATGCTGTACTTAGCACTCAAAAGTTTTCTGTTAATTAAAAACAAAACAAAACAAAACATCTTATCTTACACAGAGATTACAAAGAGATAATCATTCAGAATCCAAGAACAATGCATTCTGTATTGCTGACTCAAGTGTCACAAAATATCCATTATATTTTGTACCTCTGAATTCTCTCTGTGAAGTCATAATATATAAGCAAGCTTGTCACCAGAAGGGGAGTAAGGGTTAATAAGATGTCCTTTTACTCTTTGATATGGGCACTCTGTACCAGTTTGGAACACAGAAGAAGAAGCAGGCTCCACAAAACTGCTAATTCCCTCTCACCTCAACTTTACACAGATGAACTGGGAGGGTGAAGTCCTGGACTCCATCCCACCTTCAGGGTGGTGGCAGGCGTATCTACGTTGGGTGCTGGGTGATGTACGTTGTGGTGGATATAAAGTCAGTGTAGTTTTCCTCCTCCCTCAGCAGATTAAGATTCCGTGACTTATTGTGACAATAGGGGAGTAAATCTGCTTTTCAGGCTGTTCCTGAGACAGTGCAAAGATACACTACTCTTTGACTCACGTCATATTGAAAAGTGGCACTCTGATTCCATGTGTACAGTGGAAACATGTTGTTCATCTATTGCAAAAGTGGTTACCCTGTGTCCAGTTGGCTTAGGCTACTCGTGTTGGGATATATACACTTACACCTTTGGTACTACATGAACCAGTTACAAGTGGGCTGTGTGGAATGATTAGGATTTTTTTTTACTCTAGGAATCACAACATAAAAATCCTTTAAAATCTTTATTATGCATAGAAATAAACATTTGAATTGCTTTTCCCTTTACAAGTTAAACTCTCTTTTAACAATTTTTCTTCTTTCCTCTCCATTTAGTTGTTTAGTCTCTTAAAAGGAAATATGTTGTTTGGCAGCCTCTTGCATGATTTCAGAAGCTCTTTCTGTGAGAAAAGAGAATCTTGCTTTATTTCTGTCCAGGCTGTATTTCTGATCTCTCTTGGTCCCCCCTCCTTTTTTCAAGCATACATCAAAGGTGTTTGTAAAACCTCAAAGTTTAATAGCATTTTATAGAATTTCATTAACTTGCTTTTTGTCTAGCAGGGCTTTTACAGTCATTCTTTGTATTTCTCATGAGTCTCATTCTTCTGGAACCTCTTTAGTTTTCAGTAGTTTATTTTTCAGGTTATAATGCTCAGTGTCAGATTCAATACTAATTCCCTTAATGCCTTTATAGAATCTGGATCAGCTGATTCGTATATTTTCCATTTACCAATAGTCATTTATGAACAACTGTTTTTTCACAGTAGTCCTTCCTAAGTGTCTAGACTTCTTTCCTTTCTTAAAGATAGACTCAGAAAAAGAGTTCAGTATCACAGACATTTCTGTGTCATCATTCATTTAATCACCCTTATGAGGATGTGAGGGAGATTCCCAAACCTCAGCCCTTCTTTTTAGGTGACAGATCTGAGGAACTATCCCAGACTGAGATATCAGTAGAGGAGGTTTTGGAACAAATGGATAAATTAAACAGCAATAAGTCACCAGGACCAGATGATATTCACCTAAGAGTTCTGAAGGAATACAAATGTGAAATTGCAGAACTACTAACTCTAGTCTGTAATCTATCATTTAAATCAGCTTCTGTACCAGATGACTGGAGGACAACTAATATGACACCAATTTTTTAAAAGGGTTCAGAGGTGACCCTGGTAGTTACAGGCCTGTAAGCATGACTTCAGTACTGGGCAAACTGGTTGAAACTATAATAAAAAACAATATTGTCAGACATATAGATTAACATAATTTGTTGAGGAAGAGTCAACATGGTTTTAGTAAAGGAAATTCATACCTCACCAATCTACTAGAATATTTTAAGGGATTCAACAAGGATGTGGACCAAGGGAATCCAGTGAATATAGTGTACTTAGATTTTCAGAAAGCCTTTGACAAGGTCCCTCACCTCAGGCTGTTAGGCAAACTAAGCTGCCATGGGATAAGAGGGAAGATGCTCTCATGCACTGGTAACTGGTTAAAAGATAGGAAACAAAGGGTAGGTATAAATGGTCTGTTTTCAGAATGCGGAGAAGTAAATAGTGGAGTCCCCAGAGGTTTGTTCTGGGACTGATCCTATTCAACAGACTCATAAATGATCTGTAAAAAGGGGTAAACAATGAGGTGGAAAAATTTTCAGATGATACAAAATTACTAAAGATAGTTAAGACCCAAGCAGACTTCAAAGACCTACACAAGGATCTCTCAAAACTGGGTGACTGGGCAACAAAAAGGCAGATGAAATTTAATGTTGATACATACAAAGCACTGCACATTGGAAAGCATAATTCCAACTATTCATATAAAATGATGGGGTCTAAGTTAGCTGTTACCATTCAAGAATGAGATCTTGGAGTCATTATGGATAGTTCTCTGAAAACATTCACTCAGTGTGTAGCGGCAGTCAAAAAAGCGAACAGAATGCTGGGAATAATTAAGAAAGGGATAGATACTAGGACAGAAAATATCATGTTGTTTCTATATAAATCCATGATATGTCCATGTCTTGAATACTATGTGCAGATGTAGTCGCCCCATCTCCAAAAAGATGTATTGGAACTGGAAAAAGTTCAGAAAAGGGCAACAAAAATGATTAGGGTTATGGAACGTCTTCCGTATGAGGAGAAATTAATAAGCCTGGGACTTTTCAACTTGGAAAAGAGACTGCTAAGGGGAGATCATGACTGATTTAGAGAAAGTAGAGAGGGAACTGTTGTTTATTGCTTCTCATAACACAAGAACTAGGGGTCACCAAATGAAATTAATAGGCAGCAAGTTTAAAACAAATAAAAGGAAGTATTTCTTCACACAACACATACTCAGCATGTGGAACTCCTTGCCAGAGGATGTGTGAAGGCCAAGACCATAATAGGATTCAAAAATTAACTGGATAAATTCATGGAGAACAGGTCCATCAATGGCTGTTCTCTAGCCTCTGTTTGCCAGAAGCTAGGAATGAGCGACAGAGGATAGATCACTTGATGATTACCTGTTGTTCTCATTCGCTTTGGGGCACGTGGCATTGGCCACTGTCAGAAGACAGAAAACTGGGCTAGATGGACCCTTGGTCTAACCCAGTAGGGCCATTCTTAAGTACATTACTTTGAGATGGAAACTGAAAAACCCTCCTGCCATTAGAACTGGTGCCTCCTGATCA
The DNA here is from genome assembly GCA_007922305.1 of Dermatemys mawii. Taxonomy (NCBI): domain Eukaryota; kingdom Metazoa; phylum Chordata; order Testudines; family Dermatemydidae; genus Dermatemys; species Dermatemys mawii. The sequence continues at coordinate 12,262,378 of ML677364.1, forward strand.
GGGTTCAGACATGTTAGTGTGAGGGGAAACTGCTACTGCTCATGCTGCACCTATGCTGTAGATAAATGGACTACTTCAGTCACTGGGACCCTCAATGTGGCACATTAATTAGCACTAAATGCACTTTAAACCATTTTAAATTAGAAGAGCAGTTGCCATAGCAGCCACCATATTATATTGAGAATTAAGGTGCCTGTTAAAGAGAATTTCCAGTCTCTGACAAACTCGAAAGAAGAGGATATGAATACGAAAAGCAATTTACTAAGCCTGTCATTTTCCTTAATATCTTTTCTATTTAAAATATTTGGGTGTGAATAAGAGTTTCTATGCTCTTGCCATTATTTACGATGTCCTTTTATGAAAATGAGTACGATGGTCTCAATTTACCTTCACTTGAGGAAGAAAAAGGCTGGGCAAGAGATTGCTCCTTGTTTTAAACATAAAAATCTTTAATTGGGGAAGAAGAAATACAGTACAAAAGAAAAAAGAACACATCAGATGTGAATGTTAAATTTAAAAGAAACACACTTGAAAGTTTCTTGAAGTGTGAAAATTTCTTTCTAAAGTGGAGATTGTGTTGGTGAAACACTACATACAACAGTTAGTTTTTATAATGTTGTAATGCAGCAGTACATGTAGCATTTCTCAGTAAGAGGATACAGTTCACACTGTAAAAAGGATGTTGAAAAAATGGAGTGGGTACAGAAAGGATGTACAAAAATGATTTTAGGGCTGGCGAAAATGCATTACAGTGAGAAATATAAAGAGCTCAATTTAATTGACTTGTGAAAAAGAGGATTGAGAGGTGGTTTGCTAAGTGTAAGTATCTTCATGGGGAGAAAACACGGGGTACTAAATGAATCTTTCAGCAAGCAGACACTAGCATAACAAGAACCAAGGGATGATTAACCAACAAATTACCCAGGGCTGTGGTGGACTCTTCATCTCATGAAGTTTTCAGATCACAACTGGAAGCCTTTGTGGAAGGTATGCTCCTGAGCTCAGTGCAGGAGTAGCTGGGCCCATGAAAATAGGTCAGACTAGATTATCCAATGGTCCCGTATGGCTTAAAAACCTATGAATTAATGAATCTATAAATGTTATCGCATTTTAAATGCACATTTTGGTACTTTGGCTTTTATTTGCGGATCACAAATGTGGGTCAGCATTATTAGCCTCATTTACAGGTGAGAAAAAGAAAGCAGTGACAGTTTAAACAAGAGTAAAAGGTTAAAGTCCCACAGTGAATCAGCAGTTAGCAAATATACTTTTGAAAGATAGACAACATATTTGGGATTGGATGGAATCATTCATGCCAAAGACAAAGAGAGTGTACTTGAGTCTGTTCCAAAATTTTATCATATTTTCATGAGTCTAATAAGGAGTTTTGTGAACTGCTGATTTGACCATTGATCTTAAGCATATATATGAAAATTCCACTGTGTCTGAATCAAAATCTGTTGTGAGATGTGGACTCTCCTAAATCCTGATCAGGGGGTCACTCTGCAAACACGTTTCAGGCAGGTTTTCTTTTTGAAATTTGTATATGTATTTACTCTTGGTGAAAGGTGCTGGATTAGAAGCCCTGGAGAATGAAGTACCCTGTCCACAGAAATGGTAAAAACATGGCTCTTTGGAATTTACTCTGCTAACATGCCTCAAAAGCTTCCACTCCCAGAACCCTAATTAAAGCACATAAAAATAGACTCACATAGAAAAGAGACTCTTAAATATTGTAATTGGAATCAGGAAATTGTCTGTGTCTTTCTGGATGAGAAGCTTACTTTGATTACACTCCATAAAACTGAGTGACTAAAAATTAAGGTCTGAAAATGAATTTACTTGTCTGACAGCACTCATTATGAAACAACTGCCTATTGTTGCCAAAATAAAATAAAATAAAAATATAAATTGAGAAACTAAAAAGACTTAAAAAAAGAAAAGAAAAAGAAAAAAGTATGAATGACAAAGAAGCATGAAAGTGTTGAATAATAACTAACTGGATAAGATACAGCTCACACTAGTATCTTTACTGCTGGATAAGGTAATCTCACAGTAGAAAATGACTCAGTATTGCGGGGATACCAAAATCCGTGCAAGCCAGATCATAGGTAAAATTGCATGAAAGCTTCATTGCAATAGTAAATTTAAACATACCAGTAGAAATTACTTTGGTGGGCAAAAATGAATCAAGACATACAACAGTGAATGTAAGATGGGATGTACTTCCACCAAGGCCACTTATTCCTATGTGATACCCCTGGTTTTAGTTTGGTTGCCTGGCTGTAAAGCATGCAGAATTTGACCTTTACTGAACATCTTGAAAATCTGTTATGAAGAGTATCTTTATATATAACTGTGTGTTTGCATCAGAGACTCCTGTCTAGAAGCTGTACAAGATTTGGTACGATTTCTTAAATGGAATAGAAAAAAGATTTTGTGGTGATTTAAAATATGTTAGCCTGCATATTTGAGGTGCTTTTCAATCAAAAAACCAAATAGGCCAAACAAATGTAAGCAATGTTGTAGCTGTCTAGGTCCTGGGATATTATAGAGACAAGTTTGTCTCTCTCACCAACAGAAATTGGTCCATTAAAAGAAATTACCTTACCCACCTTGTCTCTCAAACATAAATGTAGCTACTATAAATGTAGTTATTTTAATTAGTCCTTAATTTCCAACTGGTCTGTCTGCCTCAGTGAGTATATTAAATTTGAGGTACACAAATACACTAACAATATTAGTATAATATGTATAATATATAGTATAGTATAATAATATATAATATAGTATAATAATAATAATATAGTATAATATATATAATATATAGTATAATAATAATAATATAGTATAATAATATATAATATAGTATATTATACTATATATAATATAGTATAATATGTATAATATGGGATATTATAGAGACAAGTTTGTCTCTCTCACCAACAGAAATTGGTCCATTAAAAGAAATTACCTTACCCACCTTGTCTCTCAAACATAAATGTAGCTACTATAAATGTAGTTATTTTAATTAGTCCTTAATTTCCAACTGGTCTGTCTGCCTCAGTGAGTATATTAAATTTGAGGTACACAAATACACTAACAAATTGCCACATAAAATGATTTTTCTAAGCAGTGTAGCCAAGAAACCACAAACTTTCCCATTTTATAGTACCAAATTGCTGGTAAATACTCAAAACACAGATTAAACTAAGACAAATGTATCAAATTATGATCTGAGGATAAATATTATTTCAACTAAAATGATTTTTTGTATAAATGGAATAAACTTGTTTTTTTCAAGCAAAAGTTCATAACAGTTTGGAGAAATAATTTTATACAAATTGGTTCTAAATGTAAGAGATGAATCCTTCAGTGACTTTTAAAGTCTTATTATCCACCCCACCCCCCAACAACTGAAATTCCTGTATGTTGTTCCTAGTGAGTATTTATTAAAATAAAGCTTTATGTCTCACAGTCATGGTGGTTATCGAAAAGCTAACTCAGATGTTGTTATATAGTTTTTAAATATTTTGTCATTGGCTTTATTGTTTACTCAACTGTTATTACTATAATATTATATGAAAGATTTTGTTTAAAAATTGATCCATGTTTTTTAAAATGTGTTGAATTATTTGAAAAAAAGAAAATCACATTAAATTGACTTCAGTGAATGAAAGTTTTACACACACACAATCACACTTAAGGGCTCACAGAACCCTCAGAATTTAAGGGTGAAATCGTAGCCCCACTGAAGTCAATGGCAAAACTTCCATTACCGAAATGCAGGTAGGATTTCATCCTGAAAGATTAAAATCAATATTCTGCTTGAGATCCTATTTGAAGGTAGAAGCTGTGCCTGCAAATGTATTGCAGGTGCAAATTTTAGTAGTTCTATATCTTACTTCCTGACATGTTCTTGCAGTCGGGTAGGTACATAAGTACTAAAATTTGTGCCTGCAGTTGAATTGTGAGCCATTTCTTTAAGTACAATCTGTGCTAGCAAAAGTATGGCCAGGCATTTAGAATGCCCTATAAAAATGTAATGTAATTTTTTCTGTCATTCTCCATTTTCATGCATAACATTTTGACCAGAAAATGTTTTGATTTAATATTGAACAATGTCAGAAATTAGAGCTCCTGGTGTTTCTGTATGACACTGATTTTTCTGAAGTTGAATGTAGGCATGGTCTATATTCACAGTTGTACCAATTTAATTAAACTGATTTAATAAAACTGGTACAACCCCCTGTGTGCATACTCCTATTTCAACTAAGCTTATTTGAGTTTAGCTTAGATTTGTTCCTAATCATCTAAAACAAAGTTTTCATAGCCTTTTTCTCCGGTTTAACTAAATTGAATTGAAATCACCCATTAAACTGGTTCAACTTTACATATAGACAAACCTTTATTGTTTACATAAACAATTGGGGCTCAGTTCTACTCTCTAACTCAGACTGCATAGTTAATGACTTACTCCTTGAGTAATTCTATTCAAATTTCAGATTAATGGAGCTATTTGCAGATTAAGTTATCACACAGTGTGAGTAAGGGTGACTGAGTCTACTTTTTAATCATTTTTTTTAATTAGGGTTGAAAACCACTTCACCTCCATGAAGCCCTGGGGCCAGGATTCAGGGCTACAGCAGAGCCCAGGACAGTAACTAGAAACTAGAGTAACCAGCCATAGTTTTCATACTATTCAAACATGGCATTAGTAACACTTGTACTATGTAAGCAAACAAATCTGCGACAGCTTCCTTGGTCTACCTCAGTCTTGACTCTCCAAAACTCTCCATACCTCCTGTGTGACGAGTTTTTTTATAAGGTTCCATTATGTAGCCCCAACTCAGAAATTAAGTAGTTTGACCCTCTGCTCCATATTTGAATTTCATCCTACAGTAGGTGAGTATCTGAAAGTGTCAAGCACAGTTGTTAAAGATAGGAGAGCCAAAAAGGAAATGACTATTTGGGGAATATCTCATGTTGTATTATAAGCGTGCAGATACACTTGCAAAAGCATATGTAATATATTATGTGGAAGATTAACTCGCATAAGATAATTTTGTTCATCTTTATCTGTATCCATTTAGACAATTGTGCTTAGTCTGCCTAAATTCCCCTTGTAATTTCATTTGCACAAGTTATTCTTCATTTATCCCCAAAATACGTATGTAGTGTTACTGTTGGAAAAGAGCTGCCATGATCCTGTTCCCGAGATGGCTGCATTTCAGTGTTCATTCTACCTAAGGGCAAAATTCAGAGGTGAGGTTGAGAGTAGTGTCAGTTTTAATCTCTTTACACTCAGTTAAGGTTCCTTAGGGTATGGTTACACCTACAAGATTATAGCGCTATTGGTTATAGCGGTCCCCTTATACAGTAATATGTATAACGCTATTGTATGTCCACACTCAGACGCGCCAGCGGTATAGCATGGCCACATTTGGGGCACTTAATGCGGCATTAAGAGCAGCGCATTAGGGCAGGTATCCCAGCATTCAGCTGAGTGTAACGTGCTTTTTAAACAAAGGGGGTGAGGGGGGACGTATTGTGTGTATGAGGAGGGAGAGAGCCAGTGGTTTTTCAGTCTTTTTGAGAGCCTGTCAGCGAGCCTGTCAGCACGTGTCCCTTCACAGAGGGCTTTGTTTTCACACAGGCTCCCTCCTTAAACATTTGCATTGCTTATCTGCCGAGTTAAGAGAGACACTCTAAAGAGGTACTTCTGCATTCCTCCAGCCGAGTTCAAAACAAAGGGAAGAGACGTCAATTGCCTTAAATGGCTCTAGGCATCTCAAGAGATCACTTGTAGCGCAGTGGGTGTCCACATTCTTGCTGTAGCGCTACAGCAGCTGTGCTACAGGCCTTATTCCCCATGCGGAGGTGGATTATCAGGAGCGCTATAACTCCGCGGTTATAGCACTCTACGTGCCTTGCCAGTGTGGACGGGGAGGAGGTTATAGCGTTCGTGGGGGCTTTATAGCGCTATAAAGTGCCAGTGTAACCAAGCCCTTAGACCTTTTTACACCTTTCTAGCAATGTATGAGATGGAGTAAAAACTGATGTAAATGAGAAGCCAGAAGTCATTTAAATTGTATATTAAAGAAGGAATTGACCTATTTAAATTTACATCCTTTTGTACCCTCTTGTTATTTGCTTTTCTTGCTCCACTCCATCCTTTTGGCCCCTTGGAATTTCTGTTACTTTATCATGGACAGAGTGAGCCCAAACACTCATTTGGACTCAATGGGTCAAATTCAGATGTGATGTGTAAGGGAATGAAATAAATTACATGTTGGTTAGTAAATATGAATCTGTGTAAGTATAAAGGGGATCTTCCGTTATGCTAATAGAATCTCTGTTCTAGTTCTTTGTAACTGGGGTCAGAACTGGGCCCTGGATGTCTAAAGAGAGCCTCAACTGGTATAACATACAAGTGGAAGGGGCCAGGCATAATTATGCCTAATTATGACAATTCAGATTCCTTCGGAGCATACTTAGCCTCACTGCTGAATTTGACCCATAACCTGCCTAGAACTTTGGGATCCTTTGGGATGAAAGGTGTTATAGAAATGTTAATACATAAATATGTTTTTCTCTTTAATGGATAAAGTTCTCTTCCTGATTCTTGTCCCTGTTCATTAGATAAACACTAATTTGTCCGATTGTTAGCATTGCTAGCATGCTGCTTCTGGAATGAATTCCCAGGAGAAAGGAATTGAAATTAATCTGTCTTTAGTGTGTGATGTTGTTAGGGTTTGTATGGACAGTACACTAGGACAGAATGGAATGATAGTTATGAATACATAAGGCAGTTGTCATTTTGTTTACCTCTCAAATGGGTAATATAGATCCCCTTTGTTGTTTCAGGTGTACATCTTATCTTTCCTAGTGACTTTTCTTTATTATTGTCTAGGCTACTCATATTGGTGGGGCTTAGTGGCTGGCTCCCTGCTTGCTGCATGCACTTCTACTCTCTGAGGTTTTATGGAAACTTTGGACGCTGAGTTATTACTGAAATGGACTTGTGTGGAAAAGGTGACAGAAATTGCTATGGATTTCTTTGACTACATCCAATGTTAAAGTGACTTCACCTTAATTCCATTCCCAACTACACCATACTGTGTTCTCTAATTTCCATTTTTCTCCAGGTCAGTGGCTGGTTTTGATAGGCTACTAATGGTGGGTTGATGGCAATACTTAATAGCCTCTCTTTTCAGAAGAATTACCATAGTGCCTTTTTGCATTATTAATGTGAATATGTCCCTTTTTAAAAATCCTAAAGAGTGGAGGAGGTGATATGGGTCTCATTTGTTAAGTTTAACCCTTCCTATATATAAATTACAAATTCCCATTTGCAGGGTGTGCCCATGCCAGTGAAACAAGAAACAATTGGACATAGATTTATTACTTCATTCTAACATGATTATTTTTATATATATTATGGTATGGTCAGACACAAATTACTGAGTTCACTGCAGGAGTAATTGGGTGAAATTTAAGGACCTGTTATATACAGAAGGGGGCATGTGATGTACTTGGTCCATTCTGGTTTTAAACTTCATGACTCTATTAATTAATCTATATTGCACTAGCATCCTGAGGCACCAGTGATGATTGGACCCCATTGTGCGAGGTGATGTACAAATCCATATGAGACATGGTTCCTCTTGCTAAAAGCATATAAGCTAACACCACGAAAATATCCCTCAAGGCATTGAGGAAAATATTGTTAAAATGGGCATTGTTTATTTACCATTTCTATATGCACTTCTAGCCTGTATGTTAATGGGTGTGTTATGTTTTGGTATGATATCCCATAACTCAAGCTAAAATAAAATAAAATAAAAGATTTCTGTGGCAAAACTTTTGCTGAATGATGTGCTATATATACATACACATACTGAGGATAAAGTGCAGGTCAAAGCTATTACTTAATAAATTTAACTGAAAATTGGAGAAGGAAAGAGGAGTTGTATCTACTCTCCTTCTCAAACCACAGTATATGTGTTTCTTGCCCTCACTCCATCCTCAGTAGGAGTCTACTCTTCAGGGCACATCATTTCACTTACCACATCTGTGCACAAATGGAATGTAATACAGAACAGTGCCTGCTAATTAATTTTACTAGGCAGAGACAGAATTGTCAGCATTATTCAAGATCTCTAGATCTGGCCTCTTCTGATTCATTTTCTCCAGTCTGCTGAAGACTTTTCTTTGTACTCTCTGATGTCATCTTATTACAGTAAATAAATGCTAAAAATACTCTTCAACTCATTACATCTGCACAGTGCTATAATAATGACCATGCTATTTTATGTAGAACCAGACATTTTGTTTCATAATGGCAATTAATCTAATCTCTGGCTATCTAGTGTCAATAATTATTTCCATATTTTTAAGATGCACGTGTTTGGACACAAGAAATAACAGGACTGTCTTTCTAGGGCAGAAGTGAGGAGTTCTATATTGCAAAAATGAAAATACTAACAATATGATGAGCTAAGTTATATTATTTTCTGTGTCCCCAGTAAGACTACTGGAGATAAAAAATAGCATATCTCCAAATAGCATATCTCCAAGTATATCTCCAGTAAATAGTGGTCTGCAGAGAATTCATCCTGTAGTTAAAGCTCTATGAGACTGGTGCTTTTAAAGGCTCCTGATGCTCCTACTCTTTCTCCATTGATGTACTCCATTTTAAATTCCAGAGAATATTGACATTGTGGTAGCTTACATACATAAATTGTGTAGCTAGTAAATATACTAATTTAAATATACTAGTAAATATAGTAAATAGTAAATTTACTAATAGTAAAAAAAATAGTAAATAGTAAATATACTAATTTATACTAATTTCAGAGAGAGTTGCTAATCCACAACTCTCTCTGAAACTGTATATTGTCTCTGCCTGCATTGGATTTTTATATACCAGCTTGCATTTTCTGAACTTCCGCTCCAAAAAGCACCATTATGAGAACAGACAATTATGCCTTTTTCCCTTTGCATTACCTATATGAAATATGATGCTATAACATCCAAAGACAAAAGGACATTTTGTTAATGACTTTATTTGTGGGTGACAAATTAAACAGATTAAATTTTCATATCATTATACTATATTTAACCCTCATTAACAGAAGTCTGGCTATGATTACTTAGGTTGTCACATCATGATTTGTTGCTGCTTCGGTGGAATTAGGGTATAGGACTTTTCTTTCACACCATAGAAAATTCCAGAAATATACTGTTCCATTAAAAGGGAAATTAGAAGTTTTAATATGTGACTTTGATCAAGAAATGCACCCATAAACCCTGATTCCTTTTTCAAGGCTTTACATAATACAGATAGAGAGATTTTTCCAACCTGCTTAATGTGCTTTGGGGTCTAACATGATTCTTAACTAGACAGTTTTGTTTCTGAAAAGAATCAATTGGTGCCAGAGGTAATATAAATAATCACTTATGGCTAGTTAGATTGTGCCTTTAGGCAATGCCGTGAGAGAGGGTTGATGTCACTGCACCTCAGAGACATCCTTGAGGCACAGTTCCCTTCCTGATTCACTCTTGCTTCAGGGATGCAGCAATTTGGTACCATAGCACACATGACCCAAGATTTGGATAACATACACAGGGCTATAAGGAGTAGGAGGTTTTCTGCCTATTATAACTCTCTGGGAGGATTCAAATTTGTAGCCCTTACTGCTTAAAAATAAAACAAACGCAATAACCTGTTTACAAAGACCACAGTTTTGCACATAGCTTCGAAATCTTGCTGCTTGTTGTATAGAGAGCAATGGTGACATTCTAATTGCTGTTTTAAAACACCTTCTAGGTTCTCCATATAAACTTGCAACATTAATTTAATTCCATTTTTTTTCTGGCTGTACATCTGGGTTCAGAGAAGATGGCTTTCTTCTTTTTTCTACAATCAGTTATGTAGGATGCAATTCTACCGTTATGCTGAGTAGTGCTTATTCTGTGTATAGTTTTACAGACTTCCATGGGACTACTTGCTGACTTAAGGAATGCTACTCACTCAGTGTGACTCAGGGCAGCAGAATCAGGACCTTAATTCGTATTTTTAGACACACCAGAGAGATTTGCAAAGTGGTGCAGAGGCCTCACGACCACCTTCCCATTCCTTGTGGCAGATGGAAGAGGGGTCCAGAAAGTATGAATTGGGGGCTTGTGAAATATTGTTCCGGTTTTTAACACAGGATCACAGTGTGGAATGGTTGAGAAGCTCTGGAGTGGGCTAATATTTTTTTTTAATTTCTTATTATTTTTAAATTCCTGACTTCTACTTTTTTATAGCTAGTAACTCCTAGTTCCTGAAGTCACTATAACATTTAATTTGCCAGCACTCTATAATGAGAAAGTATTAGTATGTTTATCCTTGCCTAGCAAATTCTCAATCCAACCTTAATTTCTCATTTTGTATGCTCTTGTACTAATAACTGTTCACCTGCCTAAGTATTTCTAAGACTAATATTAAAAAGGATACCTAATGAAGATCTGAATCATGACTTGGCTTGCATAGCCATGCAAAGGAGAATAAGGAGGCCCCATTATTCTCTGGTGTGGGGTGCCCATACTAAGTGGAGCAGCACTGAAGTGAGATCAGGCTTCACAGAGCCAATATGTCCCCCTCTGAGTACCTGAGTAGGAGGGGCTTGGGAAAAGGTGGAGTCTTGGCTACACATGACCAGGGCACCAGAGACAATATGGTGTGTTGTGTATAGCCCAAGTATAGTTTACTCCCCACCGGGAGCAGCGGGAAAATCAGGAGGGAGATTGTAACTCATTGAGGTTGCTTGAGGGGAAGTTTAATACCACTCTGCCATGTGCTGGAGACAGATTGTGTAGGCATAGTCTAGCTCTACATAACAGTGCATGTTGGAATAAATAAACTGAGAGTAAAATAATTCATGTGTATGTCTGTGTCTTTATTCAAACAACTGAAAGATTCTGTTTGAGTGCACTAGGGTAGTCAAGGATAAGCATGTGTAAACAAAGTTTATTCATTTTACATTTGGGGAATATGGAGTTTAATTGTGGGTTATTTTACCTATTCCTTTGTTTATCACCACACCACTATGTGAGAGTTTATCAAAAGTTAAAGAAAACTTATTTCCCTGGGGTGGAAAGGAAAACCAAAGTTGGGAAACAATGAAAAGACTGTATTCTCAGAGAGGGATAGTGGGAAATGAGCTATGGATGATCACTGAAATGAGTGTTGCATTCCCAAATAAAATTTATACTTAAATTATCTAAGCCTGAGCTTTCATTAACTTCTACTTCAATTTTACACATCTGACATTTTTGAAATGAAATAAATCCATGTTTCCTCCCAACTCACAAATTCAGTTATGTATTACTACTACATAATGTTTTATGTAGAGTACTGTATGTCTATATTGGTTGATAGTACAGATTTCCATAGCAATTACCCCTACATGTAGTAAAATAGATACATTCCACTCTTATTCTAAGACTGTCATCATACTCTCCATAAAATGCCACCATAACAGAACATAAAGACATATTTATAATGAAGATGTGAAAGCACAGAATTTGACTTTTTCTTTCTTGACTTATTTGTTGCTAAGTATGACATTTGGTGCATCTCGTGTGGGTGGATGATCTTAACATTTCAAGACTGGAGCAGCATATTTGCATGATGGGCACATTTGTTACATATTTTGAAATGTATTTATGTTGCATTTTCTACCCTAATCCCCCCACCACCCCATTTTCATTGAAAACAAAAGTTCTGCTCATGTAATCCCAGAAATAAAATGTCTTTTTTAACACAACACAAAATGTATCTTTGGTAGCAATGACTATGTGGATAAGATGATAATATAAAAGTGCCATTCCTTAAAGTTACTGACAGAGTGCGATGTGTGCATTGCATTGCGACGGGTTACATCACTGGTCGTAACATGATGTAACCCAACGCAGCATGATGTAAGCGTCGTGATACATTGGAGATTTAAAGAAACAGCAATACTTTTTTCTCTCTGTTACATGTGGATACTCCTGTTCCACTCATTAATTACCTACAATAATATTAGGGCTAGGACTAATTACTGATGTCTACTAGATGTTATTAAAATGAAGCAAGTCCCTTCTAATCCCAAAGTGATGTTACAGGCAAAGCAATCGTAATGTACTATAGGAGTCCTTCACAATAGATAGTTTGTTATGATGTATTTACTTCACGATGGCTGCAATTGTTCCCCCTCCAACACATTAAATGCCACCATAAATAGTTTTCTGATTTAAAGAAGTCACTTTAACACAGCATTTAAAGGATGTTGAAATGGTGCACATGATTTATTATGATAATCTTTAACTGCGGAGATAAATTTCAGTGGTGGAAATACTTAGATTTGCATTGCAAATTGTAATGTGAAAAGGGCCATGAAGAAATTGCTCTCCTTATCCCTATTGTTGCAAAAACTGCTTATTTCCTTTGGAGTTCAGTCCAATACACCTCAAAGGACAGGCATAACTCAGTAGACTTCTGGAAAAACAAGATTTATTGCAAGCAATAAGGAGTCAGAGGGATTATCACCCAAACAACTGGCTCAACTCAATACATGTGTGTAGATATTTTATACCCCTGTGTTGATAAGGGAGGGGGACTTTCAATCCACTTACACAGGTGGGAACACTTAATGGCTATTACATCCATTGTTGGTCTTAATTTATTTCATTTACATGTCTGGTAAACAGGAGGTTCAAAACACTTAGGGGTACTTAGACACTGATGCCTGCACATCTGTGACAGGGTGAATGCAAGTTTAAAATGCATGTTAAACTAGGGGTCAATAGTACATATCCAGGGAGTGAGATTATAAGTCTAAGGTTATTTTATACTATAACATTCTAACTTACATTTTCCTAACAATCATTTTCTTAACACTATTATCATTACAACTATATATATATTCTAGAGCTGTTGCTGTTTTCAGATGGGTTATACCTGTCCCTCCTGCCATTGTGTGCAGATCAGTGGGGCCTTTGAGTCCCTAGGGATTCAATAGGTGTGTGCAGGTCAGAGCTTCTCTTTTTCCTCACTGCTGCCTGTAGGTCAGATGATTTGCATGTGACTTTTACTACTACATACATTCTGAATTTCTTAGTCAGATGTTATTGTCAGTAGCAAATAAGCCTACTCATTGCAAAATGATATCATCCTTGGAATATAAATTGCACCAATTATTCCTGGGTTGTTTTTGTTTTTTGTTTTTTTAGAGAGCATTATGAAGCATGCATCATTTTTTTAAAATTCATGTAATTTTTTTAATCCTCTAGCAAATATTTATACTATTACTTTTGGGACAATTGAAAAAGAATATCACACTTATGGATAAAGTAATGTCACTCCGTTTATTAGTCAGCATTACAAAACATTCAGAGAATCTGAGGGAGCTATTGCTTTATTTTTATTTTTTTTAACTGTAGCACACAACACCTATGTTAAAGAGTAAGCTTGTCTCAACCTTAACTGTAGTGACGCTGTCACCCCTCTGTCATGTTAATTCAAAATTTTCTTCACCATACAAAATAAAGAAACAAGAAGAGGCAGTTCTTTTTCAATGAGAGTATATTCTAAGAATCAGAATTGAAGAAAAACTTATGGGAGGAGTATAGAAGTGAGGTAAGCAGGAGTCTGTGTCTCTGGTGCCACCTTCAAGGACGTATGCAGGGATGGAGCAAAGAAGATCCGCCTCCAGCCCGCCAATCAGCGGTGCTGAGCTGGCATGAAAGGGTAAATAAGCTGCATCCTTTTCAGAGCTGCAGGGAGTCATTTCCTCTTCTATGCTCTCCCAAGCAAGTTTGGGAGCAGAAGAGGAATTCTGACTCTGCCATTGCAATTTCTTATACTGGGTTCTTCCTGAATTGGTAATGCACCACATCTTCAAAGGTTTGATAGAGAACTAACTTTACATCTAGCTCTAAATTAGGCAATTAAATCAAAACGCACAGGACGTGTTTTCTGCTCTTGTACATTGGTGTTATGCCCTGAGTAACTGTATTGAATTGAGAGTCAATTTACAATGGTGCAAATGAGAACAGAATTTGGAACATAGAACCAGATCAGACCAGTGGTCTGTCTTGCTCAGTATCCTGTCTCTGACAATGGCCATTACTCAATGCTTCAGAGAAAGGTACAAGAAAACTTACAATGGAATGACAATTATGGAGTAACTAGATCATATGAGACATTTTTTTCCTAACTCCATCAAGTGATTGCATGCACTCTGGCTATGTCTATATTACAATCTAAGGGTGTGATTCCCCAGCTCCTTTACATATACTCAAGCTAGCTCAGTCAGAGCACAGCTCAATCATGCTAACTGCAAACCTGCCCGAAACTGGTGGGTACACATTCCCATGTGATTATTGCCATTGCCTATGCTACTGTGGTGCACTTCTATTTATACTCATGCTAGCTCTCGTCAAGCTAGCTCAAGTATGTGTATACAAGCTCTTGGGCCAAAACGTTTTCCCACCCCTGGCTTATGAGCTCAATCCTGTAAGTCACTGGACACTCTGGCAACAGTACAGCAAGGCACTTCTTAAGCATGTGCATAACATTATTCATGAGAATTGTACCATTGACTTCACTAGGACTGCTCACATGCTTCAAGTTAAGTACGTACTTAAGTATTTTGCTAGATAAAGAACAGAGGTTAAGTACTGTGACAAAGCTCCAAGTCTGTACTTGTGGGTCCTGCGCTTCCTGGCAGATTTAGGGGCCTCAGAAACTCATCTAGGCCCCAGAGTGACCTCCCTTTCTCAGTATAATTGGCAAGAGTCACCACCTAGTGAGTTACCTTCATCACAGGCCAGTATGGAAGATGGAAAAGGGGGGAGCCTGGACCCGCCCTCTACTCGGGGCTCCAGCCCAGGGACCCTAATAGTATCAGCTAAGATGGCTGACCTTTTATCCACAAAACACAATACAATTCCCTTGGCTACTTCCCCACAGCAGTCCCCACTTCTTCAAACTCCACTTCATCCTTACCTCAGGGCCTCCTTCCTTCTGTATGATATGTTGTCCACCACTCAGTCTCACCAACAGCACAACCTCCTCTCACAGCTCCTGACACTCATAGCCTACCTGACTAACTGGGAGGTTTTTATCTGGTTTCAGCCAGTCCCTGATTGGCTTCAGGTGTCCCAATCAGGCTAGTTGTTTCTACTCCTTTCTAGAAGGTTCTTAATTGGCCCCAGGTGTCTTGATTGGCCTGGAGTAGCCTTTGTTTGGCTATCCAGGGAACAAGGACCTGCACATCCTGAGACTAATATACCTGCCTTCCAGCACTCTCCTATAGCCTTCTGGTCTGACTCTGTCACAGTACCTTCCAGTTTTAAATCCAATATTCTTAAATTCTTAAATTTCTTCGTATCTAAGTCACTGAATGTCTTCTCATTATCTTCATAAATGTGTTATTATTTGTTTTACTCCTACTGAAATGTTGGTCTCAGTAAAATCTTATAATGTTTCATAGGTTATTAAAAATGTGTTGCTAAAAAAGAAGCTATTTTATTGTTATGCATTTTTAATCTTTCTTTCTTTCTTTCTTTCTTTCTTTGAATATCTTTTTTTTTTCAATATTTTCTAATAAGGGGTCACCAAGACTAACCCTGTATGTGGTAGAAATGGACAATGCAATATTTATACTTCTGTTATGTCCCTTTTATTCTTCTGCATTCTTAGTCCCATTCATTTAAATTTCTCTTCAGACAAAAGTTTTTCCATGCCTCCAATCATTTAAAATACAGACACTAGGCCTTTTTTATTTTTACTGTATCTTTTATGAGATAATGGTACTAGAACTGAACACAACATTCCAAGTGAGAGTACACCATTAATTTATATGATGGCATTATAAAATGTTCAGAATTATTTTATACTAGTCTTTGGACATTCTAAACGTTGTATTCGCTGCTGTATTTTTTTAAGATTCTCATTGACCTGTCTACAGTAATTCCCAGGTTTTTTTTTCCCTCAGTGGTAATTTGCATCAGAGTTTCTTCCATTGTTCATTGCTTTGTATTGGTAAACGTTAAATGTCATCAGCTATTGTGCCACCCGTTCACTTAGCTTTATAATATCTCTCTGAAGATGCCCACTGTCTCTTTTATCTTGACTACCTTAAATGGTATCTGAAAATTTTGCCATATCGTAGTTCATCCCCTTTTCCATTTCATTAACAAAAAGTTAAACAGCACGGACCTAGTATGGAATGTTGGGACACTACACTATTAATCTTTTGCCATGTTGAGAATTGACCTCTGCTTACTTTTAGAATATCATGTCTCCAGCCACTTTCTAATCTGTAACACTACTTCACCTCTTACTCTTTGAGTAATTTAGTTTGCTTTAACAGCTTTTTTGAGAAGAAGTTTATCAAAGACTTTTTGGAAAGTCCAGACAAACATCATCTGCTTCCCATTATCTACTATTTTGATGAAATAGTCAAAGAATGCTAATAGATTAAAGAGGCACAATTTTTCTTTACAGAAACCAAGTTGGTTTGTGTTGATCCTATCATGTTTATCTTTATGTTTTATTATTCCATTTTAGCTATTTTCCTGGTATTAAACTAATGTTTATTGGTCTATAATAAAATTAGTGGCTTTTTAAAAATAGTTATAATATATGCTGCTTTTAATTGTGTGGCATATCACAAATTAAGAATTTCAGTATTTTGTCAACAGCTCATCTATGCCATTCTTAAATGCTTTCAGAACTCTTGGGTGTGTGCAGTCTGAGCCTGGTGACTTGTTGCTCTTTATCTATTTGTTCTAGCCCCTGCCTCCTTTTGATACTTTTGATAAATTGAAAATGTCTCATCTTTATTACCTACTCTTTTTGGTTATCCCTCCTAACATCTTCTGTTGCAAAGACTGCTGCATATAAACTATTTATTTTCTCCACAGTATCTGCGTCTTCCTTAATTTCTCCCTTAAATCCCTGGTAGTCTGAGAGAATGACCAGTTCCCTTGCGGGCTTCTTGAAAAACTAAATAAGTGAAATTAGAGAAGAGGAAATCAAGGAAACTGAGATAAGGTGCATACTCAAGAAGCTTGGAAGCAAAAGAGAGGAAGAACATAGGTCAGTAGCTTTGGAAGCAAAAACTGGTGAAGGAAGATTTAATTGTGATGTTGAGGTATACCAAAGTAGGTCTGAAGGCTGAGGAAATGTAGTAAAAATGATTGAGTGTAAGAGCGTTGTGGAGGGCAAAGAAGACATGTCATAGGTTTGGCAACAGAAAGAATGGTACATTTCTGTGTCCTGAACAGGGTGATAGGAAAGTATGATGATGTTGAATGTGGAGGAGTAAAAAGGAGAGGGTGAGATAGGGGCAAAAGCCCTTGTCAGATGATATCACCGTCTCATTGAAGAAATCTGTGAGGTAATGGTTAGAGAGGGAGGTTCATCAATTATATTAATGATTTGTTTTGTACTGAAATGCTAGTTTTAATGGATTTAGAACCAATTTTCAAAGTCAAGACTCTGAATCTGAAATGAAGGGTTATTACTGGAATTACTGCTTTTTATAGCTGAGATTAGTAAGAAAAGGGAAGAAAGTAGCCATGCAGAGTCATATGAAATGAGATGCTAAGATAAAATGTGGTAATTCCAGTGTGGGGCAGAGAAGGGCAACGTACTGTGATCACAAGGAAAATTATATTATGGGGAATTCAAGTGCAGATGACAACAAAGGTTTTAATGATTCACAGAACCAGTAGATTAACAAACCTCTATAAAGGAAACAAGCATCTCTGGTTCAAGAATCCTTCAAATAAAGCCATCATCCTTACATTGCATGAGTAATGAATTGTGTGCCAAAAACAATGAGATTTTTTTTTTCAAAATGTATGCAAAAACAAACCATGTCTCCTGATAATACCAAGACAAGCTTGATGTTTTATCTCTATACATCAGTGGGATTATATAAAAGGTTGTTACACTGAATTTATGAAAAAGATAGACCAAAAAAATAGTTCACACACACACACACACACACACACACAATCAAGATCTATATTGTCAGGGCTTTTACTGTTTCTTTGAGAACAGAACTATTCAGATATGATTTTTTTCAGTCCATATTGACAGTTTTATCATACTTTGTCAGTGAAACATGAGAAATTATCCCCACTTCAGTATTGGGCTGAAGGATAAAACAGAGAACATTGCATTTTCCTTTGGCATTTTCTTGTATCGTTTAAAAGGCCAACAGAAAAATTTAGAAGAACAGAGAGAGCATGACAAATGTCACATATGCAGTAAAAGAGACAAAAATTGCCTTCTGGCTGTTTCCCAAAAGGGCAAAAAAGAAAAAAATCACCTTTCACGTGGTACTTTTTTCAAATCTTGCCTCAGGTGAAAAGCACTGGCAGAAACTGCTCTTTTTTTTTTTTTTTGGTTCAGTTGAAATGAAGAGTTCTGCATCAGAGGGAAGGGGAGTGCTGAAGGTCACATAGTAAGTTGAGCTTGCTACATCATTTAGTCTTGATCAGTGAGACGCCAAGAACTAAGCTTAAAAAGGAGATTTTCATAGGTATCAGAAGAATAACTGAAAGAAAAAAGCCTAAGAGATTTATCAAAGATGATTTAAGAACATATGAATGGACATACTGGGTCAGCCCAATGGTCCATCTAGCCCAGTATCCTCTCTAGTGCCAGCTGCTTCAGAATGAATTAACAGAAAAAGGTAATTTATTGAGTGATCCATCCCCTGTTGTCCAATCCTAGAAGTCAGATGTTTACGGACACCCAAAGTATGGTTGAGTTCCAGACCACCTTGGCTAGCCTATCCTCCATGAACTTATCCAATTCTTTTTTGAACCCAATGTGACAGGGTGAGGCCAGATGGCTACAGGAGAGTAACAGAAGGTAGATGCTTTAGCCCCAGATTAAGCAGGTCTCTTTCCTCTGAGTAAAATAATGAGCTGTTCCCGACCAATCAGGAAGTTGCTGGAACTGATTAGGATAAAGACGCTAATCAGGGCACCTGCTTTTAAAAAGTATCTCACTTCGCTAGGAGCCGGGAGCAAGAGGTACTTGGAGCTGAGGGTAGGAAAGCATACTGCTGGAGGACTGAGAAGTACAAGCGTTATCAGATACCAGGAGGAAGGTCCTATGGTGAGGACAAAGAAGGTATTGGGAAGAGAACAAATGGGGAAATAGCCCACAGAGTTGTAGCTGTCATGCAGCTGTTACAGGAGACACTCTAGACAGCTGCAATCCACAGAGCCCTGGGCTGAAACCCAGAGTAGAGGACAGGCCCAGGTTCCTCCTAACCTCCAGTTCCCTACTTGATACCAGAGGAGTTGACCTGGACTGTTCCACCAGAGGGGAAGGTCTCTGGCCTGTTCCCTGACCCAATAGGTGGGTCAGCAGAGAGTGGGGATTGTTCTTCTCTTTTCCCCCATGCTGACCTGTGATGAAATTAACTGGGTGAACGGCAGTGAGCCACTGGCAAGTGTGGCCAAACTGAGGGCTGTCGTGAATCTCTGGGGAGAGCAAATCCACCAATAAGGGCAGGACCCAACAAGGCAGAGAAGGAACTTTGTCACACCAGTTATAATTTGGCCTTCACAACATCTCTCACAATGAGTCTCCTAGGTTGACTGTGTGTTGTGGAAAGAAGTACTTCCTTATGTTCATTTGAAACCTGAAGCCTATTAATTTCATTGGGGGGAGCCCCCTAGTTCATGTGTTATTTCAAGGGGTAAATTAGACTTCCTTATTCACTTTCTCCACAACATTCATGATTTCACAGACCTCTGTCATGTCCCTGGAACTTAGTAGTCTCTTTTCTACGATGCACAGTCTCAGTCTTTTAATTTCTCCTCATACAGAAGCTGTTCCATATCCCTAATCATTTTTATTTTTCTTCATATTTTTCTCCAATTCTAATATACCTTTTTTTTTGACCAGACCAGACCAGAACTGCACATAGTATTCAAGATGTGGATATATCATGGATTTTTACTGTAGCACTATGATATTTGCTGTGTTATTACCTATACCTTTCCTACTGGTTCCTAACATTCTGTTACCCTTTCTGACTGCCACTGCATACAGAGCTTATGTTTTCAGAGAAGTTTCCACAATGACTCTGAGATCTCTTTCTTGAGTGGTAATAGCTAATTTAGACCCCATGACTTTGTATGTACAGTTGGGATTATGTTTTCCAGTCTTCATTACTTTGCATTTATCAACATTGAATTTCATCTGCCATTTTGTTGCCCAGTCACCTACTTTAGTGAGATGCCTTTCAAATGCTTCACAGTCAGCTTTGGACTTAACTATCCTGAATAATTTTGTATCATCTGCAAACAAATTTGTTGTTCTATATTTTTAAAAATGCTATTTTGCTGTTGTTTATGTTATTTATGTGTAAAAGGGAAGCTGGAGGCTAGACGAAGGAAGGATGTTGGTCAGAGTTACAGTATTTGTTTTAATTTTTGTGAGTGAATTTCAGTGTTCATAAAAGTGATAGCCTAGTGATGCAACATAGAGCTAGGCATCAGCTATAATTGATGTCAGCTCCAGAATCTTATACCCTGCCAATTCACTTTGTAAGTGACCTTTAACACCTTCAGTAGATTTAAGTCCCGGGACTCTCTCTTCTCCTGAAGAAAACTGCTATTTGCATTTAATTTCCTTAAATATGATTTTAAATTGTTCATTTTAGTTAATTGAGACATTTTGTTCTCTTTTACAGTTGAATGCAATACAAGGGAGTTCTTATTTTGTAATGTAGTCACTAAAAATATATATAACAGATAACAGACCATCATCAGTCATCATACATTCAATAATATTCATTAAGGAAACTAAAAGGGAAGGTCAGATTGACCTGTTCATTCTCATCTTAATATAGAGAATATCTCTATAAATCTTAAGTGGTTAGAACATGGTTTGGTGGAAGAAATCATGTACACTGAATTCAATAATAAATAAAGGCTGATTGGTTTTAAAGGACATTAGATCACTGTTAGTGTTGCTGGATCCCTAAGAATCAAAACCCTAAAAGGCTTTGGGTAGAAGACAATGTCCTCATTTATCACTGTGTTGTGTCACACTGAGAGGGATGATTGCTGTTTTGGCCCTAGAGAGTTCCTTGTGTCCATAATGTTAATGGATACTTCTTGGAGGTGCACTTTTCCTCTTGCTCTAAAATTTATCTATTTGCTTTCATCTACATCTGCTCTCATGTCTTTCCTAAATTCTGTTTTTGCACAGGTTATATCTTACGATACATTTTTTCACTACAATGGTGGTTGTAGTAAATTACCTCCTCACTGCCGCAATTATCTGTCTCATAGTACTTTGATGGAATTCACAATATTTAATTGCTGCTAATTGGCCTGTTCCTGAGGATCTTGTGGGCTTAAATTATTTCCAGATTAACATCTTTAAGGAGGGGAATGCATTATTTTCTGCTTTCAATCTATTATTTTCATTGGTCTTTCCACTTCTAAAAACCCATGGAATTGACATCCAAACACATATCATTTTAGATCATAAGCTCTTTCAGGCAAGAGTTCTATTAATTTAGCAGGTTTATTTTATTGTTCAGTTTTACAACTACAGTACTAAATAATTGTGAATAATAAAATATTTTGATGAAGCTTGCAGGGTGACTCTTACCACTTTTTTCTTCCTTATCATGCACTATTCAGCTTTAGTGCTGTTAACTTTTGGTTCAAGTCCATAGGATGTGTGTAGCATTTTCTTCTGCATTTCTAGAAAGTACCAGATTTGTTCGATCTACAGGTTTTTAAGACATGAGGTTATCCATCATGTCTAAGATTATGTTTTAGTCATGCATATTTTTAGTAAAAGTCATGAACAGGTCATGGGCAGTAAACAAAAATTCATGGCCCATTACCTGTCCATGACTTTCACTATATACTCCTAAGTAAAACTTTGGAGGGGGATTGTGGGTGCTCTGGAGGGGGCAGTCTGGGACCCAGCTGTTGCTGTTGGGGGTGGGCAATGGAGTGTGGCCTGGCCCCCCTACTGGTGCTGCAGGGGGAGGTTTAGCAGAGCTGGCAGGAGCGCCCTGCCCAACTCCGTATTTCTCTGCAGCTCCTAGGCAGCGAAGGAGCCAGGGGCTCAGCACACTGCTCCCACCACAAGCGCCAGCTGCGCAGCTCCCATTGGCCGGGAACTGCAGCCAATGAAAGCTGCAGGGATGGGGCGTGCAGACATGGGCAGTGCATGGAGTCCACAGCCCCTCCTTTGCCTAGGAGCTGCAGGGCCATATCAGTGGGAGCCAGGGAGCCTCCAACCCCGAAGTAAGTACCCCCTGCATCCTCCAACCCCCTGTCCCTAGTCCTGAGTCCTCTCCCACACACCCAAACTGCTGCTGATGGCCCAGGGGCTGTCCTGCTTGGGCAGCCCCTGAGCCAGCACTGGCCACTGCAGAAGTCATGGGAATCATGGAAAGTCATGGAATCCATGACTTCCATGACAGATTTGCAGTCTTAATCATGTCCCATGTAGGATTTTGCTTTCCTTGAAATGCTGTTAACAAAAATTCTGACTACTAACCTACTATTTTTCATCTTAACTCTTTCTCATTTGAACTTTTATTGTTCAAATGCAATTTCACTCATATAGGGATAACTAATGGTACGTCTACACTACCCACTGGACTGGTGGGTAGTGATTGATCTATCGGGGGTTGATTTATCATGTTTAGTCTAGACGTGATAAATCGATTCCTGAGTGCTCTCCTGTTGACTCTGGTACTCCACCACCATGAAAGGTGCAGATGGAGTTGACGGGGAAGCGGCAGCAGTCAACTCACTGCTGTGAAGACGCCGCAGTAAGTCAATCTAAGTACGTCAACTTCAGCTATGCTATTCTCATAGCTGAAGTTGTGTATCTTATGTCAATTCCCCGACCCTCAGTGTAGACCAGGGCTATATTGTAGAGCACAGAGGTGATTGCCATAGAAAGACAAAGCAGGCAATTTCAGCAGATATCTGAAGAAAAGCTGAGTGAAGTAATCTCAATTTTTAATTTTTAAATGAAAATGGATTTTTCCCTAAAAGATCTGTAGCAATTCTTTTGGGGAAGTTCTATGGCCTTTGTAAACAGAGGGGAAGACTAGAGGATCACAGCCCTGTTTCTGGCCTTGGAATCTATGAATCCATCACTTGACAACATTGAGGTTACTGATTACTGAGTAAGTTAAATTTCTTCTACAGTTCTCTAAAAACGGGAAAAAAATCCATCATATAACTCACTTATGGTTACAATAGTTGCCTGTATAGCCAAAACTTCCAGCAAAATGTTTACTCTTCTGTTCTTAATTTGGCATTCCCAAGGCAAAGATGAGATATCACCGCTATTATTAACATTTCTGTTCACAAGTGGGTAAGGTTCCAAATTTTCCTGTTATGCTTCAGAATTGAATAATCCACTTCTTGCAGAATCTACTGAAATAACCAAGAAACTATTGCATTACATTCATTGTTTATCTGGGTAGTATTTACAGCTCTCTGAAACTTTAGCTTGTGTTCTGCCACTAGAATATTTTTATTAGTGACTGAAGCCACAAGATCCAATCACACAAAGCACTTAAGCACACTGCTGATTATTAAGCATACCAGTAGTCTTTCTGAAGTTAATGGGATGACTCATGTTTACAGTTAAGCATGTGCTTAAGTGCTTTGCTAGAGAGGGCCAGAGTACTCAGCATTTTGCAGGACAGAGCCTTAAATTAATAATGGCAAAAAAGTAAAATAAGTGCATATTGTAACATTTTTATTTAGAAACTGACAGTCAAATTCTTGATTAAAAACATATAAACCTGGAATCAGTTTGACCTTTAATAAATGATCTTCCCCAAGGTTTGAAAGGATTTTATTGATGGTGTGGTGGGTGCAAGCAATATTAACAAGCAAACTAAACTCACACTGTGCCCTGACATAGTAAAATTCTCCTCTAAGAAATGTTAACATGATTATTTGCATTTGCACCTACCTTAGAAATGCCAGCAAAATGAAGAAGTGTGGGCTGGTTGAGATTACTGCCAACGTGCCAGTTGGAGGGAGAATAGTTTTGCTTCTGTTTGACTTAATATATATATCTGCGTGGTGGCAGATCTGCAGATTTTAACATGATTCACAGCTTACACAGCAAGCCTTCGGGGCTCAGTTCAGCCCCAAGTCAAAAAGAGCAGACTTGGTAACATGGGTAGTGTTTGAGACACTCCCTTTATCTGCCAAGGGTCACTGGCAGGATAGGCTACACAATGGCTTCTTTCTTCCGAGCTGTTAGAGGCTGTTATGTCAAAGCGATGTACTGTATTTAGAAGCTTTTAAGCTCTAGATCTGCTCATGTGGAGTAACTCGTGTATAAAAATATCCTTATCAAAACTGTCACTGCACATCCGCTTCACTTTGATATTAAATAACTTGACCTGATTAATAAAAACAAAATGCAGGTACTACAATTCTTACAGCAGGAAAGTGGACCAGGAAAGATTTTAAAGAACAAAACTAGTTTAAATGGCACACTGTTTAGTAATTTATAAGTAAAATTTTATGTCATTTTCAAATAAGTATTTCTAAATAGAAAAAATTGCATATATCTAAAAAATCATTTAAACTACTTTTGTTTTAGATAGGTAAGACATTATCTGCGCTGTGGTAAATCCATTCACAAAAACATTATTCCAGCTCAGAAGAGCCCAGTGGTGAAATGGACTAAGGTGAAATCATAAGGGAAACTGATCTGTCTAATCTCCTTGTCCAAGATGAGTGAAATGCAAGAATAAACAAACACATCTAATGGAAAAGTAAATGACAGAAGTTCACATCTTTTTTAGCTGTAATAATCTAAAGTTTTAATAATAAACAAAATGAGGAATTTTTAAAACTATATGAGCCACATTCTTCCCTAACTTGTTCCCTTTGACTTCATATGGATCATAGAGAAGTAAGGGCAAAATTAGGCTACCTGTTTCCATCTTTTATCATAAAGGAGAGAGCATGGTAGAATCAGGAAATATTTTATCAGATTCTAAAAGCAGCAGTTTCTTTTCTGACTTCTCTCCTCCCTTTCTGCCACCCTTCACTAAATATATAAGATACATAAATAAACTAATAAAGTCCATGGTCCAAATGCCGAGTTTCAGGCAAATGTACATTTGCTTTTTTTAGTCTTCATTTAAACCAGAGGCTCCCAAATTGGGGTTCGTGAAATGTTACAAGGGGTTCTTGGAGGAAAAAATCTCTAATGGTGGGCAGAGCTGTCCCTAGGGACCCCGGGCAGCATGGGACCAGGAACCCAGAGCCCCTGGACTTCCAGGAGCTAAACAGATCAAAACAGGCATGTCTATCACACTGAGGAGATTTAAACTTCAAGATCCTTATCAGAAATTGAAAGGGGGGGGATATTTTTTGCTGTTTTTAAAATTAAATTGGCAGCTAGTGTTGTTTTAAAATTATGATGAACAAGTTTAAGCTTTGTTGTAACATGCACTGTTAGCCTGGACTGCTCAAGACTTGAATGCTTGTGTAGGAGGATCTCTTTGAGTTGGCTTCTTAAATACCTTCATGCTGTTTCACATGTGATACTCTTTGATGAAACATAGACTTGTCTCATAACAGGCTTATTCAAAGTGATACAAGCTACAAAAATGAGATCTTGGAAGAGTGTTGCTATTTCCATAATGTAACAAAAATATTGTAATGATCAATAATTAATTATAGTGTGTAATAAGCATGCCATAAAAGCAAATTTTATATTTCCAAGATCACTGATTTTACCATTTATACTCAGGGAAAGGAGAAAATCCATGGAAATATTCATTTTTCAGATGGGGTTCGTGAGACTTGACATTTTAGTGAAAGGGGTTCACAGGTTGTACAAGTTTGGGAACCACTGATTTAGAAGTATAAAAATAAGAGAATGTTGACAGGACTCTTAACTGCAGTAGAACATAAGGAGTTATACTTTCAATATCTATAGAGATATACTGATCTATGTTTTGTGTTTTGGACTGAAGAGAAAGAGAGAGAGAGAATGTGTACATGTATCTGTGTGCTGTTGGTATCTGAATATAGGTGCAACGCTGCCAACTTCATGTGTTCAAAAATTATGAGGCAGGCCACAAAATAATGAGATTTTTAAACATTGTTTCCTTATAGTTTTCAACTATTTAGTGTACTTTTGGGTCACATTTATGTAGTTTTTCTATGCAACTATTAGGGATGGATGCTAAGATTTTTATGTAATCACTTTACTCAGGAGCTTTAAAAAAACCCACCTGGTATCATGACATTTGTGATATTATTGAAAAACATGGCAACACTATGGGTAGATGATTCACCTAATATCATTCTTGGTAGGGTGAGTACTGAGGAAGAAGAACTGTGGAATAAAAAGACTAATTTCACCACAGTAAAAATTCTCTGCAGGTTTGAGGCCGTATTTGTTTGTCTAGGGCCCACCATGTTGAGTGTCTGAGAGAAAAGTTCGTAACACGTGATCATCCAAGAAAATTAAAAGTGGTTTTATTTAGGGACAAATTATATCCATGAAACCATTGTACCACACGGTTATGATTCCGGTTGAGACTCACTGGACTGAATCTGTGGCCAAATTCCACGCAGCACAGCCAAGGAAAGTAGCAAAGGCAGCTTTATGCCTCCTTTTAAAATGACCCGGTCTTGGGAGTTGGCTAGTCTGGGGTGGTCTGTTTGACTCAGCATGTTTTAGGCATAGTGTACACATGCAGTTACACTCTATCCACTCTGGGTCCAGGGGTGTTGCACCAATTTAACTAAATCAGTTCCTGAACCAATCTGGTTATATCAGGCTGTGTGTAGACAGGATCTTAAAACTATTCCTCATCTGCTCTGAATTGCACTTGCCAATAATGTCTTCCAGGGAGAGGTTTCATCAGTTGAGGATTAGTAGAATGCAACATTGCTCTGACCATGCCATCAGAAGGTGAAATTAATTTGGTATGTTGGTTCTTCATCACCTGGAAATCCCCCACAGTGGAGAAAGCCCAAGAGGCGGTTAAGTCAACTTTCTATTGGCTTTTTACTGTTAGAGCAAGGTGGAACAGGGGACCAAAGTTTGGCCCATTGTATACTAAGTTACTTATTAATTCATAGTGACACTTATTGTGGAATCAACACTGCAGCAGACTGTCCTAGTCTAAGAGAAGCTATCTAACAGATGCTTTGAAATAACAAGTTGCCTTGCGAGCTTTTTTTTTTTTGGCTATTTTGCCTTACTAATCACAGCAAAAACTCTTTTAACACCAAAGTACCTGAGTATAAATCATTTGATTTTCAACAGTCAGTAGAGCTGTTAACATATTAAACTGTTTATACTAAATAGAGCAGGGTGCATTCTCACAGACTGCACTTTAAATAATATGTCTGCAGTGGGCTTTTGTTTTAAAGAAAGCTTGTGAAGTTGCATCACATATGGCCAGGCTTGTTTTTGCCTTCTCTTTTTAATGATCAAAAGGTCTCTTTCACAGTGTTTAATGTTCAGATTTTGTATTTAGCTTGTAATACAAGTTAATAGCAACCAGCCCCCCAGCAGGAATGAGAAACAAATCAATGTGAATACAGGCAGATCCTCAGCTGGTATAATTCTGCATAGCTCTATTTGTGCTTATGCTGCTTAATCATTTTGTTGTTGTTGCTGCAGTAGCACCTAGGGGCCCAAACTAGAGATAAGGGTCCCATTGGACTATGCACTGTATAAACAGTAACATAAAGGTAGTCTCTAGTCCAGCACTCTTATAGTTCAAGGATTTAGTCAATTTAGCTGAGGATCAAGTTCTACATGTGGAAGAAGTACAGTAGAACCTCAAAGTAACAAACACCGGAATTACGAACTGACCTGTCAACCACACATTTCATTTGGGCCAGAAGTATGGAATCAGGCAGCAGCAGAAACAAAAACAAACAAACAACCCCTGCCCCAAAATAGCAGTGCATTAAAAATAAACAACTAGAAAAATAAAGGGAAAGTTTAAACAAAAAGATTTGACAAGGTAAGGAAACTGTTTCTGTGCTTGTTTCATTTAAATTAAGATGGTTAAAAGCATCATTTTTTCTTCTGCACAGTAAAATTTCAAAGCTATATTAAGTCAAATTTCAGTTGTAAACTTTTGAAAGAACAACCTTCATGTTTTGTTCAGTTACGAACATTTCAGAGTTACAAACATTCCCAAGTTGTTTGTAACTCTGAGGTTCTACTCTATTATTTGTTTAAGGGCTTTGTCACTGCTCTGCATATCCACAAATGTAGCAGTCCTCCTCCCTGCCTGGGACCCAGGACATTTCTGAGTACATTGCCAGGGGAGCTCACAGGACAAAGATCTCCCATAAAGGGGTAAGACAGTTGCTTTCATGACACCTCCATTTTCACAGAATGAATCCACTCACGTCAAATATGTTGGCAAGTGTAACTGCCTAGACATGCCAAGAAATACCTGCTGTACCAATATGGCGCAAGGTACATCCTTGCTTCGGGAAACAGGAAACTGTTTCTGAGTCACAATCTATTTCCTCGGTTGCTTCTGGGGCAGTACATCCATATATTCACTACCATAAACAATTGAGAATTGTGGCAAAACCACAGGGAAAGAGTAACAATTCCTTCCTTGCTCTTTAGGGGATGCAGTTATTCAGTGTTCACCCTTCTCTTCTAATATGGTACGCATTTCACTCCTCTTTTATTCATTGATTAATCCATGCTTTGAATGATGTAAGAAATAATATTGAAAGACTTATATGTGGCCATATAATTAGATTATCACAGTGTATAAGCAAAGAGAGTTGATTGTGCACTTGCAGCCTTTAGCATTTCCTGACTTTTTTAGTGTTTCACTTTGCAAATTCATATTTTTAATATAGTTTGGGATAAATATTTTGGGGTTTGGGCCCTTTTCTATTGTGTTGAAAGGAGTATATGAAATAATGTTTAATATTGTGGGTGTCTTTCTCTTCTGCATTGAGCACAGAATTTTCAGGGATCCAGCCAAGTCTGAACGTCCAATAACATTATCACTTGACATAATTCAGTCTCTTATCCTGGACAGGAACATTTTCCTGGCTGTGCTGAGAGCAGCTATTTGAAAGTGACTGTGGTCTGCGATTGCAGTGAGTTTCAAACTGTTGCAACTGATGTCATTAGGAAAGTGCTACTGTGGAGGAACACAAATCCAATTATGTTGAGTGTCCATTAGTTAAATGCTACTTCTATACAGAGATAGCAGTTGGAATACAAAGCAATTTTTTTTGTGTGGTTCCTATCAAATGATGACCATTTTAATTTTGGTTTTTTGTTACTAAGTGACAGGGTAGTAGTTCAAAAATGCATTCATGCCATTAAATCAGAAACATTTTCAGAAAAATTCTGAGCGAACAATCTTGACATTGTTTTCAGCATTAAATATTAGTCAGGACAATAGAAATCTAAGCTTTGTTGTCAGTTAGGAGAGGAAGAGATGAGAGGCATCTAATTTGTGTTGGAAGATCCATTTGAAATCACTGAAGGAGACTGTTGAGGAATTAAAGAGGCTGAGCTCAAGGGGTGGAAATATTTGAAAGAAAGAAAGAAACATACAGAAGTAAAGTTCTCACAATTGAGTAGTCTTTATTTATTTTGTACTGAATGTAGACATTCTATTTCAATCATTATAAAAGTTTCCTTTGATTCAAACTTTCTTCTTTTGAATATAACCCTTCTTCCAGAATAATTTTATACAGCAACAGACAACAGCAAGTACTAATTTAATAATTAATGCATAAATTATCATTGGACATGTGTCCAATACACAAATGCATATGGATGGGAGTGAGATCAGGTTCATTCTGGATGGGGACTGAAAAAGTAGGATCATGAGCATTCTCTCCTCTTACCTTGACCCTTTAGTGCTGCAGTCACTATCTGTAATGTCATTCAACTTTAATACCATGAGGATTCTCAACTTAAATCTGACCTACATTATTTTACATTGGCTGCCCTCTGTTCAGGTGAAATTATCTGGACAGCCTGTGAGCATGGCTCTTGTACCACTAGGGGAGAGTTGCTGCCTTATATATATGCTGTACTAGGAGGTGCAGATGGATCAGAGAATTGTGCTGTGTCACGGCTGCTAATGTAGATAGCACTGTCTTTTGTGGGTGCCCAGAGATCCATGAATTCAGAAGTTTTCCTCCAGCTGTGCTGGAACAAGATTTGGATAACTTTTACTTTCCTTGCCTTTGGTGACTAATTCCTACATCTGGGGCAATCTGGACTGATATATTCATATCAATAATCATATAGACTCTTCTCTATCTGACAGTGTATATCGTGTGAAATCAAATTCACTGAAAGTTTCACTCTCAGTTGAAGATACAGAAGGAAGTTGTGCCTTCATTCACACTCACACAATCTCACTAAAATCAAACAGCAAGCCAGCCACTATCTTTTGACAAATAAACATATCTTGAATCATGTTTCATATGTTTGCATACACGGAAGCACAAAGCTTCCTATTTTAAAGTTACACTGTACTTAAAGAGAGAGAGAAAGAGAGAGAGAGAGAGAGTTTGTGAGGAGCCAAGAATGTTTTCTAGGTGCCATATACTCTATTTAAATAATATAAATAAAGAAATGATAAATGTAAAATCCTTCTCACCCTACTACCAGAAGTGTTCCAACTCTTTGTTATGCTGGCAAGTTGTTAGAAAATGGAGGGGAGAGGAGCGACTAGTAGTATCACTTTCATTTAATTATCAGTTAATTGGCCAGAAAAAATGTCAAAAGGAAATGCAGGAACTCATGCAATTCAAAGATGGTTTACGATGATGGTGTTCTTATATGAGCTAGTAATGGTGTCTTCAGTTTATACACTGGGAAGTCACGGATCTGAAAAAAATCATTATTTTTTTATTTTGTTTGATTTTTCTTGTGACCTCAGGGAATAACCTGAAAAATCCCAGGTACTAGATTGTGGTGAGGTGCGGGGGAGGCTTCATTCCTCCTTACTTCCTTGTGTGTGGACTATTTGGATTTCAGCTCCAGGAATGCAGGGTTTAGGGTTGCTGAATTCCTGCTCACATTCCCACCTGCTGGTGGTGGACAGAAATAGTCAAGGAGTGAAGAGAGCCTTTCTTCTATTGCCTTGCACCAGTCAGCAATTCACTGGTGTGATAGGTCAGCACTTGAGCTGGATGGAATTTTTTTGTTCCAACTTCTTTTTGAAGCAAACAATTTCCTTCTAAATAAAAATTCTTCATGAAAATGTTTTGATTTTGTTTGGTTTTTAGTGAAAAAAAAATGTGCTGTTGTGGTGGTTATATGATTATTTTGATACAATTCCATTGATGTGAGGCTCTGTCAGTCAGTCGGTGGGTCATATTGTCACAACACTGTCTCCCTACTAAGGGGTGCATACAAAGGACACAAACTAGCTCCACAGTAATGCCAACAAATTTGCAGTTTTAGATTTGCATAAGATGTAGTGAGATCAAAAAAGAGAATTTTTTTAGAATAATATCTTGTGAGAGATTGTCTGAGAATCTAGATTTGGACAATCTAAGTTTTAAGAACTCAGAGAAAGAGAATATGACCATTAAACATCTTAATAAATGGTCTGTTTCTTAACACACACACACACACAAATCAGAGCTTGGCTACATTTGCAAGTTAGAGCATATTAAATCAGTCCCGGGCACCCTAACTCTACACTGGCAAGGCACTTAGACCGCTCGGACTCTGTGGCTGGAGCACCCATAGTAATCTACCTCCGCAAGAAGCATAAAGCTTGCTGTGTCCTGGCTGAAATGCCCGGGTGTCAGAGTGGACAACGTGTTGCATTACTGCTCTGTGATTGGCCTCCAGAAATGTCCCATAATCCCCTGAAGTCAAGTGGCCATTCTGGTCATTGTTTTGAACTCGGCTGCAGGCATACAGATATGCCCTTTCTAATCTCCATTTCTGACATCCAGCATGCTTATCTGCTCCAGGACACAAAGCAAACTGTTACTGTGGAATGCTCCTCCTGCAGAGGCAGGCGTTTGTGCCTGTGTGTGAGAGAGAGGCAGGGAGGGTGTGTGGGAGGGTGAGGGCTGCTGTCTGAACTTACAAGACAGCATGCTGACACATTCTCTGTACCCCAGAACACACTGTCTCTCCCCCTACATACACACAGCACATTCCCTGTCACACTCCATGTGCCCGCCCCCCTTTGAAAAGCACACACCAGCCACTTGCATACTGGGATAGCTACCACAATGCACTTCTCTCTGTGGCATTGCAAGAGCTGAGAATGTGGCCACACCATTGTGCTTGCAGCTGACTGTGTGAACAGATGGCAGCACTTTCCTTGCTGCTGTCTCCATGGGCTGATTTAACACTTTGCGCTCTACATCTGCAAGTGTAGCTGTAGCCTCAGTCTCTGATTTCATAGGCTTTGACTGCAGAAACAAAGCAACATTTGTTTCCTTCCAGAAATGTAGAAATGCCCCCAAACTTGTAAAAGATAGGAGTAAAGAATAAACTTTACAGACCTGAAGTAGTGTTAATGGGAAGCCAATATACAAGTGTTATTACACACACTTTTTCTGATGATCTTATCAAGAAACGAGAAGCCCATACGTGTTCTCTAGATTTACAATGTACATTTTTTTTAGCACTTAGTTGCTTGGTACTGACTATATATTCAGAGCTGGTATACAGATGAAAAACAGTCACTACCCCAAGAAGAAGACAAGCTAATACAGAAGCAGTAAAACAGGTATATAACACATCTGACAACAGTGCAAGCAATAACATTGTTTACTACTGTTCAACCATAATACTGATGATTTAATGGAAACATCTCAAAAGAATAGTATTGTTGACAATCAGGCATTACAGTGGAAATCCCATGGAAATACTTTTAGAAACTGCATTAACAGTATTAGCAGTGAACCACTGAAGTTCTTAGGTAGGGTGATCATTATTAGATAGGGAGCCAGGAGCTCCTCAGAAGTGCTTCAGTAGATGACCCATCACTAGTGAGAATGACTATGTTAAATCCTGTGCGAAAGCAGGTGTGAACTAGATATTTCCAGAAGCTTGAGCAGGCCCCTCCTAAGTTGAGTGGTCATGCAGCTAATGGATGTGCTGTGTTTTCTCCTACAAACCTGAAAATGGTGTGCTTTCCAAAAATTACATGGTATCAAAACGTATATAGCATGAAAGATAGAGCAATTGCTTCAGTCAAACCCACTCAATTCAAAGAAAGGACGCAGAAAAGTGGCATCAGTTTAAGCAACAGCTGAACAATTTTCACTTTCATTACAGACTTCGGAGAAAGTACCTAAAGTAGACGTGTCACAAATCTGTTCTTGGCAGATCATCACCTTTAGAAGCTATCTTCAGACCACGAGCATGTGGGTCCAATTGCCCTACCTCAGTAGATGCTTAGGTGTGTCACAGTCTAGACAGGCCTCTATCTGAGTCCATTTGGCTGTTTGTTCCCTTTCAGCATGTGTCCACCCTACACAATAAGCCCAGCTCTGTGGGCCTTGCGGTGGTGGACCCTAACTCCCCCCCACAGGACCCCACCCCTCCCCAACTCCGCCTGCTCTCTGTTCCCTGACTGCCCCGACCCCTATCCACCCCTCACCTGCAGACAGACCCCCAGAACTCCCACGCCTACCCAATCCCCCCCCCATTCCCCATCCCTTGACTTTCTCCCCCCAGAACCTCTACCCCATCCAAGTCCCTGTCCTCTGACTACCCACAGGACTCCCTAACCCTTATCCAACTTCCCCCCGCTTCCCCGGCCTCAGCCCCAGCCACCAGCCCGGCCCCTTACCATGCTGCTCAGAGCAGTGTGTCTGGAGGCCACATGGCCTGCCGGAGCTTGGACCCCTGCCCCCTTACCACGCCTCTCAGAGCAGCAGGAGCTCAGGCCCTACCTGAGCCTGCAGCACTGCCCAGGAGTGGTGGGCCAGAGCATTGGTGGCACAGTGAGCTGAGACTCTGGGAGAGGAGGAAGGCAGGGGAGCCTCCCCAACCGGGAGCTCAGGCGGGCTGGACAGGATGGTCCCATGGGCTGGCTGTGGCCCGCGGACCGTAGTTTGCCCACCCCTGCCTTAGGAACTCAGCCAAAACAAACAGAACAGTCCACATACAGGAAACAAGGTTAAATAAAATCATAATGGAAATGAAAAGAAACCTGTGGGTGACATCAGTGAAAATGTCAGGCTCTCTCATTTACGAAGGCCTGTGCAAAGAATTTTAGTCTATCACAGAGATCATTGGCTCTCCAGTATAAATCCCAGTCTCTTTCCCCTTCTTGGGCCACATGATCTGTGTCCTTATTTGCTGAGTGCAGAGGCTCTGTTGGCTGCCAGACCTCTCTCTGTGAACTAGGTAGCTCCCTTCCCGGGGTTACCACCCCCTCCCCCTCCCAACCTGAGTGAAATTCCCTCCTTTTAATCTCTTTTCCATTCCTGGCATGATTTACAGGAGTGGAGGGGTGGGACCACTCTAGTCCAAAGCTGTTCCATAACCCCTTCCATGCTGATACGGCTTTATATACTGTTTCCCAATAAGCAGTCCTGTTTAGATGATAGATAGATAGATAGATAGATAGATAGATAGATAGATAGATAGATAGATAGATA